>JBBCBC010000005.1:15519322-15936488 GCA_037126765.1 Stenogyne calaminthoides | reverse complement strand
CATATCAAATTTTCTAATTTGATTAATTTCATAACTCTATTTTTTTTATATTACGAGGAAGTATTAAGATAAGTAATTTGAGTTATATATGAGTTATTGATGTTTTATTGCAATTGTGACGATGAGGAATGTCATGCCAACTAAAAGATAGTTAAAAGTTAATTTAACTTAGATAATGTAAGAGTTTGATGATGACAAATCTCTTAACTATCGGGTTAGCACAAAATTAATAGATTTGAATATTCATACATTAATATTATTTATTTTTTATTGTTTTTTAGATTTAATATTTCTATATAATTAATTAATTTATGATTGAATTAATTAATTAAATATTTGAAATATTTAATCTAAATAATAATATAAACTTTTTATTCAATCCGCCCGAATTAATTAGATAATTAATAGATAAGAGATAAATGGGGGTAAAGATCCAAATTAAATAATGAATTCTTGAGATAAAAAAATTAAAATTAATAATAATATTATAAATATCTTCTCACAAAAATCGGAGATTTGAAAATAATGTCACTATATATAATTAAGGTATTTCACCTTTTTAGATGATAAGGATGCATCCATATTTTATTAGATCATATTTGATTTAATTTCCACATATTCATCATAAATTTGAATCACATTAATTTTTTTGCGGTCTCTTGTGAATCTGGTTTTAATTTTATAGACATATTTCTTGATTATCGCGAAATATGGCCCTTCATAATATAAATCACACCCTTAAGTTATCATTTATTATCCCCTCTTTGTAATTTAAGTCGTATTAACAATGTTATGAAGAATAATACCGTTATGTAGTAAAAATCATCGCTTCACAATTATCATAAATATCTTAGCTTTAATAATATAAGCCACATCCTTAACCGGTTTAGCATTTTCGTATATGAAATTTGTTATCCTATACTTTCTTTTCTTTTTTTCAAGTAATACATTCAATCTCTTATAAAAATATTATTTTGTTCTATCATTTTTTTATTCGGATTTACGAGCGTCAGAATTTATTCTTCTGTTATAGGTTCATTTTATTTTGTAATTTGTAATATAATTTCTTGGTTCGAGCAAAAATATCATCATTTACCTTTAATATATTATTTTGGTTTTTATATTTTTATGAGATTTGTTATAATTTCCTAGATTAATGTTTAACTTCTTTCATTGCCACATGAATTCTTTTAGATGTGCTTTATAAATCGTAATCCGTTAAGGTGAGTCGTGTTGCGTTAGACTGGAGTAAATAGTGTTGTTTTTAGGAATGTGTTTACTTTATTAATTTTTAAATTCATGTGTTAAATATGAATTTAGAGGTGTTAGATTTTTGATTTTATTTTTATAAATTTATCATTATAGAGTTTTCCATAATCTATATTACTACAATTTTAAAATTAAAATTAATTGTGCAGTTATAGCCATTCATCACATGGATTCAATTTCTAGTTACTCAATCAAACAAATAAAAATTATTTATCTTTTACTTTTTTAAATTTATAGTATCATATTTTTTTATTATTTGATGATCACTACAAATAAATAATACTAATGGATATGTATTTTTACATACATAAGTATAAATGAATATTAATTTATATTTTATAAATTTATAATACACATATTAGTACTTTTTATTAAACATTAAACATCTGTACTAATAATCCCCAAATAGCATTAACCAAACGAGCCCTTATGATACATACATAAATCGATCCGGTCTTAGTTTCCTTCAACAATTTTATTTTCTGCTATTTTTTCACCTATAAATCTCTTGCCATCTGAACACGAAGCAGTGCTACTTGACAATTCCCCGCAATAATCAGAGACGGATTCTGATGGACCCCAATATCATGAAATTCCTCGAGGAAGACGAGGTTTTTCCCCCAAATTGCCTCACCTATTTATCAATTTATGCTTTCTGGATTCGGGTTTTTCTTAGCTGTTCAGGACGAATTTCTTCTCGTTAATTTTGCTCCATATTTTTCCTATCTAATTGGAAAGTCTTCGCAGGATGAAACAATGCATTCTGGCGCCGACGTGGAGGCTTTCACCGCGGAATTAAACAGAGACATTGAAGGCAGTGCTTCCACATCGCAGCAGCAGCACTCTGATTCCGATGCCGGTAATATTTCCATCGACTTGACTAATTTTGAGTCGGTTTAGTTGAATTTTGATTTATATATCATGAATTGTCGTTTAATTTTAGTTTGATTGTGTTTTGGTAGCTTAGGTTCTGATGAATTTTACCCTTTGAGGTTCCTTTACTTGGATGATTTTTGGAGAAGTGAACATTTAGGCTCTTTAATGAGGCAATGTGAAGAAATTTAGGTTTAGGGTCTTTAAGTGAAATATAAAACATGTGATGTGGTATTAGGTATGCTCTCTTCTGTGAAGAGTAAAGGATTAGCTGAAAATTCATAATCTGAAAAGAAGGTAGAATAAGGGTGTGTTTGCCAAAAAAAAAAAGCTTTGGAGGAAGTGATTTAGTTTAGTGATTGTGGGAAAAAAAAATATAAATAGTGAAAGTCATAGTGTTTGCAAAATTTGAAAAAATAGATGTTGAGTGTTTGGTAAAAGATTTGAATAGAGTAAAATATTAGTGAGAGGTAAAAATCTGGTTAAAGCATACACACTATCAGGTTTTAGATTGTGGATTCTAGATGATTAATTTAAGTAGTTATTCAATTTGAAAACACTCAAAATTACTCTTACACACAATTCAAGATGATTAATCACTTTATAATTTATTGAAGAAACCCATTAATATCATGAAAGGGTTTCCAGTGTCAAATATGACTGAGAATTATTTCAAAATTTAGGTGCCATCCTATCTGATTGGGCAAAGACTATAGACCTAGACTCTAGTGGTGGAATCAGTATCGTGTTTTCTTGAAATATCTCACTATTATATCCTTTTCATTATAAGCTCTTTATTATAGTAGAAACTTAGATTTTGTCAGATAAAAAATGTGCTTTCCATACCTTAATACAGTAAGAATATAAAACACTTTCAAGATGTTATCATGACTGAAACTCCTCTTGAAAACAAAATCGTTTGTTCCTTTCTCATTATCTGGTTTACTGTTTCAAGATCCTAAAAATCTACAGGAAAATATTTAACTTTTTAAAATGAAACGAACAGCCCAACCTTGATGAATGATGACTTGATCAGTTTTTCTGTTCTATTTCTTTCTTTAAATTAAATATTACGATTTTTTTGAATTGCTTTATGGGAGAAAAAAATGGTTTCTTACTCCAATGCTGTATAACCAATTCAAATAGATCATATATTTATGGCCAACTTGTAGCACGTTTCTCCTTCCTTCCTTCCTTTAAGTTAGATTTTTATTCACGTCTGGTGTCTGAAGGGGTAGTTTCTTTAGCTGTGTTGATTGCTTGATTCGAATTGAAGATTGTGAGGGAATAAAATATTTGTGCAAATATTGCTCTTATGGTCTGATACCTTGATATGCTGTCCATCATCTTTTCAAGACTGAAGAATGATTTTTCTGTGATCAATAATGCCCTTTCCATAAAATATTGTAAGAACGAAATTATTCTGAATGAAAATTATATTAGAACTCAGTTCCATATTCTAACTTGGGATATAGCAATTTCTCTTGTATTTACAATTCCGGTTTATAACGAGCTACTAGCTTGTGTCATCAATTTATAGTTACACATGAAATGAGAATTTAATTTATAACTGAAGCTTTATAAAATTTAATTTATAACTTGCAGTTTTCCATTACAAAACCATAAGGCACATGATTGCTGGTCTAATTCACTTTTTTTAATGTTGTAATTGCAAAAGAAATCACAATTTTTTAACGTTTTTTCAATTAAAACATATGAAATTTGCAATTCGACACCACGACCTTCCAAAATTTTGCAATTCTATCACATTGCTACTTTCTATAAGTTCTGCTGATGTGGCAGTGTATGAAATTACAAAAAAATTTAAAAGGTTGTGATTAAATTGAAACAACAACAAAAGGTTGCGAATTTATTTGCAAATTCTCCAATTTTTTTTTGGCTGCCACGCCAGCGTCAAAATTTTAAAAATTCTGTATCGAACTGTAAAATTTTAAAACCTATATTGTGATTGGAAAACTGTGAAAAAAGCTGTGATTTTTTTATGCAACTTACCCCCTTTTTAATAATTTATCCATTCTAAGTAATGTCATGTTTTTCTCAACAAATGTGGCAGCCCTAAGCAGTCAAAATCAGTTTCTTTCACAGTGGCAAACTTCCAGCCTTGATGGGCTTGGTAATTTTTCAAAGTGGGCAAGATCTTATGTCTATGGAGGAAAGCGAGCAGCATTCTTCTCAAATAGACTCTCAAAATAGAAAAGAGGATGATAATTCCTCCCATGAGCCTAATTCTTTGATACATAACCCCTCGATTGATGCTCACCCATTATCCCAACCTATGCAAACATCTGCAGACCAACCCATAAATATCCAAGATCATGAATCAAACCCAGAGAAAGAATCACAAATGGACAAAGCACAAAACATCAGTCATCATCCATCTATGGGTATGGGATCAAATGATCATCATCCGTCTATGGGTATGGGTTCGAATGATCATCATCCATCTATGGGCATGGGGGTCGAATGATCATCCATCAATGGGTTTGGGGTCAAATGATCAACAGTCTTTTGTCAACAGCTAAGGGAAACCAACTGACCAGTATGATGATGAACAATCAGCAGGGGATGATCAATCAACATTCGATGACAAATACTAATCAACAGGCAGGTAGCGGTTTAAAGTTGAACAAACAAGTTCCGTTTGGCATGCTGCTTCCTATTATACAACCCCAACTTGACAAGGACAGGGCTATGCAACTTCATACGCTTTACTTTAAACTGAAGGTAGTTTTTTAATATCTCATTACTTTTTGAGTAATAACCTCTCCTCCCGAATGGCAAAACCTTAAGGTATGTTTGATTTGGGAAAATATAGTGGATTTCAGAATCTTGATAAATTGTAATCGTGTGTGTTTTTTTTTTGAGATTTAAATATGGCAACTTCATGGCAAATCGATGGGTAACTGTGCGTGAAGTTGTATTATTATATTACTTTTTACCGTAACTGTAATAAATGAATGAATGATTGTATAATATTTAGTGTGCTATGTTATTATATTACTAGTGGACTATTATTAAAAGGTGTGAAAGTGGTAGATAAAATAAGAGTAGAAGTTAAAAACCATATTTACTAATTTACATTAATGGGTCACTGGAGAGTAGAAAAAAATGGTATTTATACAATTTTTAGGTATATTTAGGGGTGGATGTATTGAGTTTTCAAAAACTGGGCTCTAAAATCCCAAAGTAAAAGCGTATTTAGATTTTGAAATCCCAAATTAGGTTTTCAAATCCCAAATCAAACATACCCTTAGTATTTTGTGCTGACAATGATATATATGCTTCCAGAAAAATGAGATTTCTAAAAATAGGTTTTGTCCGACACATGAGGAGCATTAGTCGGGGACCAGATGTTAAAAATGGCTGTATACAAACTGCAGCAAGTAAGTGACAAAATGTCTCATCTTCTAATGCAATTAAGTAGACTTATATCCTGCAAATTTAGTCTGATTAGTTCCAGAAAATAAATACAGGCTGCTAAAAATTAGCAGACTGCACCTAATCAATTTCAGTCACAGCCACAGGCCCATGCACGGCAAATGCAAGTGCCTTGAGCGGTGAAAATCCATCTCTTACCCAGCCAATATAAACTGGCTTCAAAAACATCTGAGAAAAGTAGTTCTTTTTAGTCTTCTAATTCAATTTCAGCCCTGCTGAGTTTCACAAATTTAAATAGTCCGGCAACTTTCAGTCGTTTCGACACTTTAGTCTGCTAACCAGCTGTGGGGCGTGGAAACATCTGGTTGATGATGATGTCGCCAGGGTCGATTTGTCCATGTGGCAAAATTTGATAGGTCAATCAGATGTTTCATCTCCTACTGCCCTTAACAGTCGGTTACCTGACTAAAATATCAAAAAGTTGAAAGTTAGAGGAATTTTTTTGTCGTGAAAGCCAACAGGACTGCATCCAAAAGAGGATTTAATATCATTTTTCATCCTGCAACATAGGGCTATTCCAGAAAAAATCATTTATATTTATCCAATTTTGATCCTTATTGACCAATTTCAGTCTTTTTTCCTTTTACTTTATCAATTTTAGTCCACCTGTGTCCACTTTTAATCCTTTATTTACCAACTTCAGTCCTTTTTTCGGATTAAAAAAGTACTTAAATTGGTAAAATGGTGAAGAAACAAAGACTGATGTTGTTTAAAAAGGATTAAAATTGGACACATTTGGATTAAAATTGATAAAATAAAAAGATAAAAGGATTTTTTTCCGGGGATAGCCCTAAGTTACAGGACGAAAAATAAAACCATCTCACCAAAATAGAGGTAACTTACAGGACCAACAAATTTTCCCTAAACCACCTCTTCTGCTAACAGATCTCACGTGTCTACCTTTCTGCAGCACAACCACCAACGGATTTAAGCAGCTCAACGGGCGACAGTATTGCAGCAAAATCACGGAGATGGAAAGCCAAAAGCAGATTCACAGGGACCACAAGTAAGCCAAATGCCCAATTCTCTTGAGAGGAAGCATCCTGTTTTTCCAAAGCAGGTACTTAATAAGCAACAGCATATGCAACTCTCACAAACATCTCTCCCTGAATATGGAAATCCTGCAAGTAGTTATTCACCTTTCTCTGCAACTAATGCTGCATCTTCAACATCTATTCGACCACAATCTCATCCAAATATGGCAGTTAATCACTTGGGGCCCACACCCAGGGCCATGAATATGACAAACATGCCTAAGTTCGATAGGTCTCATCCTCTTAGTGATCCTAAGAAACTGCCAGTTGGAAGTTTGACTCACATGAACAGCAATATACAACTGCAACAGAATCATGTGAAGCAGGAGTCGTCTGATCAGTCGAATGAACAACATAAAGCCCAGTTGTCTTCCTCACATGGATTATCTTCTTTTTCTTCTCCAAATGTTAATTTGAAGGATGAATCTTTTGAGATGCAGCAATCTAGAGCAGGATTTACACCAGCCACGTCTCTGGGCCCCACTATCTCAGCTTCTAATCCAGTTCCCAGCCCTATGGAGACCAACATTTTGGTATTTGATGATTCTCTGATTTCTTGTTGTGCCTTCGTTGATGCGTGGTCAAAATAGGTTCAAGAGATCACCTTTATTATCCATATGTACTAACATGGATGAAAAACTCGATACTATGTCTGTAAAATTGTGATGTGTCTGGAATAAGCCATGAGATAATTAAAAATACTTGCTCATATAATGTCAACTAGCTTCCTTTTGTGAAAAATAAATGTAATCTAAATTGTGGAAAAGAGAGATTGTGCCCATCTTGCATCCGTAGCCAAGTTGTAGGCTTGTAGCTACCTGCTTTAAAACTAGTGGTCATTTTCATTGTGAAACTAGTCTATACTATGCATCTTGGCCCCCCCCCCCCCCTCTCTCTCTTCTGTTGGCTGGTTTTATTATCTCTTTGGATCCGTGTGAATGTGGGGATAACAATTAACACTTTAATTTCTGAGCAACTTCATACTACTATTCCTAGACTCCCCTTAAAAAGCTAAGTTCTTGAATGTCTTCTCAAAAATCTCTAACATCTTATCTTCTTTCTGAATTGTCAGTCAAGTTCTCGAATGTCTTCTCAAACATCTCTAACATCTTATCTTCTTTCTGAATTGTCAGTCAAGTTCTCGAATGTCTTCTCTAACATCTCCTATTGGGTCTGCAATCAATTCCAAGACTCCCCCTAAAAAGCCTTTGGTTGGCCAGAAGAAGCCAATGGAAGCACCTGGATTATCTCCTCCATCAAGGTAATAACTATTTATTGGTACAGATCAGTGAATCCTATGATGAAGTTCTTGAAGCGGATTACTCCTTTTTTTATTAGCTATAATTTTTTACAAAAATATTCGAACAGTAAGAAGCAAAAGGTGTCTGGAGGCTTTCTGGATCAGAGCATTGAACATCTCAATGATGTCACTGCAGTTAGTGGAGTTAATCTCAGGGTAACTCCACAAGTTCCTATGCACCCAAATCCTTGTTTTTTTGCTTATAGTCCTTAGAACAATTTATACGTTTGGCATCTTTTGATATAAAACAGGAGGAGGAGGAACAACTCTTTTCTGGCCCCAAGGAAGACAGCCGGATTTCAGAGGCATCTCGAAGGGTTGTTCAAGAAGAAGAAGAAAGGCTTATGTTGCAGAAGATTCCACTTCAGAAGAAACTGATGGAAATAAGTAAGTCTTTCCTATAACTCAGTCTGTTTCTGAATATTATTTTTGCATCATATAATTTGAAATAATTATATGTGTATGCTTTCTTGCAGTGACAAAATGCGGATTAAAGAATATGAGCAACGATGTGGAAAAATGCTTGTCCTTGGTGAGACTTTGATACATACAATTTAATTTGCTCAAAATTTAAAAATTTCCTATTATATTCTCGAGGGAGGAACCATGTTGGCATCAGTAAATTTTCCATAAGTGATCTTATTATGTTAAATAGTTTTATGTTGCCATCAGTAAATCTTCCATATGGGGAACTATCTATTAATCTCATATGGGGAACTATCTTTTAAGCTCTAACTACCATTTTCAATTGAAAACATGTTCATGACAAAGCATTACTGAACCATTAATCGTTTTTGTGGAATACTGCTTTTCAGTGCATGGAAGAGAGGATGCGTGGGCTTATATCTAATATCATCCGACTTTCAAAACAGGTTAGTTTCCTTGCTTCACTTTTATTTTAAGACAAAGTCTTGTATGCACCAGTGCATCGTTAACGTGAAACAAGATATTAGTTGTTTTCACTGAACAGTATAAGTTGTGCACCAGTTCATGGTGCAACTGGTGTATAAGAGACTTACTCTTTATTTTTCGACTCTTCGTTCTATCTTTCTTTAGATCTTTTCCAAGTAAAGTCTGCCTCCTTTTTTGTATAAGAGTGTTTTAGTTTATCGTGCTAACTTCTAATTATCACTGCAGCGAGTTGATATAGAGAAGCCAAGACACAAAACTATCATCACTTCAGATGTTAGGCAACAAATCACAACAATAAATCGTAAAGCTCTTGAAGAATGGGAGAAAAAGCAGGCTGAAACCGAAAAAGTCGCAAAAATCCCAATGACGTAACCATTTCTTAATTTGTTTGTTTCATTATATGCTTTTCCTATTTCCTGGAAGAACTGTGCAAGCTCTGTATCTTAATTTTGTGAAAATGCAGCCTGAAAGTAGCACTGGAGTTGAAGGCGATAAGGATGACAACCGTGCAAAATCAACAAAGGTGTTGATGTTAAACTTTGTAATACTGTAAGGGTAATTTTTTATTTGGGATTACAAATTCGGATTTGCGATTTCAAAATCTAAATCCCGTTTTATAAAAGCTTATACATCCATTCTACCGTACAAATGCCTATAAACCCTATAATAAACAAATTTATCACTTTTCACACCTTTTAAACTCAGTTTTGCAACTTCCAGTGAAACACACTAATTATTAATTTATTACACAATCATTCAATCATTACAATTACAACTAACAATAATATAATAATACAACATGACACTCAATACACATTGTTTTGACATAAAGTTAAATCATAACCTACTTAATCTCAAATGTCAAACGAACACGCACTAATACTATTTATCAGGATTTTTAAATCTACTAGATTTTGAATTCCACATTTAGAAACCCACCAAATCCCAAATGAAACATACCCTAAAGAATTTATTATTAGGATTCTCTTAAGTTGTCTCTTATTTTCTAGGTTAACAAGGAAGAAGATGATAAAATGCGTACCACAGCTGCAAATTCTGCTGTTCGGGCTGCTATTGGAGTGGGTGACATGCTATCTAGATGGCAATTAATGGCGAAACAGGGAGGATCTGATACACCTTCTGTTTCTCAAACTGCCAAAGAAGTGGGAAAAAAGCATGTAACAAACTCTACAAGAAACACAAGGGAAAACCAGGAACCTGAAAAACGGGATTCTTCAACTGCTTTTACCACTCCTGGTATGTTAGTAACTTGATAAGCAAAAGTAGTTGGTATTTAACTGTAATGCCTAACAGGTAGAAAGCTATCTCGGGATTTAAAAGTATAGCCACATCGATGACCTCTTCTAGAAAATAAAAAGGAATTAACATAAAAAGTAAGGATTAATTTGGATTTACTGGGGGATAATATCATTTTGGTCCCTAAGATGTTTGTTTTAGGTTTTAAGCGACTTTAAAAAATGGGTTTTGAAATCTAGGGGATTTCGGAATTATTGATAAATTGTAAGGTATGTGTTTGTTTGGGGTTTTTTGGTAGGGTAGGATTTAACTTTATGTCAAATCAATGCATAAGAGAGAATGATGTTGTATTAATATATTATTATTCTTGAGTTTGTTTGTAATGATTAGATGATGTGATTCATGATTTTAAATATATCAAAAGTGTAAAGAGAGATAATTGATTGTATTGGAAAATGTGATAGTAGGTTTATAGGTGTTGTAGTTGTGGTTTTATTAAAACCAGATTTAAAAATCCCAAGAACTGGATTTAGATTTGTAAATCCAAAACCTGATTTTAAAACCCAAAAACAAACATCACCTTATTGAATTTCCACACTGTTCATCCATAATCACAACTCCCTATTGGCCTGGAAATGTGGAGCTAGTCTGATAAGCCATTCCTCAAGGACTTTTGGATGAAGAAGTCCCCATTTGTGAATACATTTTATGTATGGTGGTTATTTTTGGGATTAAAGGCTCGGTTTGTTTTTGTTTGTTTGTTAATGGTGATTATTTTTAAATGGGCTCTAGAAAAAGTGATTTTGTGTAGTCCTTTTCACAGAAGTGCAAATTTGTGTCATTTTATTTTTAATCATATAATTGTAGTCAATGGGCATTAAAGTTTATTTTTACAGAAGTCGGAGAATGCATATACACATTTTCTTAGAAGTACCTTTTAAGAATGGACTTACATTCCAAAAGTACTCCCGAACACATACTTAGTTTTAAGCACCCATTTATATTCCAAAGGAGATCTATGCCATCTGGAAAATTATGCTTTTCTTTTCTCAAACAACTGGTATAGTAATGATAATGCAGTTGTTCTTAGAGCATTTAACCTGATGAGGCTTATAGTTGAACATAATCTCCATTTCCACTATCTGGGACTTGAATATTGCTGTTTGAACTGAAAAGCTAACTTTCATGTCATTTTGATGAAATAATGTGAAACCTAATTTTAGGAGACTTGACGCAAGTAGGGTAATTCGTGTGGTTAAAAAAGCACCACTACATCAGGTAGTGTGGTCATGAGTTCGAGTCACCTTGGGGTAATGGGGAGGGATTAAATAAAAAAAATAAATTAGGAAACTTTTGAATTAGGGAAAAAAAATACTCCCTTTGTCTCGGAATCGTTTGAACATTTACTATTTACGAGTAGCTTTATGTGAGAATTATTTATTAGCATAAGTTGTTTTTTGGTGAGGTTAAATGGTAAAAATAATGTCATGTGGTGTAAATAAAAAATGAATTAAAGTTGACTTTAGTATGAATAGTAATGGCATGATGTGTAATATTTAGATGTATTGAGGATAGACTTTATATTGATGTAGTTGCTTTATTTCTATTTTTAGAAATGTTCAATTGAATTCGGGACGGTCCGTTTTGGCAAATGTTCAAACTATTACGTGACGGAGGGAGTAGTAAATTTCTGAGAGTCAGCAACCCAGGACACATTTCTGATTAACTTTTTGAAATGATTTGGAGTTTAGGTATGCTTTGGCAAAAGCGCCTTTTCGTATATCGTTGCATTTGTACCCAAGAAAAATTACTGAGTTTTATTGCTGCCATTATACTCAGCCTAGACTACTTCTATTAATGTTGTGATTTGGATAACTGTTCTTTACTCTTTTGGTTCTTGCTACGGAAAGTAGGAGTTTCTTTTGTTTAGTGTAGCATATGGACTCCCTAAATCTAGCTTTTTAATTTTGGTTGCATATTTGTCTTTTTGACAAAAACTTCTATGCACCAGTTGCATTTGCACCGTGCTACAGGTGCAATTTTGACCACAGTTTGACTCATTCACGGAAAAAAAAAACTGAAATAAATAATGAAAAATATTAGTTCATATGAATAAAAGTGATAGAAAAGTATTAGTTTGTGGGCTGAAAGTATTAGTAACTTTTCAATATACAACTTATACTTTTCATCATATCATCTGATACTTTTCATCACATGAATTAATCCTTTTTAGACCTTTTTTCTATGATTCACTAAAAATATTAAAGAACAAAATTACACCAGTTACGGTGCAACTGGTGTGCCTGAGTGTTACTCTTTGTCTTTTTTGTCGTTAATTCTCTTTTTTACCATTAAAATATAGTTTATTAGATACCGTAGACTGATTTTGCATTCAAATAAACCAATAAAAAGGTGACATTTTCTTGACGTGTTCATGTATATATACAGCTTCGGTCAGGAAAGTGGGAAGAAATCAAGTAGTTGTACCACGGGTCGCTAGGAGCATCTCAGTTAAGGATGTAATTGCTGTACTGGAAAGGAGCCTCAGATGTCAAAATCTACACTGCTATATAAGTATCAGAAAGCCAGTGCTGATGCCACGGGGGAGTGACGATGATCCAATCGGCTTATTCTCTCAGTAATAAAAAAGTGTGAACTTTTTTTGTTACTAAATCAGTGTTTCACTTGGTTGAGAACATATTGCTGCTCCTGTGAGTTAATTATAGTTGTATATTATGTTTAACATCAATTTGTTTGTAGATTTTTGTAGTTAGAATAGAAGAGAAAAAGATTATAATGCAGATGCTATCTATGGCTTGGTAATGCATATGGATGATGATAAGTTGAGTAGAAACTTGTATGCAGAATTGTTAATTCAAAGGCTCTGTTTGGCTAGATATATTGTGGTTTTAAGGAAATTTAGTATTTTAGATCTTTAATTACTAACATTTTATATTCCTTGCTTGTATGTAGTCGATGCTACTATCTGGGTAGTCTTTGACGATAAGTATAGATATATACATTTCGATATGGTCATTTGACTCACGTTTGGTCTTAAAGCCCAATTTACATCAAATTCTTATACAATTTTTTGGCAGTTTTATAAGATCTCAGATATGAGTATGTGTCATTAGTTTCATCCATCTTTCATTGCATAGTCAGTACTTTATATTGCTTCTGACTCTAGTACATAAAAAATCCTTCCTCCGTCCCAACTCTTTCTTGACATTATTTTTTTTCTCGTGTTTAGCGAGCGAGTTGTTTATTAGTATTTAAAATCATAAAATGATTTTTAAGAAAGGATATTATAAATTTATCTCTCCTCTGTTATATGTATCCTTAAAAAATACTTTATCATTTTAAATATTAATAAAAAATTCGCTCGTTAAAATACGAGAAAACAGTAACCATGAATAAAGAGTTGGGACGGAGGTAGTATAATTATTAGAATTAAGAGTCTTCAATGTGTTGCAGACATTCTTAATGCTGGTTCATTTACAATATGTTCATTAATAGCAGGTACATAAACATTGGTATTATTATTAATATATTGTTCTTGAATGTTATGTGGCGGTCCAGAGTTTTGTACAGGTTGATCTCCATTTTGACTTTTTAAGAGTTCACCTTTTGTGATTTTATACTTCCACTGATTTCATCACTCTCGAAAAATTAGATATGACTGGTGAAAAATTGGCAAAAAATGATACCTACATAAATCTTAATTCAGTAGAAAGAGATACCATTTGATGTTTGATTGTATTCAAAGACGAGGAGCATGGCTTTGAGGCCGGAAATTTTTTATTAACAAATCAAATTATTACAATATCAAGACGCATTGTAAAGTGAATCATTCAAGAAAGGGACCAATCATTCTCAAAATGCCAATTGCAAACGCACACCAATTTATTTACATGCACGTTATTCTTAATATTTTAATTAACTTAATTATTATGGCACGTTATTCTTTTATGCTTTCTTTTTAAAAAATTATTCTATGAAAATATAGGTGGTAGAAATTAAATACCACATGTTTGAACCCCACAACCATTTTCAGATAGAAGAAACGTGAGCTGGAATAAGATAAGCTCGTCTACTAGATTTATGATAAATATAATCTGGACTGCAACGCTCTCATAACTCCATTTTAAGTGTTTTGGTCATATATATATACATACACCCTTTCTATAATTATATTTATATAAAAGTTATAGAAAACACGAATTCATTTTATTTATTAATAAATACATGGGCCATATAATAAACCAAATGAATTCGTATTTCCTATAATTTTTCTGTAAATATAATAATTATAGAAAGGGTGTTATTTTTTACAATCGAAAAATTACTTAATATATCCACATATAAATATTTTAAAATGTTGTATAGTCAAATAAAATACAAAATAGATGTATAAAGTAATTTTTTAGGTGCCAAGAGTCACTCTCTCACAAAAATAACCAACACACATTGTTGCTTATAGTCGTCATACACATTTTGTTGACTTTGGTAATATTTAAAAAGGCAGACTTGAAAAATATGAAATTGAACTCCATATATAGTGTAGAGTACTTTACATTAAAATGAATAATACAACTTGTTGCTTATATTTATATACATTTTGTTGACTTTGTAATATCTAAAAGTATAGGCTAGCTTGATAAGTATGACATTGAACTCAATAGTTTAGAGTTCTTTACATTTAATAGTATATTATGATTATATATAATATGTTCTTCAATGATCTTTTTCAATTTAAAGAAAATTTATATTTAAATTTTCAGAATGGAAATAGGCCGAGTTCAAATGTGAACCCATATTGAACCTGCCTTATTTTGGGTGGGCTTGCACCCGATCAAGCGTCTGGATGGATCGTGATTTTTATAGAAACAGTTCCACAAATTGGTCTTAAGACTCGCTACATTAAAATACATTAATATTATTATATAAATGTGTATTTATATAAATTTATATTCATAATTAATTCATTTATATTTGTGTATAATTATATATGCTATTTTTATTATTAGATAAATATTAAATATTTTTAGAAAAAATATACTCCCTCCGTCCCATAACAACGTGTACGTTTACTGTTTTCACGTGTTTTAGCGAGCGAGTTTTTTATAAGTATTTAAAATGATAAAGTATTTTTTAAAGATGCATATAATAGAAGAGAGATAGATCTATCACACCCCTCCTTAAAAGTCACTTTATCATTTCAAATACTAATAAACAACTCGCTCGCAAAAACTCGATAATAAAGTTAGCGTGCACGTTATCTTGGGACGGAGGTAGTATTTTAAATTTTAAATTTAATGTCAAATTTAAATATATTTTACATTTTAAATTAATTTAAAAAAAATATAAAATCAAATGGGACATGTTGGACTCGATGGTCCGGAATTCACAACTGGTTGCAGATTTCGATCGGTCCAGGTGCATCACTTGCTTCTCTTTTCTATTGATTTAGTGCCTTATTTGGAAAAGGTAAAACTAAGGGAATTGTTGCCACTTTTTGGATTTGTGCAGTCTGGATAGTATGGAAGTGTATAAATGATTTAGTCTTCAATAACATAGTCCCTTCCGTCACAAAGATATTAGATGAATTCAAAGCTCGAATGTGGTCTTGGTTGTCGACTGAATTACTTAGTGTTAGAAACCATTCTTTGGCATATTTGCTTATAGATTTTTTGAAGTGTTGTGGAGTTGTTTTGACATCGTGATAGATATAGATTAGGTGCACATGTTACAGGTGAAAAATTGGTTTATTTGTGTAACTGTGTAATTGCTCGTTGATGTATGGATTGAAGTACCACCTGTACCCCAATTAATACAATTCTTTGTCTGATCATTAAAAAAAGAAAAAGTAAGCTATATAATGTGAATGATGGCATTTTCTTTAAACAATGTATTCAAAATATATAAATTAACATGTTTTAGTTAATGATCACGTGCATAAGAAGTAACAATTTAAATTTAAAAAGTCATCGTGGAGGAAAACCAAGCTACCAACGTAACAACTGTCGAAAAAATTAAAATTTCATGTTAGTAGTGTGGGCAGAGATTCAGTACACCTTATATTTCCATCTTCCGGCCGGTGTGTCCATTTTAATCCTGACAAAAATTTATAATAAAATCTGTAAACTCTCTGTTATATTACTATCTATTTGTAGACACATAATTTTTATTAAAATTAATAATGTCTAATATTTGTATAAACCCTAATTTTGAAAATAACATTATAAGAATATCTCTAGAATTTAAGATTACATTTTTCTTATTATCAGATTTGAAAATATATTTTCATTCCTCTCTAAGTCGTTGATCTCTTATAAATGGAGGAATCAAAATAGGTTTTCGATGGAGTCGGAATGGAATAAGTCATAAACGATATCCATCAACTTCCTACTACCAAATGTAGGCCAAATCTTAGGTCCAGTGGATCAAGCCAAAACGACTACATCAACTCCCTACTATCAAATTGTAGGAAAATTCTAAAATAAGTAACAAATGACTCAAGCAATTCCCTTCGTTCTTTGAATAGAGAATCAAGAGATCAACGAGAGGTGTAACCCAAATTCTATTCTATATATATATATATATATATATATATATATATATATATATATATATCTTATTTTTTCCCTCCTTCTATTTGTTTATTGCAAGTGTTGGAATTTTTCAATTTACATTATGATGCACAAATGCTCCTAAAAACACTAACTTGATACATTGGATCGTGGATCCAAAGTCTGGTAATGATTTTTTTTTTTTTGGGTAGATTTTGATATTAGATATATTATTAAATAATAAATATTAGATTTGTTATTTTATAATACGACACTTGTTTTAAATTGAATTCTCTGTTATAACTTATGCATTGCAATTATGATATATGAATTGTTGGAATATTTAAAAAAAAATATATTTTTGAACTAAATTTATGAGGAATCATTTTCGTTTTTGAACATAGGAATCATTTTCACTTCTCTCAAAATGTTGAGGAATAAATTTATGACTCTGATTCCATGATTTTTAAGTGAACATTTATTAAAGAATTTGTAACTTTCAACTGAACACTTCATGACTTCCATTATATTCTCATTCTTTATCTTTGAACCCCTCTGCCAAGTATGTTTATTTATAGCTTTGGAAGCTACATATAATAGTTCAAATAAAATTCTTGTAAAATTTCTAATTCTTTAAACTTTCTCAAACATAATTTTCAATATAGTATTAATTATATATCACAAAAGATATATAGTGTTAAATTCCAACTAATACCTTTGTACATATTGACTAATACTCTTAGTCACTTATTGTTTAGTGTAGTGTCTATAAATAGGTGAGAATAGGATTTAGAAACCCACTTTGTTATTTTCAGTTTTCAGATTGTAACAAACTACAAACTCTCTCATTCAATCTTGTTCATTCCAAGATATTGATTCCTTTATTCAATATGGTATCAGTCAATGAATTTGTCTCCTGAATTCATCTGATATGCTTTAGGTTTTGCGTGTGTTTATCATCTACTTAAATTGTTCTGGTTTAATTTCTCGATTGCGATTTGCGTCGATTAAAATACATTTTTTTCCGCTGCTTTCTTTGATCTTCTTGATCCATTTTTAAAGTTCTATACTCATTTCTCTTGTGATTTTTACGATTTCTTTGATTTCTTGATGGCGTACAATGGTGTGTCCCTCAACCCGTAGATAATCCGTTATCTCCTCTCGCGCTCCACCCGAATGATAATCCGGCGGTTTCCATTGTCCTTGAACCGTTGGATGGGACTAATTTTGTCAGCTGGAGTAATGCGGTGAAGAGAGCTCTGAGTGTCAAGAACAAAGCTCCGTTGATCGATGGTTCTTTCTTGGCGATTAGGAGGAAGGTTACGTCGTGTTATCCACGATGCGTGGGTGCAGACCAACGACTTGGTCCCGATGTGGATTCTCAACTCAATCAAGCGGATATCAAGAGGACTCTCCAGTATTTCACGGTTGCCAAAGATGTTTGGACCGAATTACATGTCAGGTACACTCAATCCGATGATACTAGGGTTTATGAGTTAGAAAAATCGATTAGTTCTATTTCTAAGGGTAATCAGTCCCTAGTCTCTTACTATAATCAGTTCAAATCTCTTTGGGATGAGTGGTTGAGCTTTCGCCCTGTTTTGCAATGTAATTGTGGTGCTATGAGTTAGTGTACTTGTGAAATCCCTAAGACTGTGGCTAGGACTCAATAAAGAGATGCCATAGTTAAATTCTTGATTGGCTTAGATGATTCCTATGCGGCCATTAGATCTCAGATATTGATGCAGTCTAGGAAGATGTCCTTAGCTAAGGTGTATTATATTTTTCTTCAAGAAGAGTCTCAGAGGGCTTTAAAATGTGATCCCGCCTTTGCTTTCAATCGATAGTGTTGCTATGCTTGCTAAAAATGCAAAAGTTCTACAAGGACAAGAAGAAGCCTCTCACTTGTACTCATTGTGGAGGACCTGGTCACACTGTTGACAGGTGCTTCCAACTTATAGGGTATCCCCCTGGTTGGAAAGGCCCTAGGGGCCCTAGAAATGGGAATCCCATTGCTCATAATGTTCAATCTAAACATGATGTGTGTTTTGAAGATGTAGCTGTTTCTTCTAATCCTTTGGTTACACAAGAGATGTTTGACCAATTCCTGGAGTTTGCTAAGAAACAGAAGTCTCCTACTGACCATTCCATAGCTAGAGCATTTGTTGAAGGGGTTCCACAACAAGCTAGTGTTGTCCAGCAAGCAGGTATCTCAGGTACTTCTTGTTGTTTCAATATTGTTACTGATAATAATATTGATTGTTATACATGGATTCTGGACACTGGTGAAACTGACCATATGATACATGATCTTGCACTTTTTACTTCCCCACCTGAGCCTTCTGATGTTAAAATCAAACTCCCTAACAATTCTTTTACATCAGCTACTTTTATGGGTAATATCAGGTTGAATGAGCATTTAACTTTGTATAATGTGCTTTATGTTCCTGAGTTTACTTTCAATCTCTTGTCCATTTCTCATTTGACAAGATATTCAAACTGTGCTGTTAGCTTTCTTGCCTCACATTGTGTTTTGCAGGACAACACAACATGGAAAGTGATTGGTTCTGCTGAACAACATGGAGGCTTATATTGTTTGAAATGCACTAAACCTGTAAAGTCTGCATTTACTGCTTTGAATAAGTGTGATTTTTCTTTATGGCATTCTAGGCTAGGTCACATTTCTACTAAAAAGATGTTACAAATCAAACAATTAGTTGTAAACAGTACTGAAATTGTGAATAAAGTTTGTGATATCTGTCCATTGGCCAAGCAAAAGAAGTTATCCTTTCCTCATAGAACTTCTCTTACTCATGCAATTTTTGATTTGATACATTGTGATGTATGGGGCCCAAAATTTATGTTGCTTCAGTGTTTAATCAGAAGTATTTCTTAACAATAGTTGATGATTTTAGTAGGTGCACCTGGATCTATCTGTTGAAACTTAAAACTGATGTCAAATTTGCTTTACAAAACTTCTATAACATGGTTGTTACTCAGTTTGGTACCGAAATTAAGAAGATAAGAACAGATAATGGAACTGAGTTTCTTTTATTTGATTTTTATCACAAGTATGTGATCATCTTTGTTGGGGTTATCTTTGAGAAGTATGCTTTTACTTTGAATAACCAAACCAATTTCTTATTTAATTTTACTGAAATAAATTATTTATCACATGTTGCATTAAATATGAATGAATGTTATATATATTTACTGCATACACGTTCGATAAAGTCAGTACGTGTTACGTTGTAGTTAATTTGGTGATACCAGATCACAGAAGATCAAATTAACAGTTCCTCGTGACTAAGTACAAATTCACAACCAGATGGAAATGAACAACCCATCATGAAAGGTTGAAGTGTAAGACTCGAGATTGACTTGTCTTGACGAGGGATTACACTTAGTGCATTATGATCTTACCGAAAATGACCTCTGAGGAGGATAAATTCTTGATCTTGAATCTACAAGAATTAGACCTCAGTGGTTCGTTATTTCTTAATCTTCGTCCCTTAAATAGGATCGTGTGAAATTAATAACTATTGCTTTGACTTATGATGAGAAGATAATCAATGCGATTCGATACCTTGTATCTTGGGCAATATTATTAATTACATGACGATTGCTAAGATTTAATATGGAGAATCGCGTGCAAAATCTGACTTGCTTGATTTGTCCTTGGTGGGCTCGAGAATCTTTATCATACCAAATCTTGCAAGTGGAAATTTATTTCTGTATGAATAATAATGTTGAGTTTCTCTTTACTCCAGGGACAAAGATGTTAATTAATATAAAGTCCATTCGGTGGGCTTAATTAATTAATGGACTAAGATAATCTTAAACGCGGGAAATAATAACCGGGAGCCATATTATTGTGAAGTCGTAATGTGGGTTAAGATGGATAGTTCAATATTAATTTTATAGTGGAGTAAATTAGTATTAATGGGCTTGGAAAATATTTTGGCTAAATATTAAAGCTTCATAGCCCATTGGAGGTCCAATCTTAATTCTCCTAAAGGCCCCTCAAATAGCCCAAAACTATAGTCCAATTAATGAAAAGGAGAAGAAAATATTTTGGCCTATTTTTCCTCTATTATTTTCGAAAAAATTGGGTAGGAAGAGAAAAGATTTTCTTGGAAAGATTTTATGGAATATGTATTCTTGGAATACAAGTTTTATCCCATAAATTCAAGAAAAGTCAAAGATCTTATTTCTTTCCTAACTAGTTGATATTTTCAAAAATATCTATAATATAAGGAGGTTAGATTTTTGTGGAATATTTTATTATGGAGAAGAGAATATATTGGATATATTCAAGATTTCTTGGAGATCAAAAAAAGATTTTCCCATCTTATTCTAGGGCAAATTTCAACCACCTCATGTATTATAAATAGGGGATGAGTTTTTCATCCCCAAGTGCAATTCCATGTGTTGGAAAAATTAGAAATCCACAAACGTGGTGACCAAATATTTTATTTTCTCCTTTAAGATTAAAATTGTTAGTTGATAATCCTCCCACCGGATTACGTTAGGTGGACGTGGGACATATTTGAGAAGGTACTTTTGGGTTGATCCATCGTCTCGGCGATTGTCTCTCTGAGAGGTTAGTATTTACGTAATTCCTAGATTCCGCATGCTTAGGTTTTACGTGAAATACATGTACACATGATGTTTATTTGTTTATTAATTATTATGTTGAATTGAATTAGGATTAATTCATGTTAGTAATTAATTGATTAATTTAAATATGTATTTAAATTAATCTCGAATAGATCCGGGCACCCCTAATTTCCCAACAACTGGTATCAGAGCCTCGGTTTCGAGCTCTGTATTTAAATTGTTATTTAAATTATGTTGGCCATTAAATTATATTGAAAATTGGATAGTAGAATTGCTAGATCTGTTTTGCAGGTATCCAATTGTCATGGTATTTAATGTTTTTATTTATTTCATGCGTATGAATGGTTTTAATTAAACTCGTTCAAATTTGTTTTTCTTGTAATATACTAGTTTAGATTTAGGTTTATTTATTTTTGTAAAATAAATTGTAACTTGATCGAAGACGAAGACGGAGGCGAGAAATTAAAACAGATCCAGAATTGTACGTGGGCGACGTGCGTCACGCAAAACGTGCCAAGAGACGCACGCGCGCGATGCGGACATCGCTAGTCGGATGGGCACAGTGCACAAATTGGGGCGGGATTAACCGACGCCAAGATAAGCGCGCGCTTTCATTGAAAGCGTCGGCGAGCGAGCGTTAGGCGTGCGTGGCGCGTCGCGTGCACATGGGCGCTGACCCGCCTCGCCGCCCGGCGAAGCTGCCGAGGCTGCGCCGAGGCCGTCATGCGGGAGATCTTTAAGCGCCAGGACGCGTCGCTTCGGCCAAGGGCGGCGGATCTGCGGCGTTGCATCCCGCCAGGAAGCTACTTGGCATGGCATTTCGAGATGGAGTTCTTTTCGAGACGATCGAGTGGGAGAAATTAAAGACGTCATTTCTTTAAAATCAAGCCAAGAAAAAATCAAACCATGACAATTGGATAATTTGTGCCCAATATGTTTATTTTTTGCTTTGCTTGATTTATTGTTGTATTTTCTTATGCTTTATTTAATTTGTTTAAATGTGTTTGCATGAGAATTGCCCAACGAAAAATCTCAAATTCAAAAATTACTAAGTATATTTTAAACAATTAATTCGGTTTTGAATCGAATTAATTTTGACCTCCATGATTTATTTATTTGTGAAATCTTTTGAAGAAATTCCCTAAGGGGCGGCCAAAAGATAACTTTCACATATGAATAAATTCTCAAAAGGATGATTGTGAATTATTATTAGTGGCGGCGATGACCCTCCCAAGAGGCTCGATCAAAACGCGAGTAGTAATTACGTTTTAATCATGGTTATTACTTAGGTATAAAATTGATATGCATATACTTGGCGAAGTCCCCACAATTTTTATATTGGTCAAGTCAGAACAACTATTAATTTTTTTAAATTAAAGGTTTATAATCGTTTTTGTTTGTAACTTTTGCTTGAATGTGATTTAAATGATGACCCCCAAGAGGCTCATTTAAAACTGTTTTGAGATGTTGACTAATGCATGTTCATATTTTTTTTGAGATTTCAATATGAATCATGTGATCGAATTATGTGATTTTCTTTGTGTTGATCCGGATATTAACACAAGATGTATGTTTATTTTCACTATCATCATGTCGCAACCTTTTAATCCAATTGCTCAATATCTTTGAAAGACAATTTGCTTACTGGAGAAAACTTTGTTGATTGGTATCGAAAACTTACTATTGTCCTCACTGCACAACACCATAACTGGGTCTTTACCACACCCAAACCAGAAAAGCCGACTAATGAGTCTAGTAAAACGAAAAAGAAAGAGTATGCTGACTGAGAGCGTTCCAACGAAATGGCA
Organism: Stenogyne calaminthoides; assembly: GCA_037126765.1. Lineage (NCBI taxonomy): Eukaryota > Viridiplantae > Streptophyta > Magnoliopsida > Lamiales > Lamiaceae > Stenogyne > Stenogyne calaminthoides. The sequence continues at coordinate 15,913,387 of JBBCBC010000005.1, read as the reverse complement.
AAGTGTACCATCTTGGCATCTATGTCAGATGTGTTGCAACACCAACACCAAAACGTTGAAACTGCTACAGACATCATGGTCAATCTTAAAGCGATGTTCCAACATCAGAACAGTGTGGCTCGCCACATCACCATGAGAGACATGCTCTCAATGAAAATGGTGGAGGGAACGCCCGTAAGGGAACATGTTCTCCAGATGATGGCTCACCTTAACAAACTTGAGGTACTTGGTACTGAATATGACATCGAGACCCAGATCGATTTCATACTCCATTCCCTACCCAAAAGCTTCGAGAACAATCAGAAGGTTTTCCTGCCTGATCTGCTACAAGCTTTAGTCTCGGCTGAAGGAATATTGGGAGAGAGCAGCCAAGCCCTAGCGATAACCGGTCCATCTTCCTCTTCTAGACCAAAGGGGATAAGAAGAAGAAGAGGACCAAAAGTGAAGCTAACTCAAGTGTTTCCAAGGGCAAAGGAAAGGTGAAGAGGGAGGGTGGAGTAAAGAAATAGGCCAAGGAAAGTGTTTTAACTGCGGTGAAAGAGGACATTGGAGGTCAGCCTGTTCCAAACCCAAGCGGAATGGAAAGAAAGGTAATTCTCTCGCACTAGTTGTTGAAAATTGTTTAGCGGCGTATGCTACTCATTCGTGGGTAGTGGATACGGGATCCACTAATTATGTTTGTTCCACGTTACAGGGGTTCAAGCGGACCCGACAACTTAGTGGAAGAGAGATCCTCGTCACGCTAGGCGATGCTACGAGAGTGGAAGCTGAAGCAGTGGGAGACGTGCACCTGTCTTTTGAAGATAAGAGTTTAATTTTAAGAGATTTTCTTTATGTTCCCGTTTTTCGCAAAAACCTTATTTCAATTTCAAAACTATTTGCTGATGGATATTCTGTTCGTTTTAATAAACATGTTACTATTTTTCGTAATGATGTGGTTATCTGTCATGGAACATTACTGAACAATCTCTACATTATTAACTGTGCACACCACACACACAATGCATCCTATAACTCATCTACTATTTCAAGCAAAAGGAAACGTTCGACCAACGTGAACGAGACACTTCTTTGGCACCTAAGATTAGGTCATATTAATCCAAAAAGGATCCAAAGGTTGGTCCAAGATGGTTCATTGGAGTCCTTCCTGGTTGAACCATTTTCAACTTGCGAATCATGTTTGGAGGGTAAGATGACCAAGAGGGCATTTGGAGCCAAGGGGCTTAGAGCTAAAGAAGTGTTGGAGATCTTTCACACCGATGTATGTGGTCCAATGCAAATCAAAGCAAGAGGTGGCTACGAGTATTTCGTTACGTTTATCGATGATTATAATGAAGCATAAATCTGAGACCTTTGATAAATTCAAAGAATTTAAGGCTCAAGCAGAGAATCATAAGGAAAAGAGTATCAAGTTTCTACGATCTGAACGTGGAGGCGAATACCTTAGCGATGAATTCTTGAACTACCTGTCGGATGAAGGGATTACATCCCAGTTGACTGCACCTGGTACCCCTCAACAAAACGGGGTCGCAGAACGAAGAAACATAATACTTCTAGAAATGGTAAGATCCATGATGAGTTATGCGGATTTACCAAAATCATTTTGGGGTTACGCCTTGCAAACAATAGCTTATATTCTGAACTTAGTGCCATCCAAATCGGTTCCAAAAACCCCTAAGGAGTTGTGGACCGGGCGCAAGCCCAGCTTAGGAAACATGAGGATCTGGGGGTGTCCGGCATACGTGTTGGATAAGGAAGCCGAGAAATTGGATGCACGTTCGGAATTAAGGTTGTTTATAGGATACCCCGAAGGAACGAAGGGATGCATGTTCTATGGTCCCGAAGATTAAAAGGTCGTAATCAGTACGCACTTTAGATTTTTGGAAGAAGACTATGTGAACGATAAAAAACCTAGAAGCGAGATTACCTTGGAAGAACTTAAGGGGCCAACTCGGTTGCCAACTGTACAAGAAGACATACCACGCATCACGCCTACACAACAGGAACCTCGTCGTAGTGGGAGGGTTGTCAGATAACCCGAGCGATTCTTAGGGATTGGAGAGTCCTCGGACTTGATCTCGGGAGAAGAATCAGATCCATGGTCCTACAACGAGGCGATCCAAGACAAGGATGCAACATCTTGACAAACAACAATGGAAGCCGAGATGGGTTCAATGGATCACAATAAAGTGTGGGAGCTAGTCGAACCACTTAATGGGATAAAACCCATTGGATGCAAGTGGTATACAAGAGGAAAAGGGGACCGGACGGGAAGGTTGAAACCTTTAAAGCAAGACTAGTGGCGAAAGGGTATACTCAGAAAGAAGGGACCGATTATGAGGAAACCTTTTCGCCCGTAGCCATGCTCAAGTCCATCCGAATTCTCTTGTCGATTGCTGCGCACCTAGATTTTGAGATCTGGCAGATGGATGTCAAGACAGCTTTCCTCAACAGAAGTCTTGACGAAGAAATCTATATGCAACAACCCGAAGGCTTCATTGAAAAAGGCCAAGAGCATCTGGTTTGCAAGCTGAAGAAGTCCATTTATGGGCTGAAGCACGCACCCCGTGCTTGGAATCAGTGTTTTGATCAAGTGATAAAATCCTACGATTTTGATCAAAATAATTTTGAAAGTTGTGTGTATAAAAAGAGTGACGGAACTGCCTTGGTATTCTTGGTACTATATGTAGACGACATTCTGCTAATTGGGAACGATGTAAAGATGTTGTTAGACGTAAGGGCATGGCTGTCAAAACAGTTTGATATGAAGGACTTGGGAGAAGCCGGTCACGTCCTAGGGATCAAGATCACTCGAGATCACAAGAAAAAGATGATCGAGCTTTCGCAAGCTTCATACATAGATACCGTTTTGAAGCGATTCAGCATGCAAGATTCCAAGAAAGGCTTTGTACCTTTCAGACACGGAATCCATCTATCCAAGGAAATGTGTCCCAAGACACAGAAGGAAATAGATGACATGAAGGGCATCCCTTATGCTTCGGCTGTGGGAAGCCTCATGTACGCGATGTTGTGCACGAGACCGGATATCTGCTTCGCCGTAGGAATGGTAGCAAGATATCAAAGTAATCCTGGGAAAGAGCATTGGACTGCGGTTAAGAACATTCTGAAGTATCTGAAGAGGACACGGGACATAATGTTGGTTTATCAATCGGACAGTCTAATCCCCATCGGTTACACGGACTCAGATTTCCAATCAGACATAGACTCCAGAAAGTCAACCTCGGGTACTGTGTTTTGCATGGGGGGAGGAGCCATGACATGGAGAAGCGTTAAGCAGAAATGCATCACCGATTCTACCATGGAAGCAGAATATGTAGCTGCTTGTGAAGCAGCGAAAGAAGCAGTTTGGCTCAAGAACTTCCTGGTGGACTTGGACGTTGTTCCGGATTTGCCCAGAACAACCACAGTTTACTGTGATAATGTTGGGGAATTATTTGCCCGGATCTATTCGGGATGAATATTTAAATACAAATTTAATTCTAACAATTATTACTAGCATGAATTAATCCTATATTAATTCAAATAATAATTCAACAACAAATCATGCATATAAACAGTTCATGTAAATCCTACGCATGCGGAATTACTACGAGTTTACGTGAACTTACCTCTTGGAATGACAATGGTCTCGTCGATGAAAACACACCAAAAGACCTTCCCAAGTATTCCCTAGTCCTTGCTCGACAATCCGGTGGAAGGAAGCTCGCGAACAATTAACAAAAGGGAAAATAAAATTTGTTGCATCACCTTTGTGGATTTACTAATTTTTCCAGTACATGAAATTGTACTTGGGAATGAAACATTCATCCCCTATTTATAGAGGGGTGTTGGACGATTTTTTGGCATGGAATAGGGGGAAAAATCTTTTCTTGATCTCCAAGAAATCTTGAATATATCTCATATATTCTTTTCTCCATAATTAAAATATTCCATAAAAATCCCACTCACTTTTGTTATGGTAAATTTCGAAAATAATAGGAACAAGAAACCAAGATTTGGATCTTCTTGAATTTATGAGATATACTTGTATTTCAAGAAATACATATCTTCCATAATATCTTTTCAAGAAAATCAAGAAAATCATTCTTTCCCTTTTATTTCAAATTTTTTTGAAAATATCCATATGAATAACCAAATGGGAGATTTCTTGAATTTAATGAGATAATCTTGTATTCCAAGAATACATATCTTCATTCCATAACAAAATTCAAAGAAAATATTTCTCCCCTTTTATTCATAATTTTCGAAAAAATGAGGAAAAATAGGCAACAAAATTTATTTTATTTTTAAACACTTTTTTCAGTTATTGGACTTTATGTTGGGCTACTTGGGGGCCTTTAGGAGAATTAAGATTGGACCTTCCAATGGACCTTGAATTATCAATATTGAGCCACAATATTATTCAAGCCCATAAATATTAATTAATCCCACTACATAATTAATATTGCACTATCCATCTTAACCCATATTATAGTTAATATGGCTCCCGGTTATTATTTCCCGTGTTTAAGATTATCTAGCCCATTAATTAATTCAAGCCACTGAAATAACTTTCCATTAATTAATATCTTTTATCCTTGGTAAAGTAACAATTCAACATTATTATCCATACCGAAAACTAGTTCCACTTGCAAGATTTGGTATGATAAAACTTATGAACCTCCCAAGGGGGCAAATCGAACAAGCGTACTTGCACACGATTCTCCGTATTAAATCTTAGCAATCGCATGTGACCAATAATATTGCCCAAGATATAAAGTATTGAATCTCGTTGATTCTCTACCCGTGATAAGTCAAAGCAATAGTTACTAACCACACGCGATCCTATTTAAGGGACGAAGATTAAGAAATAACGAACCACTGAGGTCTAATTCTGCCTAGTTCAGTTCTGAAGAATTTGTCCTCCTGTAGGTCCTCTTCAGTGCACTAGACATGCACTAGTGTAATCTCTTGGTCAAGACAAACCAATCTGAGCCTTACACTTCAACCTTTCACGATGGATTGTTCATTTCCATCTAGGTCGTGAATGGTGTACTTTTAGTTACAAGAGACTGTTAATTTAATCTTCTGTGATCTGGTATCACTAAATTAACTACAATGTAACACATACTATTTATTGAACCGTTATGCAGTAAATATATGTAACATTCGATGATATTTAAAGCATCAGTGATAAATAATTTATTTCAGTAAATAAGTCCGAAATTCAGTCTGATTATACAAAGTAAAAACATACTTTCTAGTATAATCCCAACAATCTCCCACTTATACTCAAAGTCTTATTTTAAGTATACTACAACATGTCTCGTGTAGTACGTGACAACTAATGTCACCTACACAAACCTAATAATGTCTCCCACTTATACTCAAAGCAGATTGACAACGGTCTTGACACCCATTCCTTTCACATGTCTCTCGAATGTATTCTGAGGCAGACCCTTTGTGAATGGATCAGCTAGGTTGTCTTCTGACGCGATCTTTGCCACCTCTATATCTCCTCTCTTAACAATTTCTCGTATAAGATGGTATTTCCTTTCAATGTGTTTGCTGGCCTTGTGGGCTCTTGGTTCCCTTGAATTTGCAACTGCTCCTGCATTGTCACAATAAACAGTGATTGTGCTGGGCAAATTCGGAACTACATCCAAGTCCACTAGGAAGTTCTTGAGCCAAACCTCTTCTTTCGCTGCCTCGCAAGCAGCTACATATTCGGCTTCCATGGTAAAATCTGCGATGCATTTCTGCTTAACGCTTCTCCACGTCATGGCTTTTCCCCCCATGCAAAACACACTACCGGAGGTAAATTTTCTGGAATCTAAGTCTGATTGGAAATTCGAGTCCGTGTAGCCGATGGGGATTAGTCTATCTGACTGATAAACCAACATTCTATCTCGAGTTCTTTTCAGATACTTCAGAATGTTTTTAACTTGCCTTCCAATGTTCCTTCCCCGGGTTACTTTGATATCTTGCCACCATGCCAATGGCAAAGCAGATATCCGGTCTTGTACACAGCATTGCATACATAAGGCTTCCGACAGCCGAAGCATAAGGAATGCCTTTCATGTCATCTATCTCCTTTTGTGTCTTAGGGCACATTTCCTGGGATAGATGGATTCCATGCCTGAAAGGTACGAAGCCTTTCTTGGAATCCTGCATGCTGAATCGTTTCAAGATAGTATCTATGTATGAAGTTTGTGATAAGCCTATCATCCTTTTCTTGCGATCTCGAGTGATCTTGATCCTAAGGATGTGCCCGGCTTCCCCTAAGTCCTTCATATCAAACTATTTTGAAAGCCATGCCCTTACGTCTGATAACACCTTTACATCGTTCCCGATGAGCAGAATGTCGTCTACGTATAGTACTAAGAATACCAATGCAGTTCCGACACGCTTTTATTACACACAACTTTCGAACTCGTTTTGATCAAACCCATAAGACTTTATAACATGATCAAAACATTTGTTCCAAGCTCTCGATGCCTGTTTGAGTCCGTCAATGGACTTCATGAGCTTACAAATTAGGTGTTCTTGGCCCTTTTCATTGAAGCCTTGGGGTTGTTGCATATAGATTTCTTCATCAAGACTTCCGTTAAGGAAAGCTGTCTTGACATCCATTTGCCAGATTTCAAAATCGAGATGCGCAGCTATCGACAAGAGAATCCGGATGGACTTGGGCATTGCTACAGGTGAAAAGGTTTCCTCATAGTCGATCCCTTCTTTCTGAGTATAACCTTTCGCCACAAGTCTTGCCTTAAAGGTTTCCACCTTCCCGTCCGATCCCCTCTTTCTCTTCTATACCCACTTGCAACCAATGGGTTTGACCCCATTAATTGGTTCGACTAGCTCCCACACTCTGTTATGATCCATAGAACCCATTTCTGCTTTCATTGTCTTTTGCCAAGAAACCGCATCCTTGTCTTGGATTGTCGCGATCATATGTCCATGGGTCCGATTAAATCTTGTCCGGAATCAAGTCCAAGAACTCTCCTATCCCCATGAATCTCTCTGGGCGTCTTACAACCCTCCCACTACAACGAGGTTCCTAAGTTATGAAAGTGTGTCATTTGGTATGTCATCTTATGCAAATTAGCAATGAGGTTAGCCCCTTAGCTCACTTAAGGTAATCTCACTTCGGTTTTCTTTTCGCTCATATAGTCTTCCTCCAAAAATCTAAAGTGGGTGCTTATTACCACCTTTTGATCTTCTAGACCATAGAACATACACCCTTTTTTGTTCCCTCGGGGTATCCTATAAACAACCTTAATTACGATCGAGGATCCATTTCCCCGCTTCCTTGTCCAACAACGTGGGCGAACACCCCAAATTCTCACATGTGTCTCAAACCGGGCTTGCGCCCGGTCCACAATTCTTTGGGAGTTTTGGGAATCAATTTGGATGACACCAAGTTCAGAATGTAAGCCGCTGTTTCCAAGGCATGACCCCAGAACGACTTGGGAAGATCCTCATAACACATCATTGATCTAACCATTTCTAAAAGAGTTCTGTTTTTTAAGCTCTGCAACCCCGTTTTGTTGAGGGGTTCCGGTGCGATTAGGCGGGGATGCAATCCCTTCATCTGACAAGTAGTTCAAAAACTCATCGCTGAGGTACTTGCCTCCACGATCGGATCGTAGAGACTTGATACGTTTTTTCCTATGATTCTCTGCTTGAGCCTTAAATTCTTTGAATTTCTCAAAGGTCTCAAATTTATGTTTCATAAGGAAAATATAACCGCATTCTTGAGTAATCATCAATAAAAGTGACAAAATACTCATAACCTCCTCTTGCTTTGGTTGACATTGGACCACATACGTCTGTGTGAACGATTTCTAACACTTCTTTGGCTCTATTACCCTTGGCTCCGAATGCCCTCTTGGTCATTTTACCCTCCAAACATGATTCGTAGGTTGGAATTGGTTCAACTTGGAGAGACTCCAGTGAACCGTCTTTCACCAACCTTTGGATCCTCTTTGGATTAATATGTCCCAATCTTAGATGCCATAGAAGTGTTTCGTTCACGTCTAATGAACGTTTTCTTTTATCGGAAACAATTGATGTGTTATAGGATGCGTTTCGTGAGTGGTGTGCATAGTTAATTGTATAGAGATTACTTAACAACGTTCCATGACAGATAAATTTATCATAAAGAGAAATGGTAACAACTTTATCAAAAGTAACCGAATATCCATCAAGGTAAAGTTTAGAAACCGAAATCAAATTCTTTCTAAAATTCGGAACGTAAAGAACATCTCTTAGAATTAAAACTCTGTCTTCAAAAGACAAGTGCACTTCTCCCACTGCTTCAGCTGCCACTCTCGTAGCATCACCCAGTGTGATGAGGATCTCACTCCCACTAAGTTGCCGGGTCCGTTTGAACCCCTGTAAAGTGAAACAAACATGATCAGTGGATCCCGTATCCACCACCCATAAATGGGAGGCATAGGCCACTAAGCAAGTTTCAACAACTAGTGCGTGAGAATTACCTTTCTTTTCATTCCTTTTGGGATTGGAACAGTCTGACCTCCAATGTCCTCTTTCACCGCACTTGAAGCACCTCCCCTTAGCTATCTTGCTCACTCCTCCACCTCCCTTCACCTTTTCTTTGCCTTTGGCAACACTTGAGTTCACTTGCTTGTGGCTTTTGTCATTTTTCTTGTGCTTACCACCCCTTGGCCTAGAAGAAGAAGAAGGTCCATTTGCCACCAAGGCTTGGCTCTTTTGCCCCAATATCGCCTCTGCCGAGACTAAAGCTTGCAACAGATCAGGCATCGAGAACTTCTGATTATTCATCTGATAGTTCAACCTGAATTGTTCAAAACTTTTCGGCAGAGAATGGAGCACGAAATCGATTTGGGTCTCGACGTCGTATTCGGCGCCAAGTACCTCAAGTTTATTAAGGTGAGCCATCATCTGGAGAACGTGCTCCCTTACGGGCGTTCCCTCCACCATTTTCATAGAGAGCAAGTCCCTCATGGTTATCTGACGAGCCACACGGTTCTGATGTTGAAACATCGCTTTAAGACTAGTCATGATGTCTGCAGCGGTCTCAACGTTCTGGTGTTGGTGTTGCAACACATCTGACATTGAAGCCAAGATGGTACACTTTGCCATTTCGTTGGAACGCTCCCAGTCAACATACTCTTTCTTAACCGATTTAGTTGACTCGTCATTTGGATTTTCTAGTTTAGGTGTAGTGAGAACCCAGTTATGGCTTTGTGCAGTGAGGACAATAGTAAGTTTACGACTCCAATCAACAAAGTTTTCACCAGTAAGCAAATTGTCTTTAAGTATATTGAACAGTGGATTAAAAGGTTGCGACATGATGAACTGAAATAAATAATAATATGTATAAGCACAAATATATCACAAAATTCGATCACATGTTTCATATTAAAATCTCAAAAAAAATATGAACATGCATCGCCCAACATCTCAAAACAGTTTAAATAAGCCACGTGGGGTGGGTCATTATTTAAACACATTCAAGCGAGTTACAAACAAGAACAATTACAAACCTTTAATATCCAGATTAATAGTTGGCTCTCACTTGACCAATATAAAATTGACGGGGACTTGAGGAAGTATATGCATATCAATTTTATACCTAAGTAATAACCATGATTAAATACAAAATTATTATTTTGCTTTGATCGAGCCTAAATGGGGAGGGTCATCGCCGCCACTAGTAATAATCCACAATCATCCATTTGGAATTTATTCATGTGAAAGCTATCTTTTGACCGTCCCGGTAGGAATTTCTCCAAAAGAATTCACAAATAAATAAATCATGGAGGTCAAAATTAATTCAATTTTATTATCCTAATAAAATTGTCAATTAATTGTTTAAGCATACTTAGTAATTTTCGAAAGTGAGATTTTTTCAAAACATTTTCTCATGCATCATAAATTTAAACACAATTTAAATAAGCATAAAATAATGCATAAACATCAAGACAAAAAATTAAACATATTGGGCACATTTATCCAATTGTCATGGTTAATTTTGTCATGTCTTGATCTTGAGAAATCGCTTCATAGCCTTCATCGGATTCCTCTCAAAAGCTCCCACTTGACCGTCTTAAAAAATGCCTTGTCAAGCCACGCCATCGACCAACTCGCTTCGCGGGAGGAGTGCCCGCCAGCACTCAGCCGTGTCGAGTGACATCCGGCGCGTCTTGTAAAAACGTCCGACGTCGCCGCCTGCCGCCCCTGCGCGCCAAAGAACGCCGCTTCGCCGCCTGCCAGCCAAAGAACGCCGCCGCGCTCGCCAGCTCAAGAATCGCCGTCGCCCCGTCGCGCCAGCTGCCGCGTCGCCCGCGTCGCCCTTTACCGCGTCGCCGCCCAAGGCTCAACATCACCCACCAGCTGCGCCCTGCGTCACTGAGGCAGATCTCACAGGCCAAATTTCTTCCTGCCGCCCACGCCCGCCCGTCGCGTCGGCCAAAGACGCCTCCGTGCCTTTTTGCGTGGCGGCGACGCCGCTTACGCCTTTGCTTTCTGATCCCGTCTTTTAATTCTTCATCTCCACCTCCGTTCCCGATCCGGTTACAATTTATTTATAAAAAATAAATAAACCTAGATCTAGACTAGTCTATTACATTGATCAAATCAAACAAATTCTAATCTACTCGTGGATTTTCTCACGAGGCAAAACGAATTCGAACGAATCGAATTAAAAAACCACAACTTATATGCATGCATAAATAAACACATTAAATTCCATGACAATTGGATACCTACAAAAAAGATCTAGCAATTCTACTATCCAATTTCAAATTTAATGAAAACAAATTAAATTACAATTTAAAATTCAGAGCCCGAAACCGAGGCTCTGATACCAGTTGTTGGGGAATTATTTGCCCGGATCTATTCGAGATGAATATTTAAATACAAATTTAATTCTAACAATTATTACTAGCATGAATTAATCCTATATTAATTCAAATAATAATTCAACAACAAATCATGCATATAAATAGTTCACGTAAATCCTACGCATGCGGAATTACTACGAGTTTACGTGAACTTACCTCTTGGAATGACAATGGTCTAGTCGATGAAAACACACCAAAAGACCTTCCCAAGTATTCCTAGTCCTTGCTCGACAATCTGGTGGAAGGAAGCTCGCGAACAATTAACAAAAGGAAAAATAAAATTTGTTGCACCACCTTTGTGGATTTACTAATTTTTCCAGTACATGGAATTGTACTTGGGAATGAAACATTCATCCCCTATTTATAGAGGGGTGTTGGACGATTTTTTGGCATGTAATAGAGGGAAAAATCTTTTCTTGATCTCCAAGAAATCTTGAATATATCTCATATATTCTTTTCTCAATAATTAAAATATTCCATAAAAATCCTACTCTCTTTTGTTATGGTAAATTTCGAAAATAATAGGAACAAGAAACCAAGATTTGGATCTTCTTGAATTTATGAGATATACTTGTATTTCAAGAAATACATATCTTCCATAATATCTTTTCAAGAAAATCAAGAAAATCTTTCTTCCCCTTTTATTTCAAAAATTTCGAAAATATCCTTATGAATAACCAAGTGGGAGATTTCTTGAATTTAATGAGATAATCTTGTATTCCAAGAATACATATCTTCATTCCATAACAAAATTCAAAGAAAATCTTTCTCCCCTTTTATTCATAATTTTCGAAAAAATGAGGAAAAATAGGCAACAAAATTTATTTTATTTTTAAACACCTTTTTCAGTTATTGGACTTTATGTTGGGCTACTTGGGGGGCCTTTAGGAGAATTAAGATTGGACCTTCCAATGGACCTTGAATTATCAATATTGAGCCACAATATTATTCAAGCCCATAAATATTAATTAATCTCACTACATAATTAATATTGCACTATCCATCTTAACCCATATTACAGTTAATATGGCTCCCGATTATTATTTCCTGTGTTTAAGATTATCTAGCCCATTAATTAATTCAAGCCACTGAAATAGCTTTCCATTAATTAACATCTTTTATCATTGGTAAAGGAACGGTTCAACATTATTATCCATACCGGAAACTAGTTCCACTTGCAAGATTTGGTATGATAAAACTTATGAACCTCCCAAGGGGGCAAATCGAACAAGCGTACTTGCACACGATTCTCCATATTAAATCTTAGCAATCGCATGTGACCAATAATATTGCCCAAGATATAATGTATTGAATCTCGTTGATTCTCTACCCGTGATAAGTCAAAGCAATAGTTACTAACCACACGCGATCCTATTTAAGGGACGAAGATTAAGAAATAACGAACCACTGAGGTCTAATTCTTCCTAGTTCAGTTCTGAACAATTTGTCCTCCTATAGGTCCTCTTCAGTGCACTAGACATGCACTAGTGTAATCTCTTGGTCAAGACAAACCAATCTGAGCCTTTCACTTCAACCTTTCACGATGGATTGTTCATTTCCATCTAGGTCGTGAATGGTGTACTTTTAGTTACAAGGGACTGTTAATTTAATCTTCTGTGATCTGGTATCACTAAATTAACTACAATGTAACAAGTACTATTTATTGAACAATTATGCAGTAAATATATGTAACATTCAATGATATTTAAAGCATCAGTGATAAACAATTTATTTAAGTAAATAAGTCCAAAATTCAGTCTGATTATACAAAGTAAAAGCATACTTTCCAGTATAATCCCAACAGATAACGCCGGAGCAGTTGTAAATTTTAGGGAACTGAGAGCCCACAAGGCCAGCAAACACATAGAAAGAAAATACCATCTTATACGAGAAATCGTTAAGAGAGGAGACATAGAGGTGACAAAGATTGTGTCTGAAGACAACCTAGCAGATCCATTCACAAAGGGTCTACCTCAGAGTACATTCGAGAGACATGTGGAAGGAATGATTGTCAAGAGCATTGCCAATCTGCTTTGAGTATAAGTGGGAGAAATATTATTAGGTTCGTGTGGGGTGACATTAGATGTCACATAGAACACGAGACATGCTGTCATATACTTAAAAGCAGACTTTGAGTATAAGTGGGAGATTGTTGGGGTTATACTGAGAAGTATGCTTTTACTTTGTATAACCAAACTGAATTTCTTATTTATTTTACTGAAATAAATTATTTATCACATGTTGCATTAAATATGAATGAATGTTATATATATTTACTGCATACCCGTTCGATAAAGTCAGTACGTGTTACGTTGTATTAATTTGGTGATACCAGATCACAGAAGATCAAATTAACAGTTCCTCGTGACTAAGTACAAATTCACAACCTAGGTGGAAATGAACAACCCATCATGAAAGGTTGAAGTGTAAGGCTCAGATTGACTTGTCTTGACCAAGGGATTACACTAGTGCATTATGATGCGCTGAAAAGGACCTACAAGAGGATAAATTCTTCGGTACTGAATATACAAGAATTAGACCTCAGTGGTTCGTTATTTCTTAATCTTCGTCCCTTAAATAGGATCGTGTGAAATTAATAACTATTACTTTGACTTATGATGGGAAGATAATCAATGCGATTCGATACCTTGTATCTTGGGCAATATTATTAATTACATGATCATTGCTAAGATTTAATACGGAAAATTGCGTGCAAGTACGGCTTGCTTGATTTGTCCCCTTGGTGGGCTCAGAATCTTTATCATACCAAATCTTGCAAGTGAAAATTTATTTCCGGTATGGATAATACTCCAAGGACAAAGATGTTAATTAATATAAAGTCTGTTCAATGGCTTAATTAATTAATGGACTAAGATAATCTTAAACGCTGGAAATAATAATCAGGAGCCATATTATTGTGAAGTCGTAATGTGGGTTAAGATGGATAGTTCAATATTAATTTTATAGTGGAGTAAATTAGTATTAATGGGCTTGAAAAATATTTTGGCTAAATATTAAAGCTTCATAGACCATTGGAGGTCCAATCTTAATTCTCATAAAGGCCCCTCAAATAGCCCAAACTAAAGTCCAATTAATGAATAGGAGAAGAAAATATTTTGGCCTATTTTTCCTCTATTATTTTCGAAAAAATTGGGTAGGAAGAGAGAAAAGATTTTCTTGATTTTCTTGGAAAGATTTTATGGAATATGTATTCTTGGAATACAAGTTTATCCCATAAATTTAAAAAAGTCAAAGATCTTATTTCTTTCCTAACTAGTTGATATTTTCGAAAATATCTATAATATAAGGAGGTGGGATTTTTGTGGAATATTTTATTATGGAGAAAAGAATATATTGGATATATTCAAGATTTCTTGGAGATCAAGAAAAAGATTTTTCCATCTTATTCCTAGGGCAAATTTCGACCACCTCATGTATTATAAATAGGGGATGAATTTTTCATCCCCAAGTGCAATTCCATGTGTTGAAAAAATTAGAAATCCACAAAGGTGGTGGCCAAATATTTTATTTTCTCCTTTAAGATAATAATCGTTCGTTGATAATCCTCCCACCGGATTATGTTCGTGGACGTGGGACATATTTGAGAAGGTACTTTGGGTTGATCCATCGTCTCAGCGGTTGTCTCTACGAGAGGTTAGTATTTACGTAATTCCTAGATTCCGCATGCTTAGATTTTACGTGAAATACGTGGACGCATGATGTTTATTTGTTTATTAATTATTATGTTGAATTGAATTAGGATTAATTCATGTTAGTAATTAATTGATTAATTTAAATATGTATTTAAATTCACCTCGAATAGATCCGGGCACCCCTAATTTCCCAACACATACATCAAACTTCTTGTGTTGAGACACCACAACAAAATGGTATAGTGGAAAGAAAACACCAACATCTTTTACAAGTTGCAAGGTCTTTTCTATTTCAATCTCATTTGCCTTTGAAATATTGGAGTTTTTGCATCCAAACAGCTGCCCATTTGATTAACAGAACTCCCTCTTCTGTTTTGGGAAACAAAACCCCTTTTGAAATTTTACATAACAAGCTTCCTGATTATTCTTATCTAAGGAGTTTTGGTTGTCTTTGTTTTGCTAGTACTTTACTTTCTAACAGGTCAAAGTTTGATCCAAGAGCAATAAAGTGTGTTCTGTTGGGCTATCCTTTTGGGACAAAAGGGTATAGAGTGCTTGATATTGCTACTGGTAACATTTTCATTTCTAGAAATGTGTGGTTTCATGAACATGTTTTTCCTTTCATTCAAGTGTCATCTGCTTCTTCTATTCCCTCTGATGGTTTTCTTAAAGATGATGCTATTGTGACTGATTCTTTATATGGGCATAAGTATGATGCATATTCTAATGACAAAGTTGTTCATCAAGATTTGCATGATGAGATTTCTGGTGTTTCTATTGATATGATTTATGGTGTTTCTGATAGTAATCCAGTGGTTAATCAGCTAAGTGAGAATGAGCAAATTAATCAGGATAATCTTAGAAGATCATCTAGAGTTAAAAACACCCCTTCTTATCTGGATGTGTACAAAACTTGCTTACCTGGTTCTGTTAATCCCAAGGCTATTAATTTAGCCAAACATTCCAGTATTCCCTATCCTATTTCAAACTATTTGTCTGTTGACAAGTTAGGTGATTCTCATAAGGCCTTTACTGCTTCTATTACTCAACACATAGAGCCTAAAACCTATAAGCAAGATAGTAAAGATGAGAATTGAAATGTGGTTATGCAAAATGAAATACAAGCCTTAGAAAGAACTAATACTTGGTCCTTAGTTCAATTACCAAAAGATAAACACACTATAGGCTGTAAATGGGTTTATAAGATTAAGTACAAGCCTGATGGTACTATTGAAAGGTATAAGGCTAGACTAGTAGCCAAAGGTTATACTAAAGAGGAGGGAATAGATTATTTTGATACATTCTCCTCTGTAGCTAAAATAACCACTGTTAGGATTCTTTTATCGATTGTTGTGGCTAAGAATTGGTGTATACATCAATGTGATGTAAATAATATTTTTTTACATGGTGATCTTGATGAGGAAGTCTATATGACTCCCCCACTTGGCTATTTTGTTCCTGAAAATTCTGTTTGCAAGCTCAATAAGAGTTTGTATGGTCTCAAACAGGTTAGTAAGCAATGATTCACTAAACTCTCTGAAACACTGCTTTCTATTGGTTTTATTCAGTCCAAAGCTGACACATCTCTTTTCACAAAGTCTTCTGGTTCTGATTTCACAATTCTATTATGTTATGTTGATGATATAATCATCACTGGAACTAGTATTACTGAGATTCTTTCTGTTAAGTCTTTTTTACATGATAAATTCACAATAAAGGATCTTTGTATATTGAAGTATATCCTTGGTATTGAAATTGCAAAAAGTGACAAGGGCATTCGGTTATGCCAAAGAAAATATGTTTTGGATTTACTTACGATTATGGTTACCTTGATAGTAAAAACCATGCAACACTCCAATGGATTCAAAGATCAGTTTTACAGCAAAAGATGATTCTCCATTAGAGAATGCATCAGATTACAGGACCCCTGTGGGCAAATTACTCTACCTCACCATTACAAGGCCTGATATCTCTTATACAGTCCAGACCCTATCTCAATACATGAGTAATCCTACCACTGGGCATCTTAAAGCTGCACAAAGGTTACTCAGATATTTGAAGTTCACTGTTGGAGGTATTTTATATCCTTCTAACAACTCTTTTAAGCTTCAAGCTTTCGCAGATGAAGATTGGGCTAGATGTGAAGCTACTAGAAGGAGCAACACAGGTTACACCATCTACCTTGGAGATGTTGGAATTTAGAGGCACGTAAACATGTAATACATGCGCATCAGAATTAAACAGTTCACCAACAACGAACATATAATTACATAATTGATTACGTATAAACATAAAGAGAAATCTTACAAAACAGTACGCATATTTCTCTACTATGGTATCCACGTAATCCCCGCTCACTTTTCGCATATTTTGCGGTTGAATGCGAGACGGAATTTGCTAGGAAAATTCCTATTCTAGATTTTATGGAGAGAATTTGAACAACCATATTATGGATTCTCAAGAGCTCATATATATATATGGAGAGGCTTAGCTTAAATCTTAAGCTAACTTCGATTGGAAAATAAAATCAGAATCTATATTTAAATAAATCTCTAAGATTTATTTCCCACATATAAAATATCTACGGATTTAAATGTCTTATATGAAAATCTCTACGATTTATTTCCAATTATATTCCAAATATAATTATTGGGAATTATTATTTAATTAAATCTAATTTAATTAAATATTAATAATAATTAGTTCCAAATTAATCTATTATTAATTACTTCTCCATAAATTAAATATTAAATCCAATTTAACATTTAATCAACCAACTATAATCTGTAAAAAGGAACTACTTGTTGTGTGACCGATAGGCCCTCATATATCGAGCGATTAGTCAAACTAACGGTCTTAATTGAACTCTAGACAATAAATCAGACATTCTCAATATATGAGGTACGTTGCGAGAAACGTGCAACTACCTGTAACTGAAATATGAGCTTTTACGATTTCCTCCTTTCATTCGCGAATACTCGATTAAGTCTTGAACATGATGAAGTGTCTATTCAAATAACTTAATCATGTTATCTCCAATCACTAATTGATCATGTATGTCACACTCAGCCACAAAATCTAAGTTGACGTGCATCGGCCAATGACTTTGATCCAATTATGATGAGAAGATGAGTATTCTCTCTAAATCCACTTTGAGGAATGAATCCTATTCTTGGCTCAACTACCATGCACATGCACTTCGTGATGAACCCAATCCAAGCCGTATCTACCCATGGTTAGGGTGCAAGCATTGGTCATGGTCAAAGTTCATCATCCCACACATGTCGTGCGTATTGACCTCAAGTCAAAGGAGTATTGCATCACTCCCACTAATCGAGACACCTGTAGACACATATAGTGGAAATACATCAAACGGTTTCTTGGATGGGTATACCAATACCCTCTAAGGTATTTGTGCATCCATCATGAAATACCTAGTATCTCGTAGTAAGTGAGATCTTACTACACTCTCTAAGAGTATGATGCAGATCGCACACTAATCTCCATTGTATCATCAATATCCCATTCTTGATGATCCTTGATTGGGGCTATTTGAGAATCATGCTTAAGTCATCTGAGTTCTCACAACCTCAATGACATCAATGACTCATGGGAACACTTGCATGAATAAATGCAAACAATCAAACATAATATTCAAACAAGTGTATTGCCATACATTAATATTAAGTGAACTGTAATATTAAATCAAAATGAATATCATCGAGTATTATGTCCTTACAATAGATTGTCACTAGGACACTAACACTAACAATCTCCCACTTGGACTAGAGTCAATCACCTACATGTCTAACCCCTAGACCATCCAATGTCTAGTGTGTACATGAACACTCAGTGTTATGGTGAAAGGATCTGCCAAATTAAATATGTGGGAATACATTTTAATTCTATTTCTTCTATCGTTATGATCTATCGGATCAAATGATAAGCCTGGTACTGCTTGTCGATCTCGGTTCCTTTGCTTGCACAATCGCACCAACGTTGTCTCAATACAAGTTTATTAGACAACTGACACTCAGAACTACCCCTAGTTCTCTTAAGAACTATAAAATCCAGAAAGCCTCCTTGAGGCTTCCGATACAACAATGTACTCAGCTTCAGTTGTTGACTCTACGGTCGTCTCTTGCTTGGAACTATTCCAACTGACCGCCCCATCATTGAGAGTGAAACGTAACTTGACTGTGATTTGTAATCGTCACAATCAGATTGGAAACTTGCGTCAGCATAACTAGTCACTACTAGTTCTGACTGTCCACTATAGACAAGGAGACATTCTTTAGTTCGTATAAGATACTTCAGAATGATCTTGACAGCAATCCAGTGAGACTCACTCGGATTCTGTAGGTATCTTACTAGTGATGTTGATGGCGTAGACCACGTTTGGCCTTGTGCAAGTCATGGCGTACATGATTGACCCAATTGCATGTGCATATGGGACATCTTTCACGTGCTTGATATCAGCTTCAACAGAAGGACAATCCTTCTTTGATAGCTTTATCCCATGATCTGCCGATAGAGATCCTCTCTTAGAGTTCTCCATCGCAAAACACTTCAACACCTTGTCTACATAGGTGGACTGTGACATCCCCAACATCCTCTTGGATCTATCCCTGTGGATCATGATCCCTAGGATGTAGCAGACTTCACCAAGACCCTTCATCATGAAGGTCTTTAACAACAAATCTTTAATGGACTGCATTAACGGGATATTGTTTCCCAAAATCAATATGACATCGACATACACGATTATGAAAATAATATTCTTCCCGTTGCGTTTACAATAAACGCAAGGATCTTCCGAATTTCTGATGAAGTCAAAAGACTTGATAGCTTCATCAAATCGGATATTCCAACTCCTAGAAGCTTGCTTCAATCCATAAATGAATATCTTTAGTTTGCATACTAGATTAGAATTTGACTTAGATATAAAACCTTCCGGTTGAGTCATAAACACTTCCTCATCAATGTCTCCATTGAGGAAATCTATTTTGACGTCCATCTGTCAAATCTTATAATCATAGTGTGCTGCTATCGCAAGTAAAATTCAAATGGACTTGATCTTTGCAACTGGTGAGAAGGTCTCGTCATAGTCAATGCCTTCGCGTTGACTATAACCCTTCACTACCAACCTAGCTTTGTAGGTTTGTACTTTGCCATTTGCATTGGTCTTGCTCTTTGAAGACCCAATCACAACATATGGGTCTAACCCCTATAGGCTACTCAACCAAGTTCCAGACTTGATTGGTGTACATCGAGTCCATCTCGGATTTCATGGCTTCATGCCACTTCCCTGAATAAATATCTGATATTGCTTCAGAATAAGTATTAGGATCGTTCTTATCCAGTATGTCCACATTATCTAGTTCCTCCAAGAGGTAACCGTATCTAATGGGCGGATTACGATTCCTAATTGACTAATGGAGCTGTGGTTTTGCAGGCTGTACATTCTGATCGTGAAAAGTTTGTGGTGCATCGATTTCATCAATGTCCGAAGAGTCCTCAAGAGCTACACTTTCATATGCCTCTTGGGCGGGAGTTTGAACTATGCTGTTCTTGTTGGGGAATTAATTGCCCGGATCTATTCAGGATGAATATTTAAATACAAATTTAATTCTAACAATTATTACTAGCATAAATTAATCCTATATTAATTCAAATAATAATTCAACAATAAATCATGCATATAAATAGTTCACGTAAATCCTACGCATGCGAAATTACTACGGGTTTACGTAAACTAACCTCTCGGAGTGACAACCGTTGAGAAGATGGATCACGTTCACACGAACACACCAAAAGTCCTTCTCAAGTATTCCCTTATCCTTGTTCAACAATCCGGTGGTAGGAACTCGAGAACAATTTAACAAAAGGAAAAAAATAAAATTATGTTGCACCACCTTTGGTATACCCATCCGAGAAACCGTTTGATGCAGTTCCACTATATGTGTCTACGGGTGTCTCGGTTAGTGGGAGCAATGCGATACTCCTTTGACTTGAGGTCAATACGCACGACATGTGTGGAGTGATGAACTTTGACCATGATCGATGCTTGGACCCGTCTATGGGTAGATATGGCTTGGATTGGGTTCATCACGAAGTGATGTGCGTGGTAGTTGAGCCAAGAAAATGATTCATTCCTCAAAGTGAATTTAGAGAGAATACTCATCTTCTCATCATAATTGGATCTAAGTCATTGACCAATGCACGTCAACTCAGACTTTGTGAATAAGTGTGACACTAATGATCAATTAGTGCTTTGAGATAAATTGATTAAGTTATTTGAATAGACACTTCATCATGTTCAAGACTAATCGAGTATTCGTGAATGAAAGGAGGAAATTGTAATAGCCCATGCTACAATTACATGTAGTTGCACGTTTCTCGCAACGTACCTCATATATTGAGAATGTCTGATTTATTATCTAGGGTTTAATAAAGATCGTTAGTTTGACTAATCACTCGATATATGAGGGCCTATGGGTCACACAACAAGTAACTCCCGTGTGCGGATTATGGTTGGTTGATTAAGTATTAAATTGGATTTAATATTTAATTTATGAAGAATTAATAATATATTAATTTAGAATTAATTATTATTACTATTTAGATTTAATTAAATAGGAATCCCGAAATAATATTATGGAATATTATTGTAGAAAAATATCTGTAGGGAAAAACATATATTTGAGATTTGTTTTACAAGATTAGGGATTATCTTCCTGATAAAGATTGCTTAAGATTTAAGCTAATCTCTCCCTATATATATGACATCCTGGGATTCATTATTCAACATTGTTTTAAGAAAACATAGTTTCTCCATAAAATCCAGATTAGGAATTTTCTTAGCGAATTCCGTCTCAGATTCAACGCTGGCAGATCTGTGCAAGTCTGTCCACGGGGATTACGTGGATACCATAGTTGAGAAATATGCTATCGAATCACTATAAGGTTTCTCGTTATGATTATTGTAATCTATATGCAATTAATTGTTCGTTGTTGGTGAACTTTAATTTTCGATGTGCATGTGATTACGTGTTTTACGTGCCTATAAATTCCAACAGTGGTATCAGAGCTCAGGCTCTTGTGTATAATTGCATAATTGAATTGGTTTTAAATTTTTTTATTAAAACCTGGTACGGTCAATTGGATTGATCGCACCTCTGTTAATTCAATTGATTTGGGGGTTGTTTATTTGATAAACAAACACCCCCTTCGGTTTTATTTTTCGTATGTTACTTTCGTCTCCCTCATATGAATAAGGGTTTTCTGGGAAAACTAGTCCGCCGATTTTGTCCGTTCCACCCAATCGCTCGCGTCGCTTTGCGATGAAGGCGAACGTGACACCGCTTGAGTCGGCGGCTTCACGCCGTGACTTGCGGCTTGCACGCTAGCTCGACTCGCCGTGCGCGATGGCGATTTTTTGACCCACCGCTTCGCGTTGATTCGCATCGTCGATGCCTAGTTTTTTCGTCTCAATTGTGATATCGCCGCTCTCAATTCATTCGATTCGTGATGGCGCGTTACAGATTGAACCAAATACTATTCTTGGCGTCGCCGATTCAACGCGTTTTGAGGCGGTCCCTTTCGATTCTTCTGAGTTTCGAGGCGGCGCGCCATGTTTTGATTCGATTCGCGGTGACAAACCGCCAGTTTCGTGTCGATTCGGCCTCTTAGAGGAATTGCGGCCCCGCGCATTTCTATGTTTATCGATAGCGATTACGAGTCGCCCGCACGCGCCCAGCGGCGGCGGCGCCTCTCGCGCGACGGTCATGGCACTGAACTGATGTCGTTCATTTTGCTGGATGTTTTGTTTGTTGCCTTTTTCGTTCCGATTCTGTGCAACATACTACCGTATGTTTGTTTTCGTATGCCCTCAATTGGTTACACTAGTTTGGGTGAATGATCAAACTGAATTCTAGTGATGAACTGTTCATCGGTTTGGAAGTTGGTTTTGGATTGTTCGGAAATTTCAGATTGGATCTGAATTGGATGGGCGATGATGAGGGGAGGGACTTTGCTGAAATTGGATTTAGGACAGCCCCTCCGTGCAATTTTAGAATTTTCACATGAGCCCTCGTCAAACAAATAAATAAAATTTATTTGAAAATTTAATTGGATTAAATTTAAAATAGTAATAAAAGTTAGATTTTTATTCAAGATTAATTAGATTAATTATTGTTTTAATAATCTAAAATTGAATTAAAATTGGATTTTCAAATTCGATTTAAAAGAAATTATTAAATCCCACTGTTTAACTGTTTTAAAATTAATTCGTTAAACGTTTTTACAGTCCGCATTATAGCTGTTTGGGTAGGCGGCACCCAATAACTATCGGACCGTATTTATTGTTTGTGTAGACGGCGTCCATATAAGTGTTAGTCCGTGTAAAATCATGTGTGAGGTCCCGATTAAAATCGATTTTGCACGTGCGGAAGCGAAACATGTCAACAGGGGTGAGGGAATGGTGATACCAATTTTTTTTTTAAGAACGATGTGTGATGTTTTGCTTATAATCGAAAGCATAAGACAAGTATAAACATAAAGCAGTAAAGAACACACAAGATTTTATAGTGGTTCAGACGAAACCCGTCCTACGTCCACTCTTCCCTTAACACAGGGGAACCTTAACCGACTTTAACCTGGGGGACTTATACCCCTCACGGGATGGCCGAGATGTTTACCGAGTTCACACTCAAGCGCGACTTATATCCTTCAAAAAGGATGGCCAATAGATGTTTATCGAGTTCACACTGAAGCGGGACTTATCTCCCTCACGGGATTGCCGATAGATGTTTACCGAGTTCACACTCACCTAACAATCTTAACCTAACTTTGAGTTTGGGTAAAGGTTTGTTTGGTTTCCAACTAGGTTGAGATTTTCCCTTACATTTGTTTAGCCTCGATGCTAAGGATGGAAAAATCTCTCCAAGCTTAGGATATAACATTTGTGCTTAGATCTAGGGTAGAACACTCTTGAATATATGCGTGTATTTCTAGCTCTGTGTTCTACGGTGGGAATGCTTGAGTATATAGGATTGGGAGCACAATTCCTGTTGAATGCCTTAGCCGTGCTACGATCAGGCCATATTTCAGGACTCGCATCATCTGGCACACGACCTTGGCTGGGAACTGCTGGAACCCATATCTTCTTAGCTCTGTAGCATCGTTTGCTACATTCTTCACACTCTTTCACATTTATTCCACACTTGATAATGAAGGAAGAACTTGTATTTATAGTGTGGATTTGAATGTTACCGTTGGAGAGAATCACATTCAAATCCATACTACTCTGTAGCTTTTTGCAGCCTTTTCAGGCTTGTCGTCTTCCTCTCATTGGTCCACGTCAGCTGAATCTAACGGCTATATTCTTCAGTTTCTTCTGAGTCTCTAACGACTATATTCTTCAAGATCTTCTGAGTCTCAGGATCTTCAGTTCTGTTTGAGCCTTCAGTTTATCTGAGCTATCTGAACCTTCAGGTTATCTGAGCTATCTGAACCTTCAGGTTATCTGAGCCTTCAGGTTATCTGAGACTTCAGGTTATCTGAGCCTTCAGGTTCTTCAGTAACTTACTGAGTCTTAGGTTCTTGATTCAGCAGACTTCTCTTTAGCGGACCTTGTCTGATCAGGCATACTGACACTCAGGCTTACTGAGTTCAGTTCTCTGAATTCAGACATCCTGACCCTCAGGTCACATTGACTCAGGCTATCTGATTTCTTCTTTGCCTGATCTGATCAGCTCGACTGATCAGATCAACATATCTTCAGGGTCATCTCAGGAGAGCATCAGGTCATCTGCATCAAGTTAGCATATTAGATTATCATATCTGATCTCGATCAGTCTCATCTGCTCATCTTCTGATCTGTAACCTTCTCTTCTGATTTGCTGGCTTTAGCTTTTCTTCACATCTGATTTGCACAGCACATCAGCTAACTTCGGAACTCATCTAACTCATCTGATCTCGATCATTCTCGTCTGCAACCTCGTCTGATCTCGATCTTCTTCTTCTGATTTCGTGAATTCTCCCTCAATTTGTTCTTGCGTCCCCCCTTAACTTGTTATCTGTAAATTAGCTTGAATAACACAAGTTAATAATGTTTTGGCATATATTATCAAAACTAAAATATCCCAACATCATGTTTGGGTAGGCGGCGCCCAATAATTGCTCAAATGTGATGTAGATTAACATGTTGGATCTCGATTAAGCAATTAATACCCCGCCTTTAAAATGTTCCTCACTATAATATGGTTTTCTCATTGATTTGATAAGATGTCTTCCATCAAAATTAAAAGAAAACTGGAGATTTCGTTCCAATGAGTATTTAAGGCCCTCGTCTTTTGCTCGGATCTACATCTAACGGAACTTTTATAGGGACATGTAATGTCGCCGCTTGATGGTTGTAAACCAACTTAACTTTGTTTAACTCGCCCTCGCGGGGACAAAAGGTAAGGGACATCAGTCGAACTAGGTTCGACAAACTAGGAGTTGCAGTTTGCAATTGGTTTGGAGACCTACCAGTTATGCTATTGTGATATTCAACCCTCGCTGGAATTATGATAGTAGGAATGTGGATCCTAGTCCATTATGATTTATATTAGATATAAATTCGTATTCTTTCGATGAGGTCGTTGAATATGTGAAAATTATGGAGACAAAATAAATTTGAAAGACCATGTTTATTTTGATTGCTGAATATTGATCATAGGAATTATGTGTTTTAATTCCCGTCTTATTTTATTTCTCTAGGATTGTTGAAATGAATAACTTGTCACTGAGAAGCGTTTTGGAAATGAACAAATTGGCTGGGCCAAATTTTCTCGACTGGCACCGAAACGTGCGTTTGGTGCTTAGGCAAGAAAAGATTGAGTACGTGTTGGACACGCCAATCCCTGCTACCCCGGAGGCTGGTACTGAAGAAGCCGAAGCGTTTGACCCGAGGCTCAGAAGAAGCATCAAGAGGATGTTTCCCAGGCTCAGTGTGTTATGCTACTCGGGATGACTCCCGAGTTGCAAAGGCAGCATGAGAAGATGCTCCCCTTCGAGATGATTAAGCATCTGAAGGATCTCTTTGATTCTGAATCTCGTTCCGAGATATATAAAGTGATGAGAGATCTATTTAGATGCCGATTGTGTGAGGGAGGGAAGGTTTCTCCTCATGTGTTGAAGATGATTGGGCTAATCAAGAAACTTGGTCGCCTGGGCATTGAGCTCAAGACCAATGTTGTTATTTATGCCATTCTTCAGTCGCTTCTCGATTCATATTCGAGTTTCGTGGTAAACTTTAATATGAATAAGACGGAATCGACTATGCCCGAGCTGCATAACATGCTAAAGACTTTTGAGTCTTCCACTGCTAAGGAAAAACCCG
The DNA here is from genome assembly GCA_037126765.1 of Stenogyne calaminthoides. NCBI lineage: Eukaryota > Viridiplantae > Streptophyta > Magnoliopsida > Lamiales > Lamiaceae > Stenogyne > Stenogyne calaminthoides. The sequence goes on along the minus strand of JBBCBC010000005.1, from coordinate 15,887,456 downwards.
TGCTCATGGTGAGTGCCTCTACTTCTTCTGCTCCGAAAGGAATGAAGAAGCGAATGGGCAAGGCAAAGAAAGGCTCCAAGCCAAACTTCCTTAAGCCCAAAGGTGGAATTCAAAAGAAGGAGAGTGTGGACAAGGATGTATGCCTCCACTGTAAGCAGAAGGGGCATTGGAAGAAGGACTGTAAGGTTCTAGCAGCTAAAAAGAAGACACAAGGTGTCTCAGCCACTGGAACATGTGTGTTTGTTATTGAGATAAACATGTCCACAAATGATACTAACTGTTGGGTATTAGATACCGGTTGTGGCTCACACATTTGTACAAATGTGCAGGGTCTCAAGGATAGCAGGGTAGTTAGGCCGGGTGAAGTCGCCCTACACGTTGAAAATGGAGCAAGAGTTGCTGCCGAACGTGTTGGCGTTTACGTTTTAGATTTACCCTCTGGTTTTAGACTTGACCTGAATAATTGTTATTTTGTTCCTTCTATTACCCGCAACATTATTTCTATTCCGATGTTGGATATTGAAGGTTTTTCCTTCCATTTTGCAAACAATAATTGTTATTTTTCGCTTAATGGTGATGTTTATGGAAATGCTCCTTTATCGAATGGTTTATACTTGTTGCACTGTGGACATAATATTCTTAATATACAAAACAAACGACTCAAACTTAGTAATCATGAAAACCCAACTTACTTGTGGCATTGTAGGCTTGGTCATGCAAATGTGAATAGGATTGCAAGGTTAAGAAAGTTAGACTACTTAACCCCATTCGACTTTTGAGTCCTATGGAAATTGTGAATCCTGTCTCAAGGGCAAGATGACCAACAAACCCTTCTCTGGGAAAGGGGTTCGTGCCAAAGAAGTTCTAGAATTGATCCACAGTGATGTCTGTGTTCCATTGCCCACTCTAGCTAGGGGTCACTTTGCCTATTTTATCACTTTTATTGACGATTTCTCAAGATATGGGTATGTGTATCTTATGAAACAAAAATCCGAGTCTTTTGAGAAATTCAAGGAGTTCAAAGCTGAAGTAGAAAAGCAACTTGGTAAGAGTATCAAGACTCTTCGATCGGATCGAGGAGGTGAATACCTTAGTCATGAATTCACTGATTACTTGAAGTTACATGGAATCTAATCACAATGGACTCCTCCCGGCACACCCCAAATGAATGGGGTATCCAAAAGGAGAAACCGAACCTTGTTAGACATGGTAAGGTCCATGATGAGCTTTTCCTCTCTTCCAACATTCTTATGGGGATACGCGCTCCAAACCTCAATCTACATTCTGAATATGATTCCATCAAAATCAGTTGAGCATACGCCATATGAACTATGGTGTGGCAAGAAGCCAAATTTTTCACATATCAAAATGTGTGGTTGCCCCGCAATTGTGAAAAAGATGCTCACTGATAAGCTGGAATCCAAAGGTGAAAAGGGTTACCTTGTGGGATATCCTAAGGAAACGAGAGGATATTATTTCTATCTACCTGAGAAACAAACAATAATTGTTTCTAGGCAGGCCAGGTTCCTCGAAGAAGAATATGTCTTTAAGGAACAAGGCCGTAAGATGATAGAACTTGAAGAAATTCAAGAACCACAGGATAACCAAGAGACTGATATCTTGTCAAAGAAACGTGACAAGGAATCAGTGGGAGCATTCAGCAGCTCTCATGGTGGAAGTTTATCACTTAGTGATCGTCTTTCAGCCAGTGGGAGCGTAATTGGAGTTGCATTGCCTTCGCAACAAACTCCAAGTGGGCTGAATGAGAATAACATAGTTCAAACTCCCGCCCAAGCAGCATCTGAAAGTGTTGCTCTTGAGGACTCTCCGGACATTGATGAAATCGATGCAACACAAAATTTTCACGATCAGAATGTACAGCCTGCACAACCACAGCTCCGTAAGTCCACTAGGATTCGTAATCTGCCCACTAGATATTATGGGTTCCTCGTAGAGGAACATGATGACGTGGAGATTCCGGATAAAGATGGTCCCAGAACTTACACTGAGGCAACATTAGATGTTGACTCAGTGAAGTGGCATGAAGCCATGAAATCCGAGATGGACTCGATGTACACCAATCAAGTCTGGGACTTGGTTGAGTTTCCAAAAGGGGTCAAACCCATAGGTTGCAAATGGGTCTACAAACGTAAGACTGATGCAAACGGCAAGGTACAAAACTACAAGGCTAGGTTGGTGGCAAAAGGTTATAGTCAGCGCGAAGGCATTGACTATGATGAGACTATCTCACCTATTGCCAAAATCAAGTCCATTCGAATTTTACTTGCGGTAGCAGCACATCTTGATTATGAGATTTAGCAGATGGATATCAAAATAGCCTTCCTCAATGGCAACATTGATAAGGAGGTGTTTATGACTCAACCAGAAGGTTTTGTATCTAAGCCAAAGTCTAATCTTGTGTGCAAGCTTAAAAGGTCAATTTATGGATTAAAGCAAGCTTCTAGGAGTTGGAATATCCTATTTGATAAAGCTGTCAAATTGTTTGACTTCATCAGAAATTCAGAAGATCCATGCGTTTATCGTAAACGTTGTGGGAGAAATATTGTTTTCATAGTTGTGTATGTCGATGACATACTAATTATGGGAAACAACATTCCACTTATGCAGTCGGTTAAAGATTGGCTATCAAGGACCTTCATGATGAAGGATCTTGGTGAGGCCTGCTACATCTTAGGGATCAAGATCCATAGGGATAGATCCAAGACGATGTTGGGGATGTCACAGTCATCCTACGTAGATAAAGTGTTAAAGCGATTTGCGATGGAGAACTCTAAGAGAAGTTCTCTACCGGCATGTCATGGGATAAAGCTGTCTAAGAAGTATTGTCCTTCTACGGAAGCTGAAATCCGGCGCATGAAGGATATACCATATGCATCTGCAATTGGCTCCATCATGTACGCCATGACTTGCACAAGGCCAGATGTGGCCTTCGCTGTTAGCACACTGGTAGATACCAACAGAATCCAGGCGAACCTCACTGGATTGCTGTCATGAACATCCTTAAGTACCTTAGACATACCAAAGATTGCTTCTTGGTCTACGGAGGAAAGTCAGAGCTAGTTGCAACTGGCTATGCTGATGCAAGTTTTCAATCCGACTGTGATGATTACAACTCACAGTCGGGCTATGTTTACATTTTCAATGGTGGGGCGGTTAGTTGGAATAGTTCCAAACAAGAGACTACCGCAGACTCAACAATCGAAGCTGAGTACATTGCTGCGGCAGAAGCTGCCAAAGAAGTTGTCTGGATAAAATAGTTCTTAAATGAACTAGGGGTAGTTCCAAGTGCCATTAGTCCAATAAAGTTGTATTGTGACAATACTGGTGCGATTGCGCAAGCTAAAGAACTGAGATCCAATAACAGAAACAAGCATGTACCGAGGCGTTATCACTTGATAAGAGAGATAATTGCTAGAGAAGAAATAGAGTTAGAATGTGTCCCCACGGAGGATAACCTGGTTGATCCTTTCACCAAGGCTTTGAGTGTTCATGTACACGATAAACATTTTGATGGTCTAGGGGTTAGACATGTAGGTGATTGGCTCTAGTTCAAGTGGGAGATTGATTAGTGTTAGTGTCCTAGAGACAATCCCTTGTAAGGACATAATACTCAGATAATATTCAGTATTGGTTTAATATTATTGTTTGATTAATATTAAATGTATGGCGTTACACTCATTAGAATATTATGTTTGATTGTTTGCATTTATTCTTATATGTGTTCCCTTGAGTCACTACTGTCATTGAGTGAGTGAGAACTCAGATGACTTAAGCATGATTCTTAAATAGCCCCAATCGAGGATCATCAAGAAAGGGATATTGATGATGTAATGGAGATTGGTGTGCGATCTGTATCATACTCTTAGAGAGTGTGGTAAGATCTCACTTACTGTGAGATACTAGGTATCTCATGATGGATGCACAAATACCTTAGAGGGTATTGGTATACCCATCCGAGAAACCGTTTGATGTAGTTCCACTATATGTGTCTACGGGTGTCTCGATTAGTGGGAGCGATGCGATACTCCTTTGACTTGAGGTCAATACACACGACATGTGTGGAGCGATGAACTTTGACCATGACCGACGCTTGCACCCGTCTATGGGTAGATATGATATGGATTGGGTTCATCACGAAGTGCATGTGCGTGGTAGTTGAGCCAAGAAAAGGATTCATTTCTCAAAGTGGATTTAGAGAGAATACTCATCTTCTCATCATAATTGAATCTAAGTCATTAGCCAATGCACGTCAACTTAGACTTTGTGACTAAGTGTGACACTAATGATCAATTAGTGCTTTGAGATAAATTGATTAAGTTATTTGAATAGACACTTCATCATGTTCAAGACTAATCGAGTATTCATGAATGAAAGGAGGAAATCGTAATAGCCCATGTTACAGTTACAGGTAGTTGCACGTTTCTCGCAACGTATCTCATATATTGAGAATGTCTAATTTATTGTCTAGGGTTCAATTAAGACCGTTAGTTTGACTAATCGCTCGATATATGAGGGCATATGGGTCACACAACAAGTAACTCCCGTGTGCGGATTATGGTTGGTTGATTAAGTATTAAATTGGATTTAATATTTAATTTATGGAGAATTAATAATATATTAATTTAAAATTAATTATTATTACTATTTAATTAAATTAGATTTAATTAAATAGGAATCCCGAAATAATATTATGGAATGTTATTGTAGGAAAATATTCGTAGGGAAAAACATATCTTTGAGATTTGTTTTACAAGATTAGGGATTATCTTCCTGATAAAGATTGCTTAGGATTTAAGCTAATCTCTCCCTATATATATGACATCCTGGGATTCATTATTCAACGTTGTTTTAAGAAAACTTAGTTTCTCCATAAAATCTAGATTAGGAATTTTCCTAGCAAATTCTGTCTCAGATTCAACGCTGGTAGATCTGTGCAAGTCTGTCCACGGGGATTACGTGGATACCATAGTTGAGAAATCTGCTATCGAATCACTGTAAGGCTTCTCGTTATGATTATTGTAATCTGTATGCAATTAATTATTCGTTGTTGGTGAACTTTAATTTCCATTGCGCATGTGATTACGTGTTTTACGTGCCTCTAAATTCCAACACAATGTAACACGTACTGTTTATTGAACAATTATGCAGTAAATATATGTAACATTCAATGATATTTAAAGCATCAGTGATAAATAATTTATTTCAGTAAATAAGACATAAATTAAGTTTGGTTATATAAAGTAAAAACATACTTTCCAGTATAACCCCAACAATCTCCCACTTATACTAAAAGTCTACTTTTAAGTATACTACAGTATGTCTCGTGTAGTTCATAATGCGTGACATCTAATGTCACCTACACGAACCTAACAATATCTCCCACTTATACTCAAAGCATATTGGCAACGGTCTTGACACCCATTCCTTCCACATGTCTCTCGAATGTATTCTGAGGCAGACCCTTTGTGAATGGATTTGTTAGGTTGTCTTCTAACGTGATCTTTGCCACCTCTATATCTCCTCTCTTAACGATTTCTCGTATAAGATGGTATTTCCTTTCAATGTGTTTGCTGGCCTTGTGGGCTCATGGTTCCCTTGAATTTGCAACTGCTCCGACATTATCACAATAAATAGTGATTGTGCTGGGCAAATTCGGAACTACATCCAAGTCCACTAGGAAGTTCTTGAGCCAAACCGCTTCTTTCGCTGCCTCGCAAGCAGCTACGTATTCGGCTTCCATGGTAGAATCGGCGATGTATTTCTGCTTAACGCTTCTCCATGTCATGGCTCCTCCCGCCATGCAAAACACACTACTGGAGGTAGATTTTTTGGAATCTAAGTCTGATTGGAAATCTGAGTCCGTGTAACCGATGAGAATTAGACTGTCTGACTGATAAACTAACATTCTATCCCGAGTTCTTTTCAGATACTTCAGAATGTTCTTAACTGTCGTCCAATGCTCTTTTCCCGGATTACTTTGATATTTCGCCACCATGCCAACGACAAAGCAGATATCTGGTCTAGTGTACAGCATTGCATACATAAGGCTTCCGACAACCGAAGCATAAGGAATGCCTTTCATGTCATCTATCTCTTTTTGTGTCTTAGGGCACATTTCCTTGGATAGATGGATTCCATGCCTGAAAGGTACGAAGCCTTTCTTGGAGTCCTGCATGCTGAAACGCTTCAAGACAGTGTCTATATATGAAGCTTGCGATAAGCATATCTTCCTTCTCTTGCGATCTCGAGTGATCTTGATCCCAAGGATGTGCCCGGCTTCCCCTAAGTCTTTCACATCAAACTGTTTTGAAAGCCATGCCCTTACGTCTGACAACACCTTTACATCGTCACCGATGAGCAGAATGTAGTCTACGTAAAGTACTAAGAATACCAATGCAGTTCTGACACGTTTCTTGAACACACAACTTTCGTATTCATTTTGATCAAACCCATAAGACTTTATTACTTGATCAAAACATTGGTTCCAAGCTCTGGATGCTTGTTTGAGTCCATAAATGGACTTCTTGAGCTTGCAAAACTAGGTGTTCTTGGCCTTTTTCAATGAAGCCTTGGAGTTGTTGCATATAGATCTCCTCTTCAAGACTTCCGTTAAGGAAAGCCGTCTTGACATCAATTTGCCAAATTTCAAAGTCGAGATGCGCAACAATTGACAAGAGAATTCGGATGGACTTGAGCATTGCTACAGGTGAAAAAGTTTCCTCATAGTCGATCCTCACTTTCTGAGTATAACCTTTCGCCACAAGCCTTGCCTTGAAGGTTTCCACCTTCCCGTCCGGTCCTCTTTTCCTCTTGTATACCCACTTGCAGCCAATGGGTTTGACCCTATTAAGTGGTTCGACTAGCTCCCAGACTCTGTTATGATCCATAGAACCCATTTCGCTTCCATTGATGTTTGCCAAGAAACCGCATCCTTGTCTTGGATTGCCTCGTCGTAAGTCCATGAGTCTGATTCATCTTGACCGGGGACTAAGTCCAAGGACTCTCCTATCCCCATGAATCTCTCGGGTTGTCTCACAACCCTCTCACTACGATGAGGTTCCTGTTGGGATTATACTGGAAAGTATGTTTTTACTTTGTATAATCAAACTGAATTTTGGTCTTATTTACTGAAATAAATTGTTTATCACTGATGCTTTAAATATCATCGAATGTTACATATATTTACTACATAACTGTTTAATAAATAGTACGTGTTACATTGTAGTTAATTTAGTGATACCAGATCACAGAAGATTAAATTAACAGTCCCTTGTAACCAAAAGTACACCATTCACGACCTAGATGGAACAATCCATCGTGAAAGGTTGAAGTGTAAGGCTCAGATTGGCTTGTCTTGACCAAGAGATTACACTAGTGCATGTTTAGTGCACTGAATAGGACCTACATGAGGACAAATTCTTCAGAACCGAACTAGGAAGAATTAGACCTCAGTGGTTCGTTATTTCTTAATCTTCGTTCCTTAAATAGGATCGTGTGTGGTTAGTAATTATTGCTTTGACTTATTACGGGTAGAGAATCAACGAGATTCAATACTTTATATCTTGGGCAATATTATTGGTCACATGCGATTGCTAAGATTTAATACGGAGAATCATGTACAAGTACGCTTGTTCGATTTACCCCCTTGGGAGGTTCATAAGTTTTATCATACCAAATCTTGCAAGTGGAACTAGTTTTCGGTATGGATAATAATGTTGAACCGTTCCTTTACCAAGGATAAAAGATATTAATTAATGGAAAGCTATTTCAGTGGCTTGAATTAATTAATGGGCTAGATAATCTTAAATACGGGAAATAATAACCGGGAGTCATATTGACTGTAATATGGGTTAAGATGGATAGTGTAATATTAATTATGTAGTGAGATTAATTAATATTTATGGGCTTGAATAATATTGTGGCTCAATATTGATAATTCAAGATCCATTGGAAGGTCCAATCTTAATTCTCCTAAAGGCCCCTCAAGTAGCCCAACATAAAGCCCAATAACTGAAAAAGATGTTTAAAAATAAAATAAATTTTGTTGCTATTTTTTCTCATTAATTTCGAAAAATATAAATAAAAGGGGAGGAAGATTTTCTTTGAATTTTGTTATGGAATGAAGATATGTATTCTTGAAATACAAGATTATCTCATTAAATTCAAGAAATCTCCCACATGGTTATTTATATGTTATTTTCGAAAATTTTGAAAGAATAAGGGAAAGAAAGATTTTCTTGATTTTCTTGAAAAGATATTATGGAAGATATGTATTCTTGCAATACAGGTATATCTCATAAATTCAAGAAGATCCAAATCTTGGAATCTTTATCCTTATTTTTTTTCGAAAATAACCATAACAAGAGAATGTGGGATTTTATGGAATATTTTAATTATGGAGAAAAGAATATAGGAGATATATTCAAGATTTCTTGGAGATCAAGAAAAGATTTTTTCCTCCCTATTCCATGACAAAAAATCGGCCACCACCTATCAATAAATAGGGGATGATTTCTTCATCCCCAAGTACAATTCCATGTGCTGGAAAAATTAGTAAATCCACAAAGGTGGTGCAACAAATTTTTATTTTCCCTTTTGTTAATTGTTCGCGAGCTTCCTTCCACCGGATTGACGAGCAAGGACTAGAGAATACTTGGGAAGGCTTTTTGGTGTGTTTTTATCGACGAGATCATTGCCACTCCAAGAGGTTAGTTCACGTAAACCCGTAGCAATTCCGCATGCGTAGGATTTATGAGAACTGTTTATATGCATGATTTGTTGTTGAATTATTATTTGAATTAATATAGGATTAATTCATGCTAGTAATAATTGTTAGAATTAAATTTGTATTTAAATATTCATCCCGAATAGATCCGTGCAATTAATTTCCCAACATTTTAATTTGAATTTTAATTTAATTCGTTTTCATTAAATTTGAAATTGGATAGTAGAATTGCTAGATCTTTTTTGCAGGTATCCAATTGTCATGGTATTTGATGAATGTTCACATTTATGCATGCATATAAATTTTGTTTTTTTTTTTTAGATTATCTTCGAATCAATTCGCTTTTGCCTCGTGGAGAAAATCCATGAGTAGATTAGGATTTGTTTGATTCGTTCAATGTAATAGACTAGTCTAGATCTAGGTTTATTTATTTTTTGTAAATAAATTGTAACCGGATCGGAATCGGAGGTGGAGATGAAGAATTAAAAGATGGGATCCGGAATCGGCAAGGCGGGCGTGTCGTCGTAAACGCGTGCCAAGGAGGCACGCACGCGACGCCTTGCCGCCAGTGCACACGGCATGGGACGAGGCGGCCAGGGCGTCGGCGAGGATTAAGCCGATCTTGACCTCGTCTGGGCGGCGGATCGCGTTCGAGGGTGGGCGGGCGATCTTGGTATGCGCAGACGGATTCGGCATGGGTGGGCGCAAGGCTATTTGGTATCTTGCCGAGATCTGCCGAGAAGTGTCGAGCATTCTTTGGGCGATGTGGTGGGCGCTTTAGGCGCTTAGACGTCTGGTGTTGATCGACACGGGTTGGAGGAGTGCAAAGGTGTGCACTCCGACCCATGAAATGGGTCGATGATGTGGCTTGACGAGGCATTTTTTTTAAGACGGTCAAGTGGGAACTTTTTGAGATGAACGATGAAGGCTATGAAGACGATTTATCGAGATCAAGACATGACAAAAATTAACCGTGACAATTGGATATATGTGCCCAATGTGCTTAATTTTTTGTTTTGATGTTTTGCATTTTTTTTGTGCTTATTTAAATTGTGTTTAAATTTGCGATGCATGATAAAATGTTTTGAAAAATCTCACTTTCGAAAATTACTAAGTATGCTTAAACAATTAATTGGCATAATTTTGACCTCCATGATTTATTTATTTGTGAATTCTTTTGGAGAAATTCCCCCCACGGGACTGTCAAAATATAGCTTTCACATGAATAAATTCCAAATGGATGATTGTGGATTATTACTAGTGGCGACGATGACCCTCCCCACGAGGCTCGTTCAAAGCGAAATAATAATTCTGTATTTAATCATGGTTATTACTTAGGTATAAAATTGATATGCATATACTTCCCCGAAGTCCCTGTCAATTTTATATTGGTCAAGTGGGAGCCAACTATTAATCTAGTTATTAAAGGTTTGTAACTGTTCTTGTTTGTAACCTGCTTAAATGTGTTTAAATAATGACCCACCCCACGTGGCTTATTTAATCTGTTTTGAGATGTTGGCTGATGCATGTTCATATTTTTTTGAGATTTTAATATGAAACATGTGATCGAATTTTGTGATATATTTGTGCTTAAGCATATTATTATTTATTTCAGCTCATCATGTCGCAACCTTTTAATCCACTGTTCAATATACTTAAAGATAATTTGCTTACTGGTGAAAACTTTTTTGATTGGATATACAAACTAAAACCTGTCCTAGCCTCATCACCTTCCAAATGGGTACTTGATACACCAAAACCCAAAAAACCAGCTAAGGACGCCGGAATATGGGACGAGATGCTATATGGTGAATGGGAGCTGGCAAATGAATTGATGAAGGATACAATTCTGGCACATCTGTCAGATTTGTTGAAACGCCTTCACCAAGGATATGAGTCAGCTGCAGACATCTTACAGAATCTCGAAGCGATGTTCGCACATCCGACCCATATGGCAATCCAAAGTGTGAAGTAAGAAATGGCTCAATTAAAAATGGAAAAAGGGACGACTGCATCGCAACACGTTCTTAGGGTTATGGTGCTATTTGAGGAGCTTGAGATCCTCGGCGAAAAATGTGATTTCAAGACTAAGATTGATTTCATTCTCCAATCCTTACCAAAGAGCTTTAATCACCACTATCTTGAGTATCTATTGGAAGATCTAGATTTTACAGTGGATGATCTTGTAAATGCTCTCACTTTGGTTGAAAGGGAGAGGGAGCGCGAGGAAAAGAACTTGGGAAAACAAAAATCTTCTTTTCATCTTAGGTCAAGTGGTGATAAGGATGATGAAAAGAGAAGAAAGTTAAACCAAGCAGACTCAACACCAAATAAGAGCATGGAATCAAGCATGAGGAAAGTTTTGGAAAGCGACGGAGTAGGACACTCGAGGAAAGCCTGTTCCGATTCTTCTGGGAATAGAAAGAAAGGTAATTTTCACGCACTAGTTGTTGAAACTTTCTTAGCGGCGTATGCCTCCCATTTATGGGTGGTGGATACGGGATCCACTGATCATGTTTGTTTCACTTTACAGGGGTTCAAGCGGACCCGGCAACTTAGTGGGAGTGAGATCCTCATCACACTGGGCGATGCTACGAGAGTGGCAGCTGAAGCAGTGGGAGAAGTGCACATGTCTTTTGAAGACAGAGTTTTAATTTTAAGAGATGTTCTTTACGTTCCGAATTTTAGAAAGAATTTAATTTCGGTTTCTAAACTTTACCTTGATGGATATTTGGATGCTTTTGATAAAGTTGTTACCATTTCTCTTTATGATAAATTTATATGTCATGGAACGTTGTCGAATAGTCTCTATATAATTAACTGTGCACACCACTCACGAAATGCATCCTATAACACATCAACTGTTTCCGATAAAAGAAAACGTTCATCAGACGTGAACGAGACGCTTCTATGGCATCTAAGATTGGGACATATTAATCCAAAGAGGATCCAAAGGTTGGTGAAAGACGGTTCACTGGAGTTTCTCCAAGTTGAACCAATTCCAACATGCGAATCATGTTTGGAGGGTAAAATGACCAAGAGGGCATTCGGAGCCAAGGGGAATAGAGCCAAAGAAGTGTTAGAAATCATTCACACAGACGTATGTGGTCCAATGTCAACCAAAACAAGAGGAGGTTATGAGTATTTTGTCAGTTTTATTGATGACTACTCAAGGTACGATTATATTTTCCTTATGAAGCATAAATCTGAGACCTTTGAGAAATTCAAAGAATTTAAGGCTCAAGCAGAGAATCATAGGGAAAAACGTATCAAGTCTCTACGATCTGATCGTGGAGGCGAGTACCTCAGCGATGAGTTTTTCAACTACTTGTCAGATGAAGGGATTGTATCCCAACTAACTGCACCCGGAACCCCTCAACAAAATGGGGTTGCAGAGCGAAAAAACAGAACTCTTTTGGAAATGGTTAGATCAATGATGAGTTATGCGGATCTTCCCAAGTCGTTCTGGGGTCATGCCTTGGAAATATCGGCTTACATTCTGAACTTGGTGCCATCCAAATCGGTTCCCAAAACTCCCAAAGAATTGTGGACCGGGCGGAAGCCCAGTTTGAGACACATGAGAATTTGGGGGTGTCCGGCCTACGTGTTGGACAAGGAAGCCGGAAAATTGGATCCTCGATCAGAATTAAGGTTGTTTATAGAATACCCCGAGGGAACAAAGGGTGTATGTTCTATGGTCCCGAAGATCAAAAGGTGGTAATAAGCACTCATTTTAGATTTTTGGAAGAAGATTATATGAACGAAAGAAGACCCAGAAGTGAGATTACCTTAAATGAGCTAAAGGGGCTAACCTCATTGCCAACTGTACAAGATGACATACCAAACGACACACTTTCACAACCGGAACCTCGTCGTAGTGGGAGTGTTGTGAGACAGCCCGAGAGATTCATGGGGATAGGAGAGTCCTCGGACTTGATTCCCGGACAAGACGAATCAGACCCATGGACATATGATGAGGCAATCCAAGACAAGGATGCAGTTTCTTGGCTAAAAGCAATGAAAGCCGAAATGGGTTCTATGGATCATAACAGAGTGTGGGATCTAGTCGAACCACTTAATGAGGTCAAACCCATTGGTTGCAAGTGGGTATACAAGAGAAAAAGAGGACCAGACGGGAAGGTGGAAACCTTCAAGACAAGGCTTGTGGCGAAAGGTTATACTCAGAAAGAAGGGATCGACTATGAGGAAACTTTTTCACCTATAACAATGCTCAAGTCCATCCGAATTCTCTTGTCGATTGCTGAGCATCTCAATTTTGAAATCTGGCAAATGGATGTCAAGACAGCTTTCCTTAACGAAAGTCTTGATGAAGAAATCTATATACAAAAACCCCAAGACTTCATTGAAAAGGGCCAAGAACACCTAGTTTGTAAGCTCATGAAGTCCATTTACGGACTCAAACAAGCATCCAGAGCTTGGAACCAATGTTTTGATTATGTTATAAAGTCTTAAGGGTTTGATCAAAACGAGTTCGAAAGTTGTGTGTACAAAAAGCGTGTCGGAACTGCATTGGTATTCTTAGTACTATACGTAGATGACATTCTGCTCATCGGGAATGGTGTAAAGGTGTTATCAGACGTAAGGGCATGGCTTTCAAAACAGTTTGATGTGAAGGACTTAGGGGAAGCCGGGCACATCCTTGAGATCAAGATCACTCGAGATCGCAAGAAAAGGATGATAGGCTTATCGCAAGCTTCATACATAGACACTGTCTTGAAACGATTCAGCATGCAGGATTCCAAGAAAGGCTTCGTACCTTTCAGGCATGGAATCCATCTATCCAAGGAAATGTGCCCTAAGACACAAAAGGAGATAGATGCCATGAAAGGCATTCCTTATGCTTCGGCTGTCGGAAGCCTTATGTATGCAATGTTGTGCACGAGATCGGATATCTGCTTTGCCGTTGGCATGGTGGCAAGATATCAAAGTAACCTGGGGAAAGAACATTGGACGGAAGTTAAAAACATTCTGAAGTATCTGAAAACAACTCGAGATAGAATGTTGGTTTATCAGTCAGATAGTCAAATCCCCATCGGCTACATGGACTCGGATTTCCAATCAGACTTAGATTCCAGAAAATCTACCTCCGGTAGTGTGTTTTGCATGGGGGGAGGAGCCATGACATGGAGAAGCGTTAAGCAGAAATGCATCGCAGATTCTACCATGGAAGCCGAATATGTAGCTGCTTGCGAGGCAGCGAAAGAAGCGGTTTGGCTCAAGAACTTCCTAGTGGACTTGGATGTAGTTCCGAATTTGTCCAGCACAATCACTGTTTATTGTGACAATGCCAGAGCAGTTGCAAATTCAAGGGAACCAAGAGCCCACAAGGCCAGCAAACACATTGAAAGGAAATACCATCTTATACGAGAAATCGTTAAGAGAGGAGATATAGAGGTGGCAAAGATCGCGTCAGAAGACAACCTAGCAGATCCATTCACAAAGGGTCTGCCTCAGAATACATTCGAGAGACATGTGGAAGGAATGGGTGTCAAGACCGTTGTCAATCTGCTTTGAGTATAAGTGGGAGACATTATTAGGTTTGTGTAGGTGACATTGTATATCACGTATTAGGAACTACGTGAGACATGTTGTAGTATACTTAAAAGCAGACTTTGAGTATAAGTGGGAGATTGTTGGGATTATACTGGAAAGTATGCTTTTACTTTGTATAATCAAACTGAATTTCGGTCTTATTTACTGAAATAAATTATTTATCACTGATGCTTTAAATATCATCGAATGTTACATATATTTACTGCATAACTGTTCAATAAATAGTACGTGTTACATTGTAGTTAATTTAGTAATACTAGATCACAGAAGATTAAATTAACAGTCCCTTGTAACCAAAAGTACTCCATTCACGACCTAGATGGAAATGAACAATCCATAGTGAAAGGTTGAAGTGTAAGGCTCAGATTGACTTGTCTTGACCAAGAGATTACACTAGTGCATGTTTAGTGCATTGAATAGGACCTACAGGAGGACAAATTCTTCAAAACTGAACTAGGAAGAATTAGACCTCAGTGGTTCATTATTTCTTAATCTTCGTTCCTTAAATAGGATCGCGTGTGGTTAGTAATTATTGCTTTGACTTATTACGGGTAGAGAATCAACGGGATTCAATACTTTATATCTTGGGCAATATTATTGGTCACATGCGATTGCTAAGATTTAATACGGAGAATCGTGTGCAAGTACGCTTGTTCGATTTGCCCCCTTGGGAGGTTCATAAGTTTTATCATACCAAATCTTGCAAGTGGAACTAGTTTCCAGTATGGATAATAATGTTGAACCGTTCCTTTACCAAGGATAAAAGATATTAATTAATGGAAAGCTATTTCAGTGGCTTGAATTAATTAATGGGCTAGATAATCTTAAACACGTGAAATAATAATCGGGAGCCATATTGACTGTAATATGGGTTAAGATGGATAGTGAAATATTAATTATGTAGTGAGATTAATTAATATTTATGGGCTTGAATAATATTGTGGCTCAATATTGATAATTCAAGATCCATTGGAAGGTTCAATCTTAATTCTCCTAAAGGCCCCTCAATTAGCCCAACATAAAGTCCAATAACTGAAAAAAGGTGTTTAAAAATAAAATAAATTTTTGTTGCTATTTTTCCTCATTAATTTTGAAAAATATAAATAAAAGTGGAGAAAGATTTTCTTTGAATTTTGTTATGGAATGAAGATATGTATTCTTGAAATACAAGATTATCTCATTAAATTCAAGAAATCTCCCACTTGGTTATTTATATGTTATTTTCGAAAATTTTGAAAGAATAAGGGAAAGAAAGATTTTCTTGAAAAGATATTATTGAAGATATGTATTCTTATATCTCATAAATTCAAGAAGATCCAAATCTTGGAATCTTTATCCTTATTTTTTTTCGAAAATAACCATAACAAGAGAAGGTGGGATTTTATGGAATATTTTAATTATGGAGAAAAGAATATAGGAGATATATTCAAGATTTCTTGGAGATCAAGAAAAGATTTTTTCCTCCCTATTCCATGACAAAAAATCGGCCACCACCTATCTATAAATAGGGGATGATTTCTTCATCCCCAAGTACAATTCCATGTGCTGAAAAAATTAGTAAATCCACAAATGTGGTGCAACAAATTTTTATTTTCCCTTTTGTTAATTGTTCGTGAGCTTCCTTCCACCGGATTGATGAGCAAGGACTAGGGAATACTTGGGAAGACTTTTTGGTGTGTTTTTATCGACGAGACCATTGCCACTCCAAGAGGTTATTTTACGTAAACCCGTAGCAATTCCGCATGTGTATGATTTATGTGAACTGTTTATACGCATGATTTGTTGTTGAATTATTATTTGAATTAATATAGGATTAATTCATGCTAGTAATAATTGTTAGAATTAAATTTGTATTTAAATATTCATCCCGAATATATCCGTGCAATTAATTTCCCAACAGTTCCGATTGTGTAAGTGTGTAGTTTGGTATGTCATCTTGTACAGTTGGCACTGAGGTTAGCCCTCTAAGCTCATTTAAGGTAATCTCACTTCTGGGCTTTCTTTCGTTCATATAGTATTCTTCCAAAAATTTAAAGTGGGTGCTTATTACCACCTTTTGAACCTCGGGACCATAGAACATACGCCCTTTTGTTCCCTCGGGGTACCCTATAAACAACTTTAACTCTGATCGAGGATCCAATTTTCCGGCTTCCTTGTCCAACACGTAGGCCGGACACCCCCAAATTCTCATGTGTCTCAAACTGGGCTTGAGCCCGGTCCACAATTCTTTGGGAGGTTTGGGAACCGACTTGGATGGCACCAAGTTCAGAATATAAGCCGTTGTTTCAAAGGCATGACCCCAGAACGACTTGGGTAGATCCGCATAACTCATCATTGATCTAACCATTTCTAAAAGAGTTATGTTTCTTCGCTCTGCAACCCCATTTTGTTGAGGGGTTCCGGGTGCAGTTAGCTGGGATACAATCCCTCATCTGACAAGTAGTTCAAAAACTCATCGCTGAGGTACTCGCCCCCACGATCAGATCGTAGAGACTTGATACGTTTTTCCTATGATTCTCTGCTTGAGCCTTAAATTCTTTGAATTTGTCAAAGGTCTCAGATTTATGCTTCATAAGGAAATGTGGCTGTACCTTGAGTAATCATCAATGAAGGTGACAAAATACTCATAACCTCCTCTTGCTTTGATTGACATTGGACCACATACGTCCGTGTGAACGATTTCTAACACTTCTTTGGTTCTATTCCCCTTGGCTCCGAATGCCCTGTTGGTCATTTTACCCTCCAAGCATGATTCGCAAGTTGGGATTGGTTCAACCCGGAGAGACTCCAATGAACCATCTTCTACCAACATTTGAATCCTTTTTGGATTAATATGTCCCAATCTAAGATGTCATAGAAGTGTCTCGTTCACGTCTGATGAACGTTTTCTTTTATCGGAAATAATCGATGTGTTATAGGATGCATTTCGTGAGTGGTGTGCTCAGTTAATTGTGTAGAGATTGTTCAACAACGTTCCATGACAGATAAATTTATCATAAAAAGAAATGGTAACAACTCTATCAAAAGTAACCAAATATCCATCAAGGTAGAGTTTAGAAACAGAAATTAAATTCTTTCTAAAACTAGGAACATAAAGAACATCTCTTAAAATTAAAACTCTGTCTTCAAAAGACAGGTGCACTTCTCCCATTGCTTCAGCTGCCACTCTCGTAGCATCGCCCAGTGTGATGAGGATCTCACTCCCACTAAGTTGTCGGGTCCGCTTGAACCCCTGTAAAGTGAAACAAACATGATCAGTGGATCCCGTATCCACCACCCATAAATGGGAGGCATACGCCGCTAAACAAGTTTCAACAACTAGTGCGTGAGAATTACCTTTCTTTCCATTCCTTTTGGGTTTGGAACAGGCTGACCTCCAATGTCCTTTCTCACCGCAGTTGAAGCACTTCCCCTTAGCTGGCTTACTCACTCCTTGACATCCCTTCACCTTTTTCTTGCCCTTGGCTGTTGGGGAATTAATTGCACGAATCTATTCGGGATAAATATTTAAATACAAATTTAATTATGATAATTATTACTAGCATGAATTAATCCTATATTAATTCAAATAATAATTCAACAACAAATCATGCATATAATCAGTTCACGTAAATCCTACGCATGCGGAATTTCTACGAGTTTACGTGAACGTACCTCTTGGAGTGGCAATGGTCTTGTTGATTAGTCACACCAAAAAAACCTTTCCAAGTATTCCCTTAATCCTTGCTCGACAATCCGGTGGTAGGATGCTCGAGAACAATTAACAAAAGGAAAATAAACTTTGTTGCACCACCTTTGTGGATTTACTAATTTTTCCAGCATATGGAATTGTACTTGGGAATGAAACATTCATCCCCTATTTATAGAGGGTGGTGGTCGAAATTTCATGTGGAATAGGGAGGAAAAAAATATTTTCTTGATCTCCAAGAAATCTTGAATATATCTCATATATTCCTTTCTCCATAATTAAAATATTCCACAAAATCCCACTCTCTTATTTGTTATGGAATATTTCAAAATATTAGGGAACAAGAATCCAAGATTTGGATCTTCTTGAATTTATGAGATATTCTTGTATTTCAAGAAATACATATCTTTCATAATATCTTTTCAAGAAAATCAAGAAAATCTTTCTTGCCCTTTATATTTCAAAATTTTCGAAATTTCTCTATGAATGACTAAGTGGGAGATTTCTTGAATTTAATGAGATAATCTTGTATTCCAAGAATACATATCTTCATTCCATAACAAAATTCAAAGAAAATCTTTCTCCCATTTTTATCCATAATTTTCGAAAAAATAGGAAAAATATGCAACAAGATTTATTTTATTTTTAAACACATTTTTCAGTTATTGGACTTTATGTTGGGCTACTTAGGGGGCCTTTAGGAGATTTAAGATTGAACCTTCCAATGGATCTTGAATTATCAATATTGAGCCACAATATTATTCAAGCCCATAAATATTAATTAATCCCACTACATAATTAATATTGCACTATCCATCTTAACCCATATTACAGCCAATATGGCTCCCGGTTATTATTTCCCGTGTTTAAGATTATCTAGCCCATTAATTAATTCAAGCCACTGAAATAGCTTTCCATTAATTAATATCTTTTGTCCTTGGTTAAGGAACAGTTCAACATTATTATCCATACCGGAAACTAGTTCCACTTACAAGATTTAGTATGATAAAGCTTATGAACCTCCCAAGGGGGCAAATCGAACAAGCGCACTTGCACACGATTCTCCGTATTAAATCTTAGCAATCGCATGTGACCAATAATATTGCCCAAGATAAAAAGTATTGAATCTCGTTGATTCTCTACCCGTGATAAGTCAAAGCAATAGTTACCAACCACACGTGATCCTATTTAAGGGACGAAGATTAAGAAATAACGAACCACTGAGGTCTAATTCTTCCTTGTTCAGTTCTGAAGAATTTGTCCTCCTGTAGGTCCTATTCAGTGCATCAGTCATGCACTAGTGTAATCTCTTGGTCAAGACAAGTCAATCTGAGCCTTACACTTCAACCTTTCACGATGGATTGTTCATTTCCATCTAGGTCGTGAATGGTGTACTTTTTGTTACAAGGATCTTTAATTTAATCTTCGTGATCCGGTATCACTAAATTAACTACAATGTAATACGTACTATTTATTGAACAGTTATGCAGTAAATATATGTAACATTCGATGATATTTAAAGCATTAATGATAAACAATTTATTTCAGTAAATAAGTCCTAAATTCAGTTTTGATTATACAAAGTAAAAGCATACTTTCCAGTATAATCCCAACAATCTCCCACTTAATACTCAAAGTCTGCTTTTAAGTATACTACAGCATGTCTCGTGTATTTCCTAATACGTGACATCTAATGTCACCTACACGAACCTAATAATTTCTCCCACTTATACTTAAAGCAGATTGGCAACGGTCTTGACACCCATTCCTTCCACATGTCTCTCGAATGTATTCTGAGGCAGACCCTTTGTGAATGAATCTGCTAGGTAGTCTTCTGACTCTATCTTTGCCACCTCTATATCTCCTCTCTTAACGATATCTCGTATAAGATGGTATTTCCTTTCAATGTGTTTGCTGGCCTTGTGGGCTCTTGGATCCCTTGAATTTGCAACTGCTCCGGCATTGTCACAATAAACAGTGATTCTGCTAGGCAAATTTGGAACTACATCCAAGTCCACTAGGAAGTTCTTGAGCCAAACCGCTTCTTTCGCTGCCTCGCAAGCAGCTACATATTCGGCTTCCATGGTAGAATTTGCGATGCATTTCTGATTAACGCTTCTCCATGTCATGACTCCTCCCCCCATGCAAAACACACTACCGGAGGTAGATTTTCTGGAATCTATGTCTGATTGGAAATCTAAGTCCGTGTAGCCGATGGGGATTAGACTATCTGACTGATAAATTGACATTCTATCTCGAGTTCTTTTCAGATACTTCAGAATGTTTTTAACTGCCGTCCAATGTTCTTTCCCCGGGTTACTTTGATATCTTGCCACCATGCCAACGGCAAAGCAGATATCCGGTCTCGTACACAGCATTGCATACATAAGGCTTCCGACAGTCGAAGCATATGGAATACCTCTCATGTCATCTATCTCCTTTTGTGTCTTAGGGCACATTTTCTTGGATAGATGAATTCCATGTCTGAAAGGTACGAAGCCTTTCTTGGAATCCTGCATGCTGAATCGTTTCAAGACAGTGTCTATGTATGAAGCTTGCGATAAGCCTATCATTCTTTTCTTGCGATCTCGAGTGATCTTGATCCTAAGGATGTGTGCGGCTTCCCCTAAGTCCTTCATATCAAACTATTTTGAAAGCCATGCCCTTACGTCTTATAACACATTTACATCATTCCCGATGATCAGAATGTCGTCTACGTATAGTACTAAGAATACCAATGCAGTTCCGACATGCTTTTTGTACACACAACTTTCGAACTCATTTTGATCAAACCCTTAAGACTTTATAACATGATCAAAACATTGGTTCTAAGCTCTGGATGCCTGTTTGAGTCCGTAAATGGACTTCATGAGCTTACAAACTAGGTATTCTTGGCCTTTTTCAATGAAGCCTTGGGGTTGTTGCATATAGATCTCTTCATTAAAACTTTCGTTAAGGAAAGTTGTCTTGACATCCATTTGCCAGATTTCAAAGTTGAGATGCGCAGCAATCGATAAGAGAATTCGGATGGACTTGAGCATGGCTACGGGCGAAAAAGTTTCCTCATAATCGATCCCTTGTTTCTGAGTATAACCTTTCGCCACTAGCCTTACCTTGAAGGTTTCCACCTTCCCGTACGGTCCTCTTTTTCTCTTGTACACCCTCTTGCAACCAATGGGTTTGACCCCATTAAGTGGTTCGACTAGGTCCCACACTCTGTTATGATCCATATAACCCATTTCGACTTTCATTGCTGTTTGCCAAGAAACTGCATCCTTGTCTTGGATTGCCTCGTCATATGTCCATGGGTCTGATTCGTCTTGTCCGGGAATCAAGTCCGAGGAATCTCCTATTCCCATGAATCTCTCGGGCTGTCTCACAACCCTCCCACTATGACAAGGTTTTGATTGTGTAAGTGTGTCGTTTGGTATGTCATCTTGTACAGTTGGCACTGAGGTTAGCCCCCTTAGCTCATTTAAGGTAATCTCACTTCTGGGTCTTCTTTCGTTCATATAGTTTTCTTCCAAAAATCTAAAGTGGGTGCTTATTACCACCTTTTGATCTTCGGGACCATAAAACATACACCCTTTTGTTCCCTCCGGGGTATCCTACAAACAACCTTAATTTTGATCGAGGATCCAATTTCCGGCTTCCTTGTCCAACACGTAGGCCGGACACCCCCAAATTCTCATGTGTCTCAAACTGGGCTTGCGCCCGGTCCACAATTCTATGGGAGTTTTGGGAACCAATTTGGATGGCACCAAGTTTAGAATGTAGGCTGCTGTTTCTAAGGCATGACCCCAGAACGACTTGGGAAGATCCGCATAACTCATCATAGATCTAACCATTTCCAAAAGAGTTCTGTTTTTCGCCTCAAAAACCCCATTTTTTGAGGGGTTCCGGTGCGAGATAAATTGGGATGCAATCCCTTTATCGCACAAGTAGTTCAAAAACTCATCGCTTGAGGTATTCGCCTCCACGATCGGATCGTAGAGACTTGATACGTTTTTCCCTATGATTCTCTGCTTGAGCCTTAAATTCTTTGAATTTGTCAAAGGTCTCAGATTTATGCTTCATAAGGAAAATGTGGCCGTACCTTGAGTAGTCATCAATAAAAGTGACGAAATACTCATAACCTCCCCTTTCTTTGGTTGACATTGGACCACATACGTCTGTGTGAATGATTTCTAACACTTCTTTGGCTCTATTCCCCTTGGCTCCGAATGCCCTCTTGGTCATTTTACTCTCCAAACATGATTCGCAGGTTGGAATTGGTTCAACTTGGAGAGACTCCAGTGAACCTGCTTCTACCAACCTTTGGATCCTCTTTGGATTAATATGTCCCAATCTTAGATGCCATAGAAGTGTCTCGTTCACGCACGCTTTTATTGGAAATAGTTGATGTGTTATAGGATGCATTTAAGTGAGTGGTGTGCACAAGATTAATTGTATAGAGATTTTCCATCAATGTCCCATAACAGATACACTCATCATTTCAAGAAATGATTTCATTCTTATTAGAAGAAAATAAGTGTCTATTAACGAAATTTTAGAAACCGAAAGTGAATTCTTTCTAAAAAACCGGGAACATAAAGAACATCTCTTAAAATTAGAACTCGTCTTCAAAAGACAGTGCACTTCTCCCATCGCTTGTTTGCCACTCTCGTAGAATCGCCCGGTGTGATGAGGATCTCACTACCACTAAGTTGTCGGATCAGTTTGAACCCGTGAAGCAAACATGATTAGTGGATCCAGTATCAACTACCCACGAATGAGAAGTATACGCCGCTAAACAAGTTTCAACAATTAGTGCATGAGAATTACCTTTCTTTCCGGCCCTTTTGGGGTTGGAACAGGCAAACCTCCATTGTCCTCTTTCACCGCAGCTTAAGCACTTCCTCTTTGGATTTTTCTTGACACCACCAGCATTCGTCATCTTATCATTGCCCTTGGCAACAGTTGAGTCTGATTGCTTATGGCCTTTGGTCACCTTCTTCTTCTTGCCATCCCTTGGCCTAGAAGATGAAGACAGACCACTTGCCGTCAAAGCTTGAGTTTGGTGCCCTATCAACATCTCTGCCGAGACCAAAGCTTGCAACAAATCAGCTTGCGAGGCAAAATTGCTCAGAAACTTTTTGGGCAGAGAATGAAGTACCAAATTCATCTGAGTGTCCAGATTATAATCTGTACTCAGAACTTCAAGTTTGTTCAGATGGGCCATCAATTTTGAGGACGTAATCCCTCACGGGTTTGCCCTCCACCAATTTCAGCGACGACATCTCTCGCAAGGTGATCTAACGAGTCTCGCATTTTTGACTCGTCAGTTGGCTCATCTGATTTTGGTGTGTCAAGAATCCACTTGTGCTTTTGTGCAGTTAGGACAATTATAATTTTCCGTTTCCAATCAATATAGTTTCCATACTTATTCATTGACTTTAAGTATAATAGCGAAGGATTAAAAGGTTACGACATCTTTGAATCGAAATAAATAATAATATGCATAAGCATAAATATATCACAAGGTTCGATCACATGTTTTATATTAAAATCTCAAAAAATATGAACATGCATCAGCCAACAT
Source organism: Stenogyne calaminthoides (assembly GCA_037126765.1). Classification (NCBI taxonomy): domain Eukaryota; kingdom Viridiplantae; phylum Streptophyta; class Magnoliopsida; order Lamiales; family Lamiaceae; genus Stenogyne; species Stenogyne calaminthoides. The sequence goes on along the minus strand of JBBCBC010000005.1, from coordinate 15,863,867 downwards.
CTCAAAACAGTTTAAATAAGCCACGTGGGGTGGGTCATTATTTAAACACATTCAAGCAGGTTATAAACAAGAACAATTATAAACCTTTAATATCCAGATTAATAGTTGGCTCCCACTTGACCAATATAAAATTGACAGGACTTCTTGAAGTATATGCATATCAATTTTATACCTAAGTAATAACCATGATTAAATACAGGATTATTATTTCGCTTTAATCGAGCCTCGTGGGGAGGGTCATCGTCGCCACTAGTAATAATCCACAATCATCCATTTGGAATTCATTCATGTGAAAGCTAACTTTTGACCGTCCCGTGGGGGGAATTTCTCCAAAAGAATTCACAAATAAATAAATCATGGAGGTCTTAATTAATTCAAATTTATTATCCGGAATAATATTGTCAATTAATTATTTAAACATACTTAGTAATTTTTGAAGGTGAGATTTTTCATTGGGCAACTCTCATGCAAACACATTTAAACAAATTAAATAAAGCACAAGAAAACACAATAATAAATCAAGCAAAGCGGAAAAATAAATATATTGGGCACAAATTATCCAATTGTCATGGTTTGATTTTTCTTGGCTTGATTTTGAAGAAATTCCGTCTTGAATTTCTCCCACTCGATCATCTCGAAAAGAACTCCATCTCGAAACGCTACGCCAAGTAGCTCGCAGCCGGGATGCACGCCCGCATCCGGGTGGCCCCTTGGCCGAGTCAGCCTCGGCAGCTTCAAAGACGCCTTGTCAGCTCTCGCCCGTGCCTCAAGACGCCTCGGCGGCAACTTCGGCGAGCGTCTGCTATCATCCGCGTCTTCCACCACCTTACCTCGCCTCGGATCTCGGCGGCGCCAAGCGTCCTTGCTTTTCCGCGCCCGCCGCCCATCCGCCTCGGCACGGTCGCGTATGGTCGCCCGCGCCGCTCCTCGCCGACGCCCGCCAGCGTCGAGCCGATCACTTGACGCCTAACATCGCGCCCGTCTTGCGACGGGCGCGTCATCGTCGCGCAAGCGTACCTCCCTTGGCACATTTCGCGCGATGCACGTCGTCCGATTACAGTTCTGGATCTATCCTTTAATTCTTCGTCTCCGCCTCCGTTTCCAATTCGGTTACAATTTATTTATAAAAAATAAATAAACCTAGATCTAGACTAGTCTATTACATTGATCAAATCAAACAAATCCTAATCTACTCGTGGATTTTCTCACGAGGAAAAACGAATTCGAACGAATCGAATTAAAAAACCACAATTTATATGCATGCATAAATAAACACATTAAATTCCATGACAATTGGATACCTGCAAAAAAGATCTAGCAATTCTACTATCTAATTTCAAATTTAATGAGAACGAATTAAATTACAATCTAAAAATTCAGAGCCCGAAACCGAGGCCCTGATACCAGTTGTTGGGGAATTAATTGCACGGATCTATTCGGGATAAATATTTAAATACAAATTTAATTCTGATAATTATTACTAGCATGAATTAATCCGATATTAATTCAAATAATAATTCAACAACAAATCATGCATATAATCAGTTCACGTAAATCCTACGCATGCAGAATTTCTACGAGTTTACGTGAACGTACCTCTTGGAGTGGCAATGGTCTTGTTGATTAGACACACCAAAAAAACCTTCCCAAGTATTCCCTTAATCCTTGCTCGACAATCCGGTGGTAGGATGCTCGCGAACAATTAACAAAAGGAAAATAAACTTTGTTGCACCACCTTTGTGGATTTACTAATTTTTCCAGCACATGGAATTGTACTTGGGAATGAAACATTCATCCCCTATTTATAGAGGGTGGTGGTCGAAATTTCATGTGGAATAGGGAGGAATTTTTTTTTCTTGATCTCCAAGAAATCTTGAATATATCTCATATATTCTTTTCTCCATAATTAAAATATTCCACAAAATCCCACTCTCTTATTTGTTATGGAATATTTCGAAATATTAGGGAACAAGAATCCAAGATTTGGATCTTCTTGAATTTATGAGATATTCTTGTATTTCAAGAAATACATGTCTTTCATAATATCTTTTCAAGAAAATCAAGAAAATCTTTCTTGCCCTTTATATTTCAAAATTATCGAAATTTCTCTATGAATGACCAAGTGGGAGATTTCTTGAATTTAATGAGATAATCTTGTATTCCAAGAATACATATCTTCATTCCATAACAAAATTCAAAGAAAATCTTTCTCCCCTTTTTATCCATAATTTTCGAAAAAATAGGAAAAATATGCAACAAGATTTATTTTATTTTTAAACACCTTTTTCAGTTATTGGACTTTATGTTGGGCTACTTAGGGGGCCTTTAGGAGAATTAAGATTGGACCTTCCAATGGATCTTGAATTATCAATATTGAGCCACAATATTATTCAAGCCCATAAATATTAATTAATCCCACTACATAATTAATATTGCACTATCCATCTTAACCCATATTACAGTCAATATGGCTCCCGGTTATTATTTCCCGTGTTTAAGATTATCTAGCCCATTAATTAATTCAAGCCAATTGAAATAGCTTTCCATTAATTAATATCTTTTGTCCTTGGTTAAGAACGGTTCAACATTATTATCCATACCGGGAAACTAGTTCCACTTGCAAGATTTGGTATGATAAAGCTTATGAACCTCCCAAGGGGGCAAATCGAACAAAGCGCACTTGCACGCGATTCTCCGTATTAAATCTTAGCAATCGCGTGTGACCAATAATATTGCCCAAGATAAAAAATAATTGAATCTCGTTGATTCTCTACCCGTGATAAGTCAAAGCAATAGTTACCAACCACACGTGATCCTATTTAAGGGGCGAAGATTAAGAAATAACGAACCACCGAGGTCTAATTCTTCCTTGTTCGATTTAAAGAATTTGTCCTCCTCAGAGGTCCTATTCAATTACATCGATCATGCACTAGTGTAATCTCTTGGTCAAGACAAGTCAATCCCGAGCCTTACACTTCAACCTTTCACGATGGATTGTTCATTTCCATCTAGGTCGTGAATGGTGTACTTTTGGTTACAAGGGACTGTTAATTTAATCTTCTGTGATCTAGTATCACTAAATTAACTACAATGTAACACATACTATTTATTGAAATAATTATGCAAAGAAATATATGTAACATTCGATGATATTTAAAGTATCAGTGATAAACAATTTATTTCAGTAAATAAGTCCTAAATTCAGTTTTGATTATACAAAGTAAAAGCATACTTTCCAGTATAATCCCAACATTGGCAACACTTAAGTTCACTTGCTTGTGGCCTTTGTCCCCTTTCTTTTTCTTACCACCCTTTGGCCTAGAAGAAGAAGAGGGTCCGTTTGCCACCAAGACTTGGCTCTTTTGCCCCAATATCGCCTTTGCCGAGACCAAGCTTGCAACAGGGCAGGCATCGAGAACTTCTGATTATTCATTTGGTAGTTCAGCCTGAACTGTTCAAAAATTTTCGGCAGAGAATGGAGCACGAAATCGATTTGGGTCTCGATGTCATATTCAGTGCCAAGAACCTCAAGTTTGTTAAGGTGAGCCATCATTTGGAGAACGTGCTCCCTTACGGGTGTTCCCTCCACCATTTTCATAGAGAGTAAGTCCCTCATGGTGATCTGACGAGCCACACGGTTCTGATGTTGAAACATCACTTTAAGACTAGTCATGATGTCTGCAGCGGTATCAACGTTTTGGTGTTGGTGTTGCAACACATCTGACATTGAAGACAAGATGGTACACTTTGCCATTTCGTTGGAACGCTCCCAGTCAGCATACTCTTTCTTAACCGCTTTAGTTGACTCATTATTTGACTTTTCTGGTTTAAGTGTAGTGAGAACCCAGTTATGGCTTTGTGCAGTGAGGACAATAGTAAATTTATGATTCCAATCAACGAAGTTTTCACCAGTAAGCAAATTATCTTTAAGTATATTGAACAGTGGATTAAAAGGTTGAGACATGCTGAACTGAAATAAATAACAATTTGTATAAGTACAAACATATCACAAGGTTCTATCACATGTTTCATATTAAAATCTCAAAAAAATATGAACATGCATCAACCAACATCTCAAAACAGTTTAAATAAGCCACGTGGGGTGGGTCATTATTTAAACACATTCAAGCAGGTTACAAATAAGAACAATTACAAACCTTTAATAACTAGATTAATAGTTGGCTCCCACTTGACCAATATAAAATTGACAGGGACTTCGGGGAAGTATATGCATATCAATTTTATACCTAAGTAATAACCATGATTAAATACAGAATTATTACTTTGCTTTGAACGAGTCTCGTGGGGAGGGTCATCGTCGCCACTAATAATAACCCACAATCATCCTTACGGAATTTATTCATGTGAAATCTATCTTTTGGCCGTCCCGTGGGGGGAATTTCTCCAAAAGAATCCACAAATAAATAAATCATGGAGGTCAAAATTAATTCAATTTTATTATCCGGAATAAAATTATCAATTAATTGTTTAAACATACTTAGTAATTTTTGAAGGTGAGATTTTTCAAAACATTTTCTCATGCGTCGCATATTTAAACACAATTTAAATAAGCATAAAAAATTTTAAAATATCAAAACAAAAAATTAAACACATTGGGCACATATATCCAATTGTCACGGTTAAATTTTGTCATGTCTTGATCTTGAGAAATCGTCTTTATGGCCTTCATCGTTCGTCTCGAAAAGCTCCCACTTGATCGTCTCGCCTGGTGCATCCGCCCGCCCGCGCACGAGGCTACCTGCGCTCGTGCGCCCCGGCATGATCCCGTGTGCGCTCTACCCACCGGCCTCGCCCCATGCCCGTGTGCGCCTGCTCGCGTGCCTCCCTTGGCACATTTCACGTGTCTGCGTCGCGCGAGTGCCTCCCTTGGCACGTTTCGCGCGACGCATGCCACTTGCACCCGGTTTCGGATCTCGTCTTTTAATTCTTCGTCTCCGCCTCCATTTCCGATCCAGTTACAATTTATTAAAAAAAATAAACCGAGATCTAGACTAGTCTATTACATTGATCAAATCAAACAATTCCTAATCTACTCGTGGATTTTCTCACGAGGCAAAACGAATTCGAACGAATCGAATTAAAAACCACAATTTATATGCATGCATAAATATAAACATTCATCAAATACCATGGCAATTGGATACCTGCAAAAAAGATCTAGCAATTCTACTATCCAATTTCAAATTTAATGAAAACGAATTAAATTACAATTTAAAATTCAGAGCCCGAAATCGAGGCTCTGATACCAGTTGTTGGGGAATTAATTGCCCGGATCTATTAGGGATGAATATTTAAATACAAATTTAATTCTAACAATTATTACTAGCATGAATTAATCCTATATTAATTCAAATAATAATTCAACAACAAATCATGCATATAAACAGTTCACGTAAATCCTACGCATGCGGAATTACTACGGGTTTACGTAAACTAACCTCTCAGAGTGACAACAATTGAGAAGATGGATTCCGTTCACACGAACACACCAAAAGTCCTTCTCAAGTATTCCCTTATCCTTGTTCAACAATCCGGTGGTAGGAACTCACGAACAATTTAACAAAAGGAAAAAAATAAAATTATGTTGCACCACCTTTGTGGATTTTTAATTTTTCCAACACAGGGAATTGCACTTGGGGATGAAAAAATCATCCCCTATTTATAATAAGTGGGTTGGATGATTTTTAGTGTAGAAATAAGGATGGAAAAATCTTTTTCTTGATCTCCAAGAAATCTTGAATATATCTCATATATTCTTTTCTCCATATTTAAAATATTCCATAAAAATCCCACCTCCTTATACTTATGGATTTTCGAGAAATATGAGGAGTAGGAATCCAAGATTTGAATCTTCTTGAATTTATGAGATATTCTTGTATTTCAATAATACATATCCTCCATAATATCTTTTCAAGAAAGTTAAGAAAATCTTTCCTCTCCTTATTTTTCTTGATTTCCGAAAATATGCTTAATAAATAACCAAGTGGGAGATTTCTTGAATTTAATGAGATAATCTTGTATTCCAAGAATACTTATCTACATTCCATAACAAAATTCAAAGAAAATCTTTCTCCCTCTTTTATTTATTATTTTCGAAATTTTTAGAAAAAATAGGCAACCATAATTTATTTTATTTTAAACACCTTTTTCAGTTATTGAACATTATGTTTGGGCTACTTGAGGGGCCTTTAGGAGAATTAAGATTGGACCTTCTAATGGACTTTGAATATCTAATATTGAGCCACAATATTATTCAAACCCATAAATATTAATTAATTCCACTACATAATTAACATTGCACTATCCATCTTAACTCATATTACTGTTAATATGACTCCCGGTCATTATTTCCCGTGTTTAAGATTATCCAGCCCATTAATTAATTCAAGCCACTGAAACAACTTTCCTTTAATTAATATCTTTTGTCCTTGGTCAAGGAACGGTTCAACATTATTATCCATACCGGAAACTAATTCCACTTGCAAGAATTGGTATGATAAATTTTATGAACCTCCCAAGGGGATAAATCAAACAAGTGTACTCGCACACGATTCTTCGTATTAAATCTTAGCAATCGCATGTGACTAGTAATATTGCCCAAGATATAAAGTATTGAATCTCATTGATTCTCTACCTGTCATAAGTCAAAGCAATAATTACTAGCCACACACGATCCTATAAGGGACAAAGATTAAGAAATAACGAACCACTGAGGTCTAATTCTTCCTAATTCAGTGCTGAAGAATTTATCCTCCTGTAGGTCCTATTCAGTGCATCAATCATGCACTAGTGTAATAATCTCTTGGTCAAGACAAGCCAATCTGAGCCCTACACTTCAACCTTTCACGATGGATTGTTCACTTCCATCTAGGTCGTGAACAGCGTACTTTTAGTTACAAGGGACTGTTAGTTTAATCTTCTGTGATCTGGTATCACTAAATTAACTGCAATGTAACACGTACTGTTTATTGAACAATTATGCAGTAAATATATGTAACATTCAATGATATTTAAAGCATCAGTGATAAATAATTTATTTCAGTAAATAAGACAGAAATTCAGTTTGGTTATATAAAGTAAAAGCATACTTTCCAGTATAACCACAACAGTTCTCATTCAGCCCACTTGGAGGTTCTTGCACTGGCAAGCATACTCCAATTACGCTCCCACTGGCTGAAAGACGATCCCCTAGTGAAAGACTCCCACCGTGAAAGTTGCTGAATGCTCCCACTGATTCTTTGTCATGTTGCTTTGACAAGATACCAGTCTCTCTGTTAACTTGTGGTTCTTGAATTTCTTCAAGTTCTATCAGCTTACGACCTTGTTCCTTAAAGACATAGTCTCTTACGAGGAACTTGGTCTGCCTAGAAACAATCACTGATTGTTTCTCAGGTAGATAGAAGTAATATCCTTTAGTTTCATTAGGATATCCCACAAAGTAACCCTTTTCACCTTTGGATTCCAACTTATCAGTAAACATCTTTTTCACAATCACGGGGCAACCCCACTTTTGATATGTGTAAAAGCTGGCTTCTTGCCACACCATAGTTCATATGGTCTGTGCTCAACCGATTTAGATTGAATACTATTCAGAATGTAATTGAAGCTTGTAACGCGTATCCCCATGAGAATGTCGGAAGAGAGGAAAAGCTCATCATGGACCTTACCATGTCTAACAGGATTCGATTTCTCCTCTCGGACACACCGTTCATGTGAGGTGTTCCGGGAGGAGTCCATTGTGACTGGATTCCATGTAACTTCAAGTAATCAATGAATTCATGGCTAAGGTATTCACCTCCTCGATCTAATCGAAGAGTCTTGATACTCTTACCAAGTTACTTCTCTACTTCAGCCTTAAACTCTTTAAATCTCTCAAAAGATTCAAATTTGTGTTTCATAAGATACACGTATCCGTATCTTGAGAAATCATTAGTAAAAATGATGAAGTATCCGAAGTGACCCCTAGCTAGAGTGAACAATGGTCCACAAACATCGTTGTAGCTCAACACTAGAACTTCTTTGGCATGCACCCCTTTCCCAGAAAAGGGTCTGTTGATCATTTTGCCCATGAGATAAGATTCACAGTCTCCATAAGACTCACAGTCGAATGGGGTTAAGTAGTCTAACTTTCTTAACCTTGTAATTTTTTTCTCGTTTACATGATCAAGTTCTACAATGCCATAAGTAAGTCGGGTTTTCATGATTACTAAGTTTGAGTCTTTTATTTTGTATGTTAAGAACATCATATCCATATTGCAACAAATACATGTTGCGAGTAATAGAAAGAACTAGATGACAATCATTAGGTTCTAATCTAAAACCAAAGGGTAAGTCTAACACATAATTCCCCACACGTTCAGTTAGCAACTCTTGCTTCATTTCCACGTGTAAGACGACTTCACCCGCCCTAACTGTCCTAAGACACATGAGGCTCTTCACATTCATACAAATGTGTAAGCCACGTCTGGTATCTAATACCAAGCAGTTAGTGCTATTAGTGGACATGTTATTCTTAATAACAAACATACATGTTCTAGTGTTAGAAGCACCCAGTGCTTTCCTTTTAGCAACCAAAACCTTATAGTCCTTCTTCCAGTGCCATCTTCTACTTATAGTAGAGGCACACATCCTTGTCTACCCGCTCCTTCTTTTGAACACCATCTTAATGACAGTGAACTCAAAAGTCTTGAGCACGTTGTGAAGTTCAGGCATGGTCGCATCCGTCTTATTCATATTGTAGTTCACAATGAAGCTAAAATATGAATTTGAGAGCGACTAGAGGATAGCATAAATGAAAACATTGGTCTTTTAGCTCAAATCCTAAATTACCAAGTTTATCAATTAGGCCTATCACCTTAAACACATGAGGTAAAATTTTCTCTCCTTTAGCTAACCGGCATTTGAACAGATCTCTCATCACTTCATAATTCTCAGAACGAGATTAAGAATCAAAGAGATTCTTCAGATGCTTGAGCATTTAGAAGAGACACATTTCCTCATGTTGCCTTAAGCATATCGGGAGTCATGCCGAGCAACATCACACACTGAGTCTGGGAAGCATCCTTTTGATGCTTCTTCTGAACTGCTACGTCAAACTTGGCTGCCCCAGAGTACCAGCTTTAAGGGTAACCGGGATTGGCGTGTCCAACATGTACTCAATCTTTTCTTGCCTTAGCACCAAACACATGTTTCGGTGCCAGTCCAGAAAATTTGGCCTAGCTCAATAACAGTTATACATTTCAACTAACCAAGAGAAATAAAATAAAATGGGAATTAAAACACATAATTCTTATGATCAATATCCAGCAATCAAAATAAACATGGCCTTTCTTTAGTGTTTATTTTGTCTCCATTATTTTCACATACTCAATGACCTCATCGGAAGAGTACGAATTTATATTAAATATAAATTGTAATGGACTAGGATCCACATTCCTACTATCATAATCCCAGCGAGGGCTGAATATCATTAATAGCATAACTGGTAGGTCTCCAAACCAATTGCAAACTGCAACTCCTGGTTTGTCGAACCTAGTTCGACTGATGCCCCTTACCCTTTGTCCCCGCGAGGGCGAGTTAAACAAAGTTAAGTTGGTTTACAACCATCAAGCGGTGACATTACATGTCCCTATAAAAGTTCCATTAGATGTAGATCCGAGCAAAAGACGAGGGCCTTAAATATTCATTGGAACGAAATCTCCGGTTTTCTTTTAATTTTGATGGAAGACATCTTATCAATCAATGAGAAAACCATATTTTAGTGAGGAACGTTTTAAAGGCGGTGTATTAATTGCTTAATCGAGATCCATCATGTTAATCTACATCACATTTGAGCACTTATTGGGCGCCGCCTACCCAAACATGATTTTATATGGACTAACATTTATATGGGCGCCGTCTACCCAAACAATTAATACGGTCCGACAAATATTGGGCGCCGCCTACCCAAACAGTTATAATGTGGACTATAACTAATAATATAAATGTTAATTCACATAAATAGTTATACAAGTGAGGAGCAACTAATCAAGTTCTCATGCTTTATAAAAAAATTTAAATTTGCATGTATAAAGCATTCAATAAATATTTAGCATCTAAATCAAATAATCATGCAAAACATTTATTCGTAAATTGACACGTATATCAAATAAACGTGTAGTCAATTAATTATCCGTAGATAAAGTGTTCTAAAATTAGAAATACCATCAAGTTCTAAACTTCCGGTCTTCTCTAAAGTCCTTTTCAAAATTATTTTGCCCAAAATATTATTTATCAAACCTTCATAAATTTGGTCCAACCAAACATACCCTTGCGATTTTTAATTTTTTTTAACTTCAGAATTTAATTAAAAAAACCAGATTTTATAAATTCTATCTTGCCAAACAAGGCCTTAAGAAAATTAAAATCTACATGGGCTCTGATACCACTGTTGGAATTTAGAGGCACGTAAACATGTAATACATGCGCAGCGAAATTAAACAGTTCACCAACAACGAACATATAATTGCATAATTGATTACGTATAAACATAAAGAGAAATCTTACAGCAAACAGTACGCATATTTCTCTACTGTGGTATCCACGTAATCCCCGTTCACGAACTCGCACAGATTTGCCAGCGTCGAATCTGAGACGGAATTTGCTAGGAAAAATCCTATTCTAGATTTTATGGAGAGAATTTGAACGACCGTATTATGGATTCCCAAGAGCTCATATATATAGGAGAGACTTAGCTTAAATCTTAAGCTAACCTGATTGGGAAATAAAATCCCTAATCTTTATTTAAATAAATCTCTAAGATTTATTTCCCACATATAAAATCTCTACGAATTTAAATGTCTTATATGAAAATCTCTACGATTTATTTCCATATACATTAAATCCTACAATTATATTCCAAATATAATTATTGGGAATTATTATTTAATTAAATCTAATTTAATTAAATATTAATAATAATTAATTCCAAATTAATCTATTATTAATTACTTCTCCATAAATTAAATATTAAATCCAATTTAACATTTAATCAACCAACTATAATCCGTAAAAAGGAACTACTTGTTGTGTGACCCATAGGCCCTCATATATCGAGCGATTAGTCAAACTAACGGTCTTAATTGAACCCTGGACAATAAATCAAACATTCTCAATATACGAGGTACGTTGCGAGAAACGTGCAACTACCTATAACTGAAACATAGGCTATTACGGTTTCCTCCTTTCATTCGCGAATACTCGATTAAGTCTTGAACATGATAAAGTGTCTATTCAAATAACTTAATCATGTTATCTTCAATCACTAATTGATCATGTATGTCACACTCAGCCACAAAGTCTAAGTTGACGTGCATCGACCGATGACTTTGATCCAATTATGATGAGAAGATGAGTATTCTGTCTAAATCCACTTTGAGGAATGAATCCTATTCTTGGCTCAACTACCACGCACATGCACTTCGTGATGAACCCAATCCAAGCCGTAATTAGTGTACACTTAAATTACACTACTTAATTAGTGTACTTAATGCATATAAAATTTTGTCTTTATTCTACATCAAATCAACTATGCAAAATTTAAAATCCAAGCAAATCTATACACAAATTGTTAGGATTTAAGCAGCAATTATGAAGAAAATGATGGAACCAAGAATTAAGGAACAAACAATTTGGTTACCCAGTTCGTCAGGAATGACTACGTCTGGGGGCACTACCAAGCCAGGAGATCTACTATTTTGTGTGTTATTTTCGTACAAAGAGGCAAATACAATGAGTCAAGGTATTTAAACAAAGACATGGACCGAAGCCCTAATCCCTCGTTCAGGCTGCGGAACCTGCTCGACCACGGGCCTTGGTCGAGCGGTTCCGCTCGATCAAACATGGTGCTCGAGCGCCCTCATGGCGCTGGATAGGGGGGATGCTCGACCGAGCAATAGTGCTCGACCTCGAGCACTGGTCGAGCGTCTCCCGTGCACTGCTTCCCCGGCTTCAGTCAGGCTCCAACAATCCCAACAATCTCCCACCTGGAGACTGACTCCAACTGTAACTTGTCTCCCCCTTTCCAACGGTTTCTCTCACTGGTAGTAGTGCCAGGCCTTATCCTCAGTTTCCAAGGCCAGTTGAAGTCATGCATGATCTCAACTTCTCTAAGGTCACAACCTTAGTCAACATGTCAGTGGAATTCTCACTTCCTCGGTTCTTCATCTCATCTTCCATCGCAAGTTTCCACTTGGTCACCTGCTCACTATGTGTAGCCTGTGCATAACATTCGGGCTCACCACCATCAGTGAACAATATATAATGAAGAGAGGGTGAATACCTATCAGGAGATCTCCGTTCTCTCGTGGATCTCCGCAGCGGAATTGTTGGTGGCGGTGTACTTGATTCTTCCTCAACAATCACCTGATCATCTAGAACCCTCTTGCTCCCACCCGAGTTCGAAATGTCTAACTCCACAACCTGAGACTCAGAACCACCTTCTTTGGATATCCCCAACCTGTCTTTGTACATCACCTGCTCATTAAATATGACATCTCGACTACGAATTATTTTTCGATTCTGCTCATCCCAAAATTGATACCCAAATTCATCACCGCCATATCCAATAAACGTACACTTAACAGATTTAGCATCCAACTTGCTTCTATTCATAGCATCAACATGAACATATGCAACACACCCAAATACTCGAAGAAACGACAGATTTACCTCCTTTCCCGACCAGGCCTCCTCTGGTATGCCATTTTCCAAAGGAGTTGAGGGTCCTCTGTTTATCAAGTAAGCTGCTGTGTTAACTGCCTCTGCCCAAAACATCTTTGGCAGCCCACACTTCAATCTCATGCTTCTAGCACGTTCACATAGGGTTCTGTTCATACGTTCTGCCACGCCATTCTGCTGTGGGGTTTCTCTCATGGTTTTCTCCATTCGGATTCCATTCGCCTCACAGAATCCTTTGAACTCTCGGAGCTCGTACTCTCCACCATTATCGGATCTCAAACACTTCACCTTGAGACCCGTCTCAATTTCTACAAGGGCCTTCCACTTCCTGAAAGCATTAAAGGCATCAGGCTTATTTTTCAAGAAATAAACCCATACCTTCCTCGTAGAGTCATCAATGAAAGTCATATAATATGATGCTCCACCAATGGATGTCACTGGTGCTGGACCCCACAAGTCGCTGTGGACTAACTCCAGCTTCTGCTTCTTCAACGTTCTGCCACCCTTCAAAAAACTCACCCTTTTCTGTTTTCCGAATACACAGTCCTCACACAACCCGATGTCAACTGTCTTGAGGTCTGGCAGTTTACCCTTTGAGCACATAACTTTCATCCCCTTTTCACTCATGTGGCCTAGACGACAATGCCACAAATTCACATTCCCTTTTTCACTTGCAAGAGCAATGCTATTCCGGGTGTTGCCTGTCATATACAACGTCCCCTCTTTATTTCCATGAGCCACTATCATGACACCTTTGGATATCTTCCACGAGTTACACCTAAAGGTCACCTTGTAGCCCTCGTCATCAAGTTGCCCAACTGAAATCAAATTCCTCTTCAACCAAGGAATATGTCTCACACCTTTCAACTGTAACACAGTCCCATTTGGTGTCTTAATCCGAACATCCCCCTTCCCTTTGATTTCCAGAGACTCATCATCAGCTAGATAAACCTTCCCAAAGTTCCCGGAAGTGTACTTCTCCATTACGTCAGCACTACTGCACGAATGAAACGATGCTCCATAATCTAACACCCACGACTCTAATGGACTGCTTACACTCAGAATCAATGCATCTGAGTCCTCATCAGTGGCAACGTTGGCTGAGTTGTCATTCTTGTTTGGTGCATTCCCTTGCGCCTTAGCCTGTGCCTTTCACTCCTTCTTGTAATGACCAAGCTCATGACATTTGTAACACTCAACCTGACTCTTATCTTTCTTGGGCTTATCTTTGCCCCTTGACTTCGATCTACCCCGATTTGGCTTCCCCTTGGATTCAGATCTGCCTCTGTTTCCCGCACTCAAAGCAGATCCTGTGGCCACACCCAACTCTTTCCTGCGAATTTCTTCACTCATGACCAAATCTCCAACCTCATCAAATTTTAGTTTCACTTTACCTGCTGAAGCACTAACAACCATTACCGTCCCACTCCAACTTTCTGGTAAAGAAGACAACAAAATAAGGGCTTGAACCTCATCATCAAAATCAATCACAACCGAGCTCAATTGGGCTATGATCATATCGAACTCGTTGAGATGGTTGGCTACCACAGTATCCTCCGTCATCCTCAGGTTGAATAACCTCCGCATCAGATGCACCTTGTTTGCTGCAGACGTTTTTTCATACATCTCAGTCAATATCTCCAGCATCTCCTTTGTGGTTTTTGCTTTCACCGTATGTGGGACGACGTTCCTGGATAACGACAGACGAACCACACTCATCGTCTTCCTATCCAGCAACTTTCACTCGTCGTCCTTCATATGTTCAGGCTGTTCACCCAACGGTTGATACAGATCTTTACCGTACAGGTAATCCTCGATCTGCAATTTCCAAAGTCCAAAATCCGTTCCATCAAACTTCTCAACAGACGATTTCCCTTCAGCCATCATAATTGCTCTCCACAGATCCCTTTAATCCGATGCTATTGATACCAGTTGTTAGGAATTAAACAAGCAATTATAGGAGAAAATAATGGAACAACGAATTAATGAACAAACAATTTGGTTCTTTCGGTTAAATGAATGACTACGCCCCGGAGTACTTCTACCAAGCGAGATCTACTATTTAGGTGTGTTATTTTCGCATGTTAAGAGGCAAAATCTGATGAGTCAAGGTATTTAAACAAAGACATGGGCAAAGCCCTAATCCCGCGTTCAGTCGCGGAACCCGCCGACCACGGGCGCCTTGGTCGAGCGGTTCCGCTCGATCAAACATGGTGCTCTAGCTCCCTCATGGCGCTTTGGATAGGACGCCGACGAAAGCAATAGTCTTTAATTCAAGATCGATCGAAATGTCTCTCCGCTTAGATCCTTCGGTCGGTTTCAAAAATCAACAATCCCAACACAAACACAGCCTTATTGCTTTTGACGAAATCGCCAATAAATATTTACAAGACCACCTGAATTAAGCTGTAGGCATTTGCACAAGATCCAAACCACATGTATCATTTGACAACATTAGTAACACTACTGGGGTCCACAAACCTTTTGTCCCCACCAACAAGGCCAACAAATGGGCCCACACAGACCAGGAAAAATAAAAGACGCACAAAGAAAAAAGAAAAGGGAAAAGAATATGCTTTGCTCTTCCCTGCAAACATCCTGATCCTCTCTCGAAATTCAATTTAATACCAAAGAAAAAGTTAAAATGCTTTAGTTAATAACTAGTAATAGTATCGGTTGCTCTGATCATTACTACTGCCACATTCTATCGTTATCTTTTTGTCCATCCGTCTCATTCTTGGATAGACTTTTTGTGTTCATATTTCCCTTTTCTTCTCTTTTCTCCTGTTCTGACAATCTTTCAAGAAGATGGAGTTTTTCTTTCAAGAACCGATTTTTACAGCTTTTGTGGCGCTTGTTTTGTCTTTTGTTGTTGCAAAGATTGTTTCTTTTGCTGTTTCTGACTCAAGTAGTGGTGGTGATTCTGTTGTTTGTTCTGTTAATGAAGGGGGGGTTGCAGATGGGGTTAGTTTGAATAGAGGGTTGAGAGTTAAAGGCACAAAGGGGAAAAAGAGGGTGTCTTTTGTTGATGATGTTGAGGTTAGAAGGATTGTTCGGTATGAAGATTTTGATAATCTTGAATTTTTGGGTGAGAAATCTGATGAAAGGGTTGATCAATTTGGAGGGGTTGGATTGAATAATGAGGAGTTTACAGAGGAAAAGATTGATGAACAATCTGGGAAAGGTGAAATTGTGGTTGAGAAAGAGGGGGGTAGTGAAAAGGGCAAAAGTGTAATTGTTGAAGAAGAGAAGGTTGAATTGGGAAGTGATGATGTGATAAATGATGAAAAGGAAGTAATGTGGTTTGATGATTGGGAGGGGATTGAGAGGAGTGAGCTGGAAAAAGTGTTTGCAGAAGCTGTTAATTATGTGGGGAGAAAGGAGAAAGAGGATCATCATTTGGAAAAATTGAGTAGTGATGTGCAGATGGAGCTGTATGGGCTTCATAAAGTTGCGGTTGAAGGCCCGTGTGGTGGCGCGCAACCTATGGCGCTCAAGGTGTCTGCTCGTGCCAAATGGTATTCCATCTTTTAATTCATCGTGTTTTTGTTTATTCGTAATTCTTATCTATCTTCTTTTTTCTGTTGAAGCTTGTAGTGCATTGTTGTTTCGTATATTATGGTAGGATGTAGTTAGATAAATGGATAGATGAACAAATATATGAACATTAGAGTGCGTAGTGTTAAGAAATTCTAACTGTAAGTTGTTATTGGTGTCGAAGGGTGGTAGGAAAGATCCTCAAGTCTTGGTTCACATTTGAACCCGTACCAGGTTATAGTTTATAATTTCGTGAAGCCGATGTTGATCAAAGTGCACCAGTTGCACGGAGCACAACTAATACTGTTCAATGAAAGCAACTAATATTGTTCAGTGAAAACAACGAATACTGACCAACTAATACCTTTTAGTAAAACAAGTAATACCATTTAAAAATGCACTTGAGTTGCACTGTGAACAAGTGGTGCATAGAAGTATTTTCCAATCACGGGACATATCATGCAGTGCTCTTGTCATTGTGTACAATCATCGACCCTTACAGTACTTCCATGTAGGTTATTGGGACATAATCAGTATTTAGGAGCGACTGCAACTTACTTTTCAGAATGTGATCAAGAATTTAAGTAACTAACTTCGAAACATGTCACAATAATATTGCAAATATCTTATAATACTAAAGGACCATAGGGCTGACCATTGGATAGCTGTCAGGGTATAGTTCGATTGCTAGTTATATAACAGGGTTGAAAAGCTGCTATCCAATGTGCAAGGAATGCGTGGCAAAGGCTGGGAAGCATGAGCCAGGAAGCAGCTATGGAGCAATATATACGAGTCCTCTCAGACAGTATTCCTGACTGGATGCTCGATTATTCTGCTGTAAGATTTTCCTTTGCTCTAAAGTTAAAATACTAATTCGTAAAAGAGTTTATCTGATGTAAAATAGTTTACCGTACAACTGGTTCGCAACCATCACTTTTTAGTGTAATAACTAATACTGTTTAAAAATACACAAATTAAATTCAAACCAGTTGCACGGTGGAACCGGTTTAAATAAGAATTTTCCCTCGTATCAGTATAACCTTACTCTAATTTTTGTTCTCTAGAATGATAATATTCAAAGAAAGTTGGAAACAGTGGGTAAAATATCTGTCCCAGAGGACGAAAGGTTAGTGCTCTTTTAACATCCAACCTATACTCCTGATCCATTTGATCAAATCTAATATCTTAATGCTAGAAATATCGTTTCCGTTCAGGAAATCAGAACTGAGCTCCAGTACAATTGGTGATTCTAGTATTGGCCAAAGTTCTGTTGAGAAGGTGACTAGTTCTTTTTGTAATTCACAATACTACTTTTATCCTTATATTATAAAAGTTCAAACGAGAAATATTTTTAAACTCTTCACTATTCCGCAAAGAAAGTGGAGAGAAATACGTTACTCTTTGCTTACAATTGGCATCATCCACTTTTCTTGCTAGAATTTACTTCGTTTATACATGTAGAACGATCTAAAATTACTTTTACGAGTTGTGACATATGTGCTTTTGGTTCTTGTTTGGTATGTCAAACTTTTGTGATCACTTTTCAATCCATTATGTCCTTTATTCACTCAGAATCTGGATATCACAGTACAAACTTAATATCTGCATCATAGGTTAGATAGTTGCGCGGGAATTCATTGAGAAATGCAAGAATTTTTTTGTTTTTTGTTTTCGTGCTTCTTGCTTTATATGTTTACAGTACTGTTCGATGTACTTGAGTACATCAAGAAAAGATAGTATTAGTCTGGACCTTTTGGCCCCTTAGGTTCATCTCTATTTTCTCATTAATACTCTGAAGCTTTCTCCCTTATTTTAAGCGTGCTTCAGTCTTTGTTGATAATTTTTTCCTTTTACTTTAATGCTGTAAAGCATATCATAGAAGTCCTCTTAGAAATGTGGTTCCCATATTTTAATTATAATTTTGACTAGCTTTTGCACAATTAAATTCCTTGTTTTTTCATATAGGAAAACTAGTAAAGCTGTACTTGTTGTGGCAGGATGATGGCGTATAGCAAGGTGAAGCTACCAGTATAACCTCTTTTCCAGTTGCTTCTTCGGGTAAAACTCTTCATGTAATTCGTCAATCCCTAACTTTATATTTAATGTGAATTTATGATGAAGCCTTATTCTTGGTTCTTCCCCTTAAGTTCGATTTAATTGTGAAGCCATCTCATTGGAAACCAAATTTACCCACATTGTAGTTATCTAAAGTTGATATAGATCATTTTTTGGTACATTAATTAGTTTTATGCTTGATTTTGGTACTTCTTTTGGTAAGATAGTTGCGCCCCATTTACTGATTTTCGTAATCCTTGTTCTAGACAAATGTTGAAAGTGTTGATGATCCAAATTACCTCAATATGCTTGTTATAACTGGACTTGTGAATTCTCTATATTTTACCAGTTATGTAATAATGAAATTATTTGATCAGTGATAATTGAATAATGTGAAAATTTTCTTCTCTTTGTATTTCATAAGCTGAATGATCTGCAGATGGTAACATTAAATTCAGTTGATGATGCCATATGCTTCAGGGCCAAGATTTAGTGCTGGAGCCAAGTTAGTTTTCAAAAGACCGATGTAAATTTTATTTTATAGTTTCTGATTGTTTGTTTATTGGGAGTTTGTGTTCGATGTGATGCATATATAACTTCATACCTATTACGTTATATATTGAAGGCAATAACGCAGTGCTTGCCTTCTTGGTAAGCCACGATCGTGTCTTGATGGATAAATCCAAGCCTCAGTCTTTAAATTAATTGTTGTTTCAGTGTTCTTGTTATTCTCTATTACTTTTATTGTTTCAGAGTCTTTGTCCACGTGGCAAAGTCTGATTGGTCAATCAGATATTTCACCTCTTGTAGCTGGTAAGCGGAAGCAAAATGTCGATCTTTTTTTTTTAAGTTATAGAACTATTTTCAATTTGTGAAAGTCAACAAGACTAAAATAGAAATGGATTCGGATCCTCTGCAGTTTTTATGGTGTATTTCTCACTGTGCACCGTTAGATCACACGTGCACTGACGCACACACACACACTTTTGCACGGGTGTGTGTGATCTAATGGTGTACAGTGAGAAATGCACCGTAAAGTACTGCAGAAGATCCAAATCCAAATAGAAATAGGGGTAACTTATCAAGTTCAGTAATGAATAAGTCCAGTGGTGTAGTGTGGGCCATGTTGAAAGCTCTAAGTCATGAAGTTGAGGGTGGCTAGTGGTGGTGCACCGCCTCGTCGTGGTGGTTAACGACTTAGTGGGGCCCGGAAAAGTGATCTGATGCAGCAAGTTTGGTTGTCTTGCAATTAGGTTGAGGAGGTGTTGGGGAAGATTGGGCCGTGGCCTTTTACCTATGGCCTCTTTTTTGGTGGGGAGAGCTTTGATCCTTCTTTGTAGCCATTGCCATTGCTTTTTTGGGCTCCAAGTTTGATTCCTTGAGGTTGGTATTAATTAAAAAAAAAAAAGAAAAATCTAGGGGATGACTCAACATGGTTATTTTTCTTGCATTAGGGGTATGATCATAAGAAAACATATTTGAAACCTATTTTATACTGCAATTTGTGAGTGAAGATTCTCAAGGCTGAAAAATTCAAGAGTTGATACATGTGAAGTGATCCAAGTGATAATTTGGCGTAAATCCAGGATCAAGCTACTCTTACATTCAAAATTCAAGTGGGCAAAGTAGAGGACAATGAACTTCGAGGAGATCGTTTGGTGAGCACCTCAAAATAACTTATCACCTCTCTAAAAATATTTGGTTTTAAAATACAAATATTTAATAATTTATACTCCATCCGTCTTAATTTAGATTGAACGTTTTCCTTAATTGGACGTCCTTATTTTATTTTACCATTTCCGAAAATAGAAATAAAGCAACTTTACACACTTAAAAATGTCATTTTACAAACATTTTTTATTTACACTACATGACACTATATTTACAAAAATATCTCTTACACATAAAACACATTTCTTACCTAAAGTAGAAAGAACGTATATACCCCTCTACTAAATCAAATTTACACAATTTAATGTTAATAAACAACATTTTTATTAAAACCCGTATCACTTACAAATGCTCAATCTAAATCAGGACGGAGGGAGTAATATTTTAAAAGAAAGTAAGATTGTAAATAACAAAATACAATTTAAAAAATAATATATCAGTACAATAGAAAACAAATTAGTACGACAGAGTGCGATGACTCGTTACACAATTTTAGACGTCCACTATAAGAAAAACCCAACTATTCTAAAGTTTTTAAAGCTATATTTGAATACTAATTTTTTCTTGAATTGATTTTTGAAAAACAAAATTCCACCCTCATCTCCATATAATAAGTAAAAATATAATTATTATATTAAATTTAAAATTTTTAAAAAATATTTACCTCAAATTATTAAAAAAAATTTATAAGTTTTATTAGTCATATATTTTAAAAACATATAAACTGCTTAAAAAGTTATACCTAATAAATTTATAAATTCTCGAGACAGCTTAAAAAACATTTAAAATGAAGGGTTAATTCTAAAAAAATACACGATATTTACACTCAGTATCATTTTAATCACGATCTTTAATATTTTTGTGAAAAATCCCAATCTTTTATTGTGTTTCAATTTGATACCTATTTTTGAAATTCATGCAGAAAAAAGTGACATAGGTCGCAGGAACTTGTGTTTGAGCGCCACATCAGAGGCCACATAATTAAATATATTTTTTTTAGATAATTTGTTGAGTGAGTGTTATCTAACTAGGATTTTTGTTCTTCGAAGGGTGAGTGTGGAATTTTGGTTTATTAATTTTGAAATCAATTTTGATTTATTAAAATTCTAAAATTAAAAGTGTTAGTTTTGATATGTAATCCCGAAGAAAAAGAAAATGTTTATAGAAGCATAATGCAATGAAGATTTTTTTTTTTTTTTTTGACGGGAGAGGAAAGTGTTACTTTAAAAAAGTTGAAAGAGTTATTATTAATGTGGAATTTTAAAAAAAAATATATGTGGCATCCGATGTGACGCTAAGACATAAGTTCTGGCGAGTCATGTCACTTCTTTTTGTCGGGTTTTAAAAAATAGGTATCAAATTGAAATACAATAAAATGTTGGGATTTTTTACAAAAATATTTAAAATCGTGATTAAATTGATACTGAGCGTAAAAGTGATGTATTTTTTTAGAATTAACCCTAAAATGAATTTTGCCCTCTTAGTCACATGTTGCACGTGTCAGAATGCTAAAACCATACTACATGCAATTTGTACTTGTGTTGAAACCATGCAAAGACCTCGTATACAATTTGTTTTCTTGTTGCCCCTGACTCGCTTTTATAGTTTACACCTTTTTGTGTTGCCAAATTTATTTATGCTTATGCAATTTCTAACAAAATCATGATATGTAGTGGTTATTAAAAAAAGTAAAATTCATATTTTTTGCGCCGTAGGGACGTTACCTCACGATTTTGATCTCAACACTCACCACTTTGTTTCCAAAATTATTTTTTCATGCAGATTTGATCTCACCGTTACGTTTTCCATTAAAGTCAGCTGCAGTTTGGTCCCACAAGATAAGATTTGGGACCAAAAGTGCAGTTGAATTTAACGAATTCTGTATTGAAAAGACCAAAACTGTATGAAAAAAAATTTACTGGACCAAAGTAGTGAGTATTGAAACCAAAATTGTAATATCTTGTATCCTATGGGATCAAAAGTGAATCTTACTCTTATTAGAAATAATAGTGCAATACATTGTGATGAAAGTTGCATAAATCAACCTTAATTCATTATAAGCTAAATCAACAACTAAAAATACAGAAGACTAACAATAGATCGAGTTGCATAAGATTAATTATCAAGCATTGGTACATACATTGTGATGAAATGACTCAACTAACAATAGAAAAGACTTCACAATTAAATGCAACACCTAAATCAGCCTTCCAATTTTAATTATTATGAAAATAACTGCAATCCTACACCTTTTCCATGCAACTTAACCAACTTGATGGCGAGATAAAATCGCGATGAAAATCTTATTTATTATAATCACGATTTGATTAGATAATATTAATGTAATAAATTTAATTTATTATTATTTATTATTTTCGTATTTAGTGTTAATAATTTTCTTATTTAAGAGTCAGTCTGTAAACGTGTTTATAAATTAAAATATTATTTATGAATTAAAATATTATCGAGCGTGTTTTCTCTTATTTAGTGTTAGGATTTTTATATTTTCGTATTATTCAGTTGTTTATGAATTAAAATATTGTGGAATGTGTTTTCTCTTATTTTCCACTTTGTTGGTATTCCAATGAGAATCAACGGAGATTGAGAAGGTTGTTTCGTATTATTCACGCTTCTCCCTACATCACTAGGTATGTCTTTTTTTTTTTAAATTCAAGCTTACAATGATCAAATTAAATCAGAAAAATATTTGCAGAGTACTAATTTGGTAAATCAAAAGTCAATACACAAGCCAAAAAATGAATTCCCCTCTAAATTGCAGTGCGGCGTAGCCATAAATTAAGAATAACAATAGAACAAATTAGGTTTAGGTCTTGTATGCACCGGGTCTTGTAAGACCTTATTTCTCATAGTCGTTTTAGAAACATGCAATTTATTATCTTTGAAAAGTTCGATTTATTTACGTAACGCAATGCAATCATAATATGGGAACATAGTTGCATGTTTTTGTTTTGTATAATTCTTGCGCTTAAAATGTCTTATGAAAACTTGTGATCTGTATTGGGGTTGCTATTGATGTGCATGAGTTTTGCACATGCCAAATCATTTTTATATTTAAATCAGACATTCTATTGTATTTCATTCTACATCATTTCCCTAGTACTGATTACGTGAATAAATTATTTGTCACGCCACCAACATGGTATAATCATTAATTAATGTTTTCGTTTTGTTTTAGATGCTTAAAAATTTTAGACTATCTAAAATAATATTTCTCACTAGTCAATTCGCGCTCTTAGAAATTATTGCTTTTCATCTACTTTTAATTGTTTTTATTTTTTCCATTGTGTAGTGTCTTCTCTTTCTTTAATGAGTCAGATTTTTTTTACCTCCGCGTTCAATAATTATGGAGTTTGGAGTTTATTTTCCTTTTAGTGACTCTTTGATGATTCATTTACTTGGTAACACAACCTACCTAACTAATGATATCATCTATGCTAAAAATGGCATTTTGCTCTATATTTCATATTCTAAATGAAAATTATGTGAAATATTAAAAAATATTCAAAGTAAAACATCAAGTGGAATATGAAAAGTGAAACACATGAATCTAACTGCCTACATAAAGAATAAAGGAACAGTTTGTTGGACCATTCAATTGTACGAAATCGATGGATTTTTCTAATATCACCGTCTCACTCAAAAAAAAATTGTCTAAAAGAAAAAAAATGTTTAGGGGCGCAATTAAATCTGAAATTACCATATATAAATAGGAAGAGAAAAGGAAATTCAACCTAATTAGAAAAAGACATTCAATATTTGCACCCACATTTCTTATAAATACACTACTCAATTTTTTGTACAATTTTACCTTAATATAAATTTCTAGACTGCCCTTGTTAAATAAAAATACACCCACTATGTGTATAGATCTCCGCTCAACTGACTGAAAATTTGTAAAAAATTTCAACCAAGTTGATTGAAAACGTGGAATGAACTTGACTAGTGCTAAAATGTGGGTTCTAAGAATATTATTTCTATCATTAAAACTACTAAAACTTCAGCAAAACTCAACCGACAATCTCATATTTGTTGAATTTATGTCACACATAAAACTTTATGAATAAAAAGAAATCCTAAACCCATGAAATTAGATTAACATTCATAATTTCAAATGTATTGCAAAATGACAAATCATATTCGAGGCACACCTACGTGAAACGGTCTTACAATAAGACGAACATAATTTGGGTATTGACGCTTTAAAATTTTAAAAGAAGTAGGTGTTAATTTGTGCTAGAATGTACACCGTCTCATGAATGAGACAATCTCATACTAATTTTTATCATCATTATTCAGGTTTATTAATTAGGTCCTTTCTGGCGCCTCAAGGGCTCGATGAGTCTCTCTAAGAAGAGGCAAAAAAATTTAAGTTGATCTTCCATGAACAAGTCAAGTTTCATACTATTAACTTGGATCGTTTGACTCATTTTACCAATTTCAACACATTTTTTTAACCCACTACACTTAAAATGTACCATATTCTGAATAGGTTCACATGCCCATGAATTAAAAATAAATTTTATAGCATGAAACTTGTGCACTTTAGAGTCTGCCAAATTTTTATTGAGAGGTGAAATTGCGCGGCAAATGTGCAAGTGCATGTTTTTGTAATTTACATTCTTAATTGTTTTTTTGTAGCATGAGGGTACCATATATGTAGTTTAGGGTGTGTGTATACCATTTTTTCAAACTGAGTGGGTGGGTGTATTTATAAAAAAATATGGACACATATATCTTGCGCCTTTAAAAAGGGGTCACCATTTTCAGCCGCTCTTATCACCATAATCATATAATCAGACACCACGCTAAAACACAAACCATAATGAGTTCCATCGCACACATTTCACAAATATTAAAACCAATCATTAAACTCCGACAACACAGCAATTTGAAAATAAAAATCGTAATTCAAAATGGGAACGTTACATGATCAAAGAAAAAACAAAGTTTAATCTTACATCAGTAAATTCCGCTGGAAAAATCTGAGTCCACAATGGAACTCTAATTAAATCTAAGAGCGATGAACACTCATTATGACTATATATACAAATGCACAAAAACTAACATAAAACGTAAATACTCTTCAATTTACGCTACCCTTTGCTTCGATTTGTTAGGATCACCTACCTCGATCTCTACATATTCTTCACGTTATCTTCCCGTGATCTCTCCAAAGCTGCAACCTTAGCTCTATAAGCAGCAGCAGCTGCTGCTACAACCGCGCTCTTCACCCTATCTTCTCGTGGACGCTCGCGCTCTTGACCGAATCGCAGCTCAGAAGGAGGAATGAAGCAGTCCATAGATAGACCAGGTACATTGAACACAACTTCCTCGATAGTCCACACTTCTTCCATTCTCGTCTTCGTATGGCTCATTGCCGTTTCGCCAAACCTGAAAGAGTTGCTCTTATGTAAAACGGTTTTACCGTGCAACTGGTTCGCAACTATAATTTTATAGTAAAATAACTAGTACTACTTTTTAATGGAACTGATACTTTTTAATGAAATAACTAATACTGTTTAGAAGTGCACACACAATGCATGTAAGTTGTATGATAATAGTCATAGAACTGGTTTACATAAGACTTTACCAACCTGAAAAGGGTAACCACGGATCGTCCAGAGTGAGCGATCATGATCCCCTCAACGGGTCGATAATCATCGAGAACTGAATTGATTGTCGTCTCCCAGTATACAGCTTCAACCCCGTTGGTTTGTATACGAGTTAAATGGGAGTCCTCTAAATGTACGAGAAGCCCCGTTTTTTGGCTGAAGTAACCGAACAAAACATGGCGTATGATCACTGCGGGTCCCTCGCTCCTCGCTTTTAGTGTATGAGGATCAGCACAGAGTTTGAGAATGAAGCAATCTTCACCATTGATGTTTTTCTCTCCGGTGCATTTGGCGTTAACAAACATGTTCGCTGTTGTTCTAGGATCTAATCCCTGCAATTGGATGTTAATTAACTAATAAAAACCAATTATTAACAGCCAAGAAAAGGACATCAAGGAAAATCTAGAGCTTTGCTAAGAGGGTAATGAGCCAAAAGAAAAGGACATCTTTACCCTTTTTTTCTTTCCACCTATACCAAACTATGCTTTTAAAACATAGTTTGTTCCACCATATAGCCCTTACCAACAGAACCAAACTGTTTACACCTACACTAGCCTAAACCACCAAAACTAGGCAAGGCATCATTGACCAAAAAAAATAAAAATTTCTCTTGAATATAAAAACAAATACAATTGTGGCATAATAAAAATTTTGGGGTAATTGCCACAAAAATTCACAAACGTTGACTTAATTACATTTTTAACCAAACTTTTGGATAATTGCAAAAAAAAAAAAAAAAAAATTACAACTTTAACATATGAATTGCAATTGAGCCACTGGGCAGTTTGGGTCCTGCCTCATAAAAAAGAAAAAATTAAAAATTTGACCTTCTGAATTGTACAAAAAAATAATAATAAATCTTTGACCTAATTGCGTTTCTACCGAACTTTTAATAGTTGCTAAAAAATCACAACTTAACATTTTAATTGCAATTGAGACACTGGGCAGTTTGGGTCGTGCCTGGTGCACAAATAGCATTGTTTTGGCCTTCAGACTTGTGAAAAAACAATCCTCGACTAAATTGCATTTCTACCAAACTTTTGATGATTGCAACAAAAACCACAAATTTAAAGAAGTAGTTTGTATCGGGAAGGTTTTATACTGCCCAATTCTCAATTGCAATTTAGATGTTAAATTGTGATCTTTTTTTCTGCAATTATCTAAAAAGTTTAGATAAAAATGCAAGCAAGTTAAAGACCTGGATTTTTTTACAACAATTAAGCCAAGAATTTATATTTTATATCTCAATGACTAAAATTTGGGAGTTCGTTCCAACCTGGAGGGCACGACGAAGAGGTCTAACAGGGCCTTTAGCAGAATGTGCACCGAGCCATGGCGTATGGCGCCACACAAGCTTCCCATTGCAGCCAGCTCGAACCTTGCTCCCCCCAAGGGCAAGCTCCACGTACCACATATCGGGATTCATTTGCCAGAGCACAAAACTGCCTGACTCAGCCACTTTTGATGAATTCCGACTCTTTAACACCTTCGTTGGTGTCTCGATATCAGATGCCATCATTTTGACATTCCCCATTGCATAAGCATTCTGTATCGAGTTCTGAAGCTTCTGCCCTCCTGATGCTGCTAGATATTGTTGCAGTATGTATTGAGCAGAGGAAGTTTCCTGTATACACTCGAATGCATTTTTAATGGTATTAGTTGTCTTACTAAAAGGTATCAGTTGTTTTCATTGAAAATTATTCCTGGTGCATCACAAGTGTTACTCATCAAAAAGATAAAATTGCATCAAGAAGTTTAAAAGGTAAGAAAATGAAAGGAATCCCAACTAGGACCACCATGTGCAGCATGATCTATTTATTATATCTTCCATTCTCATAATAGTTTTGGAGAATTTATGAACACAGTGACCGTTTACCCACCTAAAAGATGTGGTCAGCAGTCTTTATCAGTGTAACATCGTTTTAGCATTTCTCTATTTCCATAACTAATTTCCACCCTTTGTTATTTCCCTTCCCGCTTTTCTATGGGAAATTGGGAATCAAACAAGTCTATAAACTATAATTCCTGCTATAGCAGACAAATTTTCCCTATCTGGCCAAATTTAATGAACCCTATCCACAAAAATGCGAGTAGCATAATTGAAAGGGACTACTAAATTACACAAAGAAAAATTAAATATAAACTTTCCCAATTGAATAAACTTCTACAGAGTGTATAACAACAAAGAATGTAATTAGAATCAGATTGTATAATTGCATTAATTCTACAGTACCAAAAACTTTTCAGTCATAAATAAAAGCTTTTCCCCAATTCATACATTTTCCAACAACAATTTTTTTTAAAAAAAAATACAATAAAGTGGGAGAGAGATACTAACAATGGGGGTGTCTTTAATACAGAGATGAGGCAATGGGTCGCTGTTGCTAACGTGCACCGGCGCGAGCGGCGCAGCGAGTACGCCGAGCAGCAATCTCAGATCGGGCTTCGAATAACCCGACCCGGAAGCCGAAACGGACGGGGCGCGGCAAAGCCAATGCGCCCACCCGTCGCTCTTCGGGTCGACCGAATCCGACCCGTTCGGATCCGGGCCCTCCCTTAAAGGCGACAGCGTCTCACCCCCTGGCCTGAAAATTCCCGATCTCGATGACACTATTTCCGGCTGGCCAAAACCACTTCGTCTACTCCGGCCCGAACCGGCCGGAGAATGACTCCGGTCGGACCGGCCCCTCCTGGACCGAGCCGGCGACAGCCCCCGGACCATTTCCCCCTTGAGAGCCGAGAAAAAACCCTGCCGTCGCTCCATAACAAAATTCAGATGGCAATGCGAGCCAATTTAGAGTGAATTGAAGAATCAGAAATAGGAAATGGCGAAATTATTGGGAGAAAAAAAAGGGCAGCAGGAATTCAGCAAAGCAGGAGTACAGTCAGCTGAAGATGAGAGAGAGAAAGGGCATGACGTTAATAAGAAGCAAACTTTTGCAAATGTTTTTGCTGTTATATTTATAGGAGAATAATTAATACGACTAATTGATTTGATTAATAATTAATTATTCTGGTGTTTGAGTAATTTTTGGTAAATTGGTAATTTTAGGAATTAGGAGTTGGACAGTCGTCTCGCAATGACCAAATTACCCTGGTTAATATAATCATGTTTTACGAATTAATATTCGAAATTTCAAATAAAGCACCCAACGGAGAAAATTTTTATGAGTAACACTGTAAAACACATGTCCATGCATGAATTATACCGTTATTATATATAAAAATTATAAATGTTATGCATAAAAAAAAAATTCACTATTTAAAAATATAAAATATTGGGAGATGAATTTAATAAAGAAGTTTTGATTAGATCCCAAAAATCCTGAGTATGACATGTTCAGGATAATCTTGATAGATCGAAATCGGGGTTTCAAATTATAGATTGTTCGGGAAGTTTATCTGCATATGTATAGTCGGATATATAGATCGAGGTTAGATTCTCAAGACATTGAAGACTCGATATGTCATTTGAAGACTCGATGAAGTTCTTTGAAGACATCAAGACTCGGATGTCATTGAAGACATCAAGACTCGGTAAGTTGCTGAAGACACTAAAGACTCAGTATGTCACTGAAGACATTGAAGACCCAGAAGATACTGAAGACCCAGTAGTTACTGAAAACTCAGTAAGATACTGAATACTCAGTATAACCTGAATTTTCAGAGGCACTGAATAATATCTATCTGAAGACTACAAAACTGAGAAAAACGCAAATATTCAGAAAAGTAGATATTGCCCAAAACATTCATATGCAGACAAAATGAACTAAGTCTAAGTGTTGTTTAAGGTTGTCTCATTCGGAGATTGACCAAAAAGAGCCGTATTGTTTGTCTACATTCATCAAGACAAGAACCAATCGAGAGGAAGACAACATCAGTATTTTCTCGACATCGAAAGCGATAGGACATAAATCATGTCAAGTACTATGTTTCAGATCAAAAAATTTGGGGATTGGCTACATGCTTGCATATTTCCTAAAACATGCAAGGGAGTATTCAAACCCTAAATATAATGCTTCATCAAACACCATAAGAGGAAACTCACGTGGTTTATCTCCTCCAACGGATAGTTTTTCAAGAGTGACCTTGGTGAAGTTACCTATAAATAATAGTGACCCTTTACATTGAGAGGTTACGGAAATTTCAAAAGCAACTCAAGAGCTCATTCAGATTATTGCAAATTGAAGCACTCAAAAAAAACCTAGAATTTCCCAAGTGTTTCACATTGGAGAGAGCTCACTATTCTAAGCTTTAGAGTGATAGATATATCCAAAGCTTGAAGAGATATCCTAAATTTGTATTATTTTTCTTTATTGTAAAGGATATCTCACCCTAGTTGAAAACCAACCCAAAACTCAAACCCTTTGTTAAGGTAGTTTGTGTGTGTTTTGTTGGTGAGTTGGAGTTGAAAAGTGTTAGTAAGCTCACAAAGAGTTAGCCGGAAAAACTCTAGAGAAGAAGTTAGTAAGCTACTTGTGGTAGTCCGAACACTTGTGTGTGTTTGAGTTAGTAAGTCGCAAAGGAGTCACCCGGAAACTCAAGGTAGAAAAATGAGTAGAAAAGTGAGTAACGAAACTAACTGGGTAGAAAAGTGAGTAAGCTTCTGAAGTTAGCCGAAAAGCTTTAGGAAGTGGTTAAGGAATTTCTCTCAAGATCGAGAGAGAGTGGGCGTAGGAGCTTGAGTCTCCGAACCACTATAATTGCTGTGTTGTTTTGCTTTTTGTACTGCATAATTATCTGTTGCATGTTTTTCACTGAAAGCATAGTTCACTAATATTCGGTTGGAACCAATCCATTGAACTTGCATCAAATTGATCACAACCTTAATCACTGTTTTATTGAAGGGAAGATTTTCAAAGAAAGCTAAAAGCAGTATAAACTTAGGGCCAACCATTCCGCATTTACACTTGAGTAGCTGTAAAGCAGATAGTTACCAAAATTTTGAACTAACTCTAATCGAGGGTTCAAGAAGAAGATAATTATCGATCCAAGCGCCTCATGATCTCCGATAAACTCAGGCTCAGTTGGCTAATCTGAAGCTTCTGGAAGCAGCTCAGGATCATTGTCTCAGTAGACTTTGACTCAGGGCAATCCGTTCTTCCCAGGGCAAAATCATCAGGATAACCTGACCCATCTGACCTCAGTGAAAGAATAGTTTTAAAAATCACTAACACGTGTATTCCCCCCCCCATACACGTGCGAGACTCGTTAGCACCAGGACCAACAAGTGGTATCAGAGCAGTGGTTCATTTTGACCACTTGCTTTGGTAGCCATAGTCTATTTTGCTGAAAGACTTTGGTGGTCTACTGAATAGATCTGTTTGCTGATATCTTACAAGGCTCAGTCATCATGCCTTCTAAGAAACTTTCTATGTTCTCTGTTGAGAGCTATGACCTATGGAGATTGAGAATGCAGGCTCATCTGTATTCAAAACATGAAAGAATGTGGAGAGTGGTTTCTGAAGGACCATTCAAATTACTGTTGTGAATCCTAGAATCACTGATACTGAGAGGAATGATCCCAGAGATGAATTTCCAAAGCTTGATGATCAACTTACTCCTGATGAGAGAAAGTTGGTCAATCTGGACTACATTGCTAAAGATACTTTGTATAACACTATTAATGATGGTGTTATGGGGATGATTTCTCACAGTGAAACTGCAAAAGAAATATGGGACACACTTGTTGTTATGTGTCAAGGCACAAATCATATTAAGGAAAACAAACTTTTTGTTGCTATTGGAAAGTTTGATAGCTTTGAAATGGAAGATAGTGAATCCATTGACAAACTTGAGGTCAGATTCACTAGCATCATGAATGATCTGAGTGCTCTTGGGAAAAGATACCCACAGAGAGAAGTGGCACTGAAAATTGTTAGAGGATTATCTAAGAAATGAGATATACATGCTGTGGTGATTGAAAACACCAAAAATATTGATTCCATGCCATTTCAACAAGTTTTCTCTGAACTGAAAGCTTATGAGTTTGTGATTGACAAGAAAACTAAGAAATCTGACAGCAAAGATGATTCTTCATCTAACAAGAATGTGGCTTTCAAAGCCAAAGAGAAATCCTGTAAGTCTAGAGAGTCTGAGAACTCACTTGCCAAAATTCAGGATGAGCAGGAGAATAAGATAGTACTGATGGCAAGGAGGTTTGAAAGACTCAATAGCAGATATGAGAAATATAAGAAATATTACAGGAAGGTACAAGAGAGACTCAGAAGCTGAGGACAGATACACTGAGAAAATGAAGGGCCAGAAAGCTGAAGGATCCTCATCCAAGAAGAAGGACTCCAAAACCAAGGAGGAAAGTGACCAGGATGATGATACCAACAGATGCTACAACTGTCAGAAGAAAGGTCACTTTCAATATGGTTGTCCTGAGCTAAGTGCTAAAGAAATAAAGGAGAGACAAGCCAAGAGAGACAGGAAGATCTCCAGCAAGAAAGCTATGATTGCAGAAGAGGAAGAACATTCTGAAGAAGGTTCTAGTTCCTCAGATGAAATTTTCTCGATAAAGGATGCAGTGATGATGTCATCTTTTATGGCCGTGGAGGAGGTAAATTCTTCTATCTCTGTTGTTGCTCCTACACAAGCACATGAGTTCTCAAGTTCAACAGAAAAAAAGAAACTTTGACTGATGGATTCGTTTGAGAATCTTATGAAGGACTATTCGTATTACAAGAACTACTCATTTGAAACTCAAGAGCGTAAACAAAACTCGATCACGAGAATCAAGTGGAAAGACTCTAAATATCTTTGAGATCACTTCTCAATTAATGGGAACTCTTGATGAACCGGATGTTACGAAAAGTACAATTCTCGAGAAAAAGAGAAGGTGATAGAGATCTGAATGGAAAATTAGAGAAATCCACTAAAGAGATTCAAACTTATCGAATCGAGTTTCAATGACCTCTTTGAGAAGCATGAAACTCTAAAGAAATGTGAGGATAATCTTGCAGAAAAGTTAGCTCTATTGAATTATGCATCTAAAGTGATAGATGAAATTGAGTTATCAAAGACCCGCAACTATAAAAAATTTGGATTAGGATACATTCCGGAGATCTTCCTCAATCTTTTATTCTAGTAGCACCAAGATCGTCTTTGTTAAACCCGGTGGCATCTAATCTTCTTCTTGAAGAACCGCCCGAGTTTTAGACAAAGGGTAAAGGACCTATGGTTTCAGAAAAAAAACTAAAGGTTCGGGAAAGAAAGCCCAAACCTCGGAAAAAGGCTAGAAAACCCGAACACTCGGAAATTTTTCAAAGCCAAGATTTCAAAGCCTCGGCTAAGAATACCAACCTAAAGAGATCTCAGAAACCATCGAGAGAATTTTCGAAGAGAAACACTCAAGAGATATTCTCAACCGAAAAGACCAAGTCCTCGACATTCTTGAAAGACCCCATTTTCTGAGACAGTAACCTAAACCCCACTTGCCTAAGGGTAAAGGTTTCTGAACCCAAGTCGCCAGAGACCAACAAAAGCTAAGGCACTTGAACAAAAGGCTGAACCCAAGAAGAACTTTAAGGCTCGTGTTCATGCTAAAGGTCATCCACTCATGCACAGGATCTTGCCAAGGCTCCTAGGGTGGTAAATGTGTATGTAGATGTTTATGGGAGACAAATCAACCACTCTAAAGTAATTAGAGTTGTTAGGTAGATTTGGGTTCCAAAAGGTACAGCTAACTTTGGTAGGACCCTACACCAAATGGGTACCTAAGAACCGATCTGTTTTTTCAAAGAAGGAAAAGGGCACCGAAATTGAAAATAACATAAAGATCATGATGAGTGGAAATGAATTGGCTCTAAACCCCGGATGGTTGTTCAAGACATATGACAGATATAAACAACTAATCACCGACTATGTATAACAAAAAAGGCCCTCGAGATCACATTTGGAGACAATTCGAAAGGACAAACCCATATGGGACTCTTGAAGTTGACTCTATTCATATCCATGGTGTTTCATATGTGTCTAGTCTAAAGCATAACTTGCTTTCTATCACCAATTCTGTGACAAATGATTTTGAGTTCTCAAAGAACTTATGTTATGTAAAAGACAATACTTCACGAAAAATTTTCTTGGACCGGTACTAGAAAAGGAAATGTGTATCTTCTTTGATTGGAGTTCAACTCCTAAAGATACATGTTTGGTTTCTAAAAGTTCCAATCGATACCCGGTTGGTTGTGGCACAAAAAAGAATGAATCACTTAAACTTCAAAACCACGAACAAACTTGCAAGATTAGCACTTGTAAGGGGTTACCCAATGAAGTGTTCAAGAAAGATCATGTATGTGATGCTTGTCGAAAAGGAAAACAAATCGAGCATCTTTCAAAAAGTAAAGTAGATGTTTCTCTTGAAAAGAATACTACAACTGTTACATATAGATCTCTTTGGTCCAGTAACACCTGTGAGCACTAATGGTAGAAAATACACACTTGTAGTAGTTGATGACTACTCTAGATACACATAGGTCATATTCTTACTCAGTAAGAAAGAGACTCGAACAAAACTACGAAACTCTTGAAAAGGCTCGATCTTGAAAAGAATCTGAGTGTGGTCAAAATCGGATCGGATAAAGGAACCGAGTTTATCAATCATATCATATCGATTATTGTGCAAAGAAATAGAATAGCTCATGAAACATCACCGCAAGGACCCCACAAAGAATGGTGTTCTTTGAAAGAAGAAATAGGACTCGAAAAGAAGGCTGCAAGGACAATGATTCTTTGAAGTTGATATTCCTAAGAGATTTTGGGTTTGGTTATCAACACCGCATGCTACTCTCGGAATAGATCCATCTTGACCAAGAACCAAGGAAAAACTCCATATGAAATTTGGGAATGAAAGGAAGCCTCTTTGTTTTTTCTTTTCGTGTGTTTTGGTTGCAAGTGTTTCATACACAATAATGGTAAAGATCGGTTGAAAACTTTTGATAGCAAAGGCGATGAAGGGATATTCTTAGGATATTCTCAAGTCGATAAAACCTTCGAGTTTACAATTGTAGGACTCTTATTGTGGAAGAAACACCTCATGTTGTTTTTTGATGAATCTACTTGTGTTCGGAAAAAGCAGAAACATGACTTCGGGAGAACTGATCAAGAGAATCACCAGACTTAGCCTGAAAAAGAATGATAAAACATCATCTGAACCTGAAAAGAAGAAGTCAGTCACTTTCTATGAATGGAGTGAATCAGACTCAGACAAAGAAGTTCAGGATGGAAAATCTCAGGATGGTGAGACTCAGGATGAAAATTCTCCACTGAAGGAAAGCCAACACACTGAAGCTAACCAATCTAAACATACACCAGTTCAGACTCAGATATGTAATGCCGATGAAGATGTGGTCACAGCTGAGGCAAACTCTGAATCTATCAACCAATGGGGAACAAATGTCTCTGACAATGTTCTAAATAGAATTTCCTCCGAGGAAGATGATTCTCTTTCTCCTTTTCTGTTGTTCCCTGAATTTAATGAACTACCTGAACCTAACATTTCTGATGTTGAGGATACTACTGAAGGGGGAACATCCAGAAGAAAATGGTTGGATAGTCATCCTACAAGTCAGATTGTGGGTGATCTATCAGATGGTGTCAAAACAAGAAGGTTCCATGGAGAAAGTGCTTTGTTCTGCTGCTTCCTATCTGAAAAATAACATACTGAGATTGAAGAAGCTCTACAAGATTCATTTTGGATTACTGCTATGCAAGAAGAGTTGAATCAGTTCTCAAGGAATGAAGTTTGGGAGCTAGTGGATGAACTGGAGGCACAATGTGATTGGAACTAAGTGGGTGTTCAAGAATAAGAGAGATGAAAACAACAACATTGTGAGAAACAAGGCAAGACTAGTTGCACAAGGTTATTCCCAAGAAGAAGGCTTGGATTATGATGAAACCTTTGCACCTGTTGCAAGATTAGAAGCCATCAGGTTGTTTCTTGCATATCTTTGCCCATATATGAATTCACGATCTGTCGGATGGATGTGAAAAGTGCATTTCTCAATGGTGTGCTTAAGGAAGAGGTTTATGTGGAACAACCTCCGGTTTTCGGATATAATGACCAAGTTTACGAGCTCGGAAAAAGCCTTGTATGGTCTTAAGCAAGCACCCCGAGCATGGTATGATACCCTTTCTCAGTTTCTTACTGACCATAGTTTTATCAAAGGAACTGTTGATAGGACTCTGTTCAGGATAGAAGATGGGAAAGACATCTTACTTGTTCAGATTTATGTAGATGGCATCATATTTGGATCTCCAAATCATCAGCTGTGTGAAAAGTTTTCTACCCCGATGAAAGGAAAGTTTGAGATGTCAATGATGGGGGAGATGAATTTCTTTCTTGGACTTCAGGTGAAACAAACTAAGGAAGGAATTTTCATCAATCAAGCAAAATACACCAGAGATCTGATTGCAAAGTATGGTGTACATAATTGCAATACAGTTAGAATTTCTATGAATACTAACTACAAGATGGATCCTGATCTTGACCCTGAAGGCAAATCAGTAAATCACACTGATTATAGAGGGATCATTGGATCACTGCTATATCTCACAGCAAGTAGGCCTGATATAACATTTGCTGTTGGGATATGTGCAAGATACCAAGCTAATCCTAAGGCTAGTCACATGGAGGCTGCCAAAAAGATTCTGAAATATCTTAAAGGTACTGTGAATAGAGGATTATGGTATCCAGCTGATGATAACCTTGAATTAACTAGTTATTCAGATGCTGATTATGGAGGATGTAGAATTGACAGGAAGTCTACCACATGAACTTGTCAATTTGTTGGAAGTAAACTGATATCATGGTTTTCAAAGAAACAAACCTCAGTAGCAACCAGTACTACTGAAGCTGAATGCATGGCTGCAGGAAGCTGTTGTGCACAGATTCTTTGGCTCAGACAACAATTGAGGGATTATAAGATTATAGCCAATGAAGTACCTATATTTTGTGATAATAATAGTGCAATTGCTATTACACAAAATCCTGTATTGCACACCAGATGTAAGCATGTTGATATCAGACATCACTTCATCAGAGATCATGTTGAGAAGAAAGACATCAGAATGGAGAAAATTCATACTGATAAACAGAGAGCTGATATCTTGACTAAACCTTTGGCTGAATCAAGATTTCAGGAACTATCAGTTGAATTAGGTATGTTGGATCCAGGTGAATAAAGCAAATCTGAAAAATTTAAGGTTTTCAAATGCATGAAGTTTTTTTGTTTTTTTTTTCAGGTTTTTACTGAAAAACTCAGGATAAAATTGAGAGTACTAAACACTGAGTCTTGGGAAACTCAGTTATCCTGAAGATCAGTACTCAGTATTATACTGACATTTTATCAAGGTCAAAACTCAGTAAGAATGATGGAGAAAATTAGTCTGAAGAAGTATTGACCCATGCAACACATTTATTGTCTAACTGAATCTCAGTAATCATTGGCAATAAATGACAAAACACCTGAAGAAATAAATTGGGTGGGACCTTTGAAATCCACAAGGAAAGTCAATGGTCTGCAGGAACAGTAATTAAATGCACTGTTCATTAATCACCAATAGGGATAAATTGACGGTTTAATATTTGCAAAATCGTCCTTTCATATACCCGTTTTAGTCGGTTTTTAATCTCAACCGTCGATTTCTTCATCTACGCGATTTTCCATAAATCAAAATCCTATATCCATTGGAAAAATTTCTTTAAAAGCCCTATTCCAAAAAGCCTTCATCTTTAAACACTCTGCTTCGAAAACTCTCGATTGCCCATAAATTTTCATCTATCTCAAAACCCTTCACCAGAAATTCTCCAAAAATGACACTTTATGTATACGACAAACTCGCCATTTCCAATAAACCTTGGTACGAATATGTCGTCTCTCTCGAAAGCTCGTCCAATGTAACTCACGAGGAGGAGGTGTTGCATATGATTCGTTTGGCAAAGCTTACATGCCTGGTCGCGAATCAACCAGAGGCCGAATATGCGAAAGAGGTAATTCAGTTTATCTCTAATATGCAGTTAGATGATGAGAATTGCATAGAATCTCAGATTACAGTCTCGCATTTGGAGCATGGTTCGAAATATGTGGATTTTGTTAGGGAATTATATATTATTCCTAAGAATCTAAATGCCATATATGAGTTAAGTGATAGAGGTGAAGACCCTATGGTATACATGATGGGTATGGAACAAGAATATTTGGATAAAATTACTGAGCATCCAGTAAAGTTTGAAGCTACTCTGAATAAGAGGCATTTGAAGCCTAAATATCGAGTATTGTTTGATATTGTAAGCAAATGCATCATGAGTAGATCTGGTAGTTTCAAACAGATAAGCACGCCTAAGTTAAGGCTAATGGCGGCGATTGAAGATTCACCTTCCACGACATTCAATTGGTTGCACTATTTGATCAAGGTGGTGAGTGATCAAGCCAAACAAATTCAGAAAGTGAATGGCTCTGTAGTTATCAAAGGAAAGAATCTACATGCAACCAAGATTGCATTTATCTTGGAAATGTGCAGAGAAGAGGAGGACATCTTTGCCAATTCCACTTCCTTTCCAAAGTCAAAAATCATGTTCAAACCACCAACAAAGAAGACTTTGAGAGGAAAGAAAGAGAAAAACTCTGAGTCTCAGGAGGAGGCTGCTGAAGAAGAAACTGCTGAAGATGCCAGACAAGCGAAGGGGATAGCCCTGATGCAAATTAAAAGAGAGAAAGGAGAGAAATTGAAGAAGAAAGCACTGGCTCCTCAGAAGCGCAGAAAGCTTCAATCTATTGCTGAGAAGGAGGTCAGTGAAACTGAAGAAACTCAACCTGAAGGCCAGCAAGGGTTGAAATCTCCACTTCAGGTTCTTGCTCAGGTTGTGACAAATGTGCAGGAGCAAGAAACTGAGGAGCAGGTTTTTTCTGAGGTACTCGAAACCTCTCTGAGCT
Source organism: Stenogyne calaminthoides (assembly GCA_037126765.1). Lineage (NCBI taxonomy): Eukaryota > Viridiplantae > Streptophyta > Magnoliopsida > Lamiales > Lamiaceae > Stenogyne > Stenogyne calaminthoides. Next base: position 15,825,295 of record JBBCBC010000005.1, on the reverse strand, counting down.
CAGATAAAATCTCTCAGGAAATCTTCAAGGGACCTCAGATCCCTACTGAAGAAAGATCAGCTCAGGCTTCAGATCAGTCTGAACCTCAGGAATTGCTGAATAAGGATGCGCTCCTGAATGAACCATTTCTCGATCCATCAACACTAAAAATTGTACAATCCGAGCCAACTGCTCTTGAAAGCCCAAAATTGAGGAAGGGAGAGGCCGGAGAAACTGAGTGGCTCAGCAAGGGGGAACGATTCATTCTTGATAGGTACCCTGAGCTGAGCGCATATCCTGACCTACAGGATCTTTTCTTCTGACTCAGAACCACTGTGTACATTCTGAATCAATCACTTCCTGAAATGCTGAATATTGCCTCATTCAGAGGAGAGGACTGGTGGAACGCTGAAACTGCTGTGTTGACAGAGTTTTCAGGCTTCCGAAAGACAAAGCTCAGGATGAAAGCTGCTGATTTCGATGAACTAGTGAAAAAGAAGCTAGCTGAAAAGAAAGCTACTGAAGAAGTAGATGCTTCCAGCTCTCATGATCAAAATAAAGATAAGGATAAGGAAGGTGATGCTGAAAAACAATCTGAGGGGGAGAAGGAACCTCAGATAGATACTGAGAAAGAGAAGGAAACTAAGAGTCAGATGGGACAGATACTGATGTTGAACCAACTGATATCAGACAACCTCAGACTGAAGTTAGCACTCTTCAGGTACCTTTTGGCACTGTTATACATTATGCCGAAGTTACTGAAGTACCTAGCTTTAAATCTGATGTTTATGATATGCAGACTGAGGCTCAGTTGGAGCACCCAACTCAGTTGGAAAATGTTGCACAAACTCCAGTGGTTGATTTCACACCAATCCTGGATGAATTAAAGAAGATAGAGCCAAGGATGGAAGAGATACTGGCAGGACAATCTCAAAAGATTGAGAATCTAAGCTCTTCATCAAGCATGCTGCAAACAATTCTCACAGACAAGATGACTCAGATGGAGTTAGTTCTGGCTGCTCAAAATCAGAAAATGGAGAACCTGAGTTCATCATCTGATATGCTTCAAACAACTCTATCAAGTAAATTAGCTACATTGGATGGAAAGATTGATGGAGTACATGCAGAGCTTAATGCCAACATGAAACAGATGTATCAAGAAAGAACTGCCTATCTTGAAGCCAAGCTGATTGAGAAGAATGATCTGATGATCAAAACAATTGTTGAGGAAATGAGCTCTCTGCTCATGACCAAGATGACAGAGATGATGCATGATGTCTTCTCAAAATAGTTTGCTCCTCTTTCGGATGAATTCTCAATGGCCAAGAACTACATGATGAGGCTAGAAGATGATGTTGGGGAATAGGATCCCAACAGATGAGCATGATCAGCTGGCAGGAGAAGTGCGCAGTATAAGCAAAGAGCAATACTATATGGATACTGCACTTACTCAACTACTCCCAAGGTATGGTGCCAAAAAGGGGAAAGGCCTGGTGGCAAATTAAGTGAGTTGTTGGCACAAACCTTGGAGAGAAAGGCTCAAAAAGAAGTTGAAGGAAAGAAAATTGCTGATGTTGGGATTATACTGGAAAGTATGCTTTTACTTTGTATAATCAAAACTGAATTTCGGACTTATTTACTGAAATAAATTGTTTATCACTGATGCTTTAAATATCATCGAATGTTACATATATTTACTACATAACTGTTCAATAAATAGTACGTGTTACATTGTAGTTAATTTAGTGATACCAGATCACAGAAGATTAAATTAACAGTCCCTTGTAACTAAAAGTACACCATTCACGACCTAGATGGAAATGAACAATCCATCGTGAAAGGTTGAAGTGTAAGTCTCGGATTGACTTGTCTTGACCAAGAGATTACACTAGTGCATGACTGATGCACTGAATAGGACCTACAGGAAGACAAATTCTTCAGAACTGAACAAGGAAGAATTAGACCTCAGTGGTTCGTTATTTCTTAATCTTCGTTCCTTAAATAGGATCACGTGTGGTTGGTAACTATTGCTTTGACTTATCATGGGTAGAGAATCAACGAGATTCAATACTTTTTATCTTGGGCAATATTATTGGTCACATGTGATTGCTAAGATTTAATACGGAGAATCGTGTGCAAGTACACTTGTTCGATTTGCCCCCTTGGGAGGTTCATAAGCTTTATCATACCAAATCTTGCAAGTGGAACTAGTTTTCGGTATGGATAATAATGTTGAACCGTTCCTTAACCAAGGACAAAAGATATTAATTAATGGAAAACTATTTCAGTGGCTTGAATTAATTAATGGGCTAGATAATCTTAAACACGAGAAATAATAACTGGGAGCCATATTGATTGTATTATGGGTTAAGATGGATAGTGCAATATTAATTATGTAGTGGGATTAATTAATATTTGTGGGCTTGAATAATATTGTGGCTCAATATTGATAATTCAAGATCCATTGGAAGGTCCAATTTTAATTCTCCTAAAGGCCCCCCAAGTAGCCCAACATAAAGTCCAATAACTGAAAAAAGTGTTTAAAATAAAATAAATTTGTTGCTTATTTTTTCCTCATAATTTTCGAAATTTATGGATAAAAGGGGAGAAAGATTTTCTTTGAATTTTGTTATGGAATGAAGATATGTATTCTTGGAATACAAGATTATCTCATTAAATTCAAGAAATCTCCCACTTGGTTATTCATACTTGATATTTCGAAATTTTTGATAATTAAGAAAAATAAAGATTTTCTTGATTTTCTTGAAAATATATTATGGAAGATATGTATTTCTTGAAATACAAGAATATCTCATAAATTCAAGAAGATCCAAATCTTGGATTCTTGCCCTAAATTTTCGAAAATATTGGTCATAACTTGATAAGGTGGGATTTTTGTGGAATATTATAATTGTGGGAAAAGGAATATAGGAGATATATTCAAGATTTCTTGGAGATCAAGAAAAGATTTTCCCACATTTTTTTTCCCTAAAATTTCGACCACCACCCTGTCTATAAATAGGGGATGATTCTTTCATTCCCAAGTACAATTCCATGTGCTGGAAAAATTAGTAAATCCACAAAGGTGGTGCAACAAAATTTATTTTCCTTTTGTTAATTGTTCGCAGGCGTCCTACCACCGGATTGTCGAGCAAGGATTAAGGGAATACTTGGGAAGGTTCTTTTGGTGTGTTTAATCAACAAGGCCATTACCATTCCAAGAGGTACGTTCACGTGAACTCGTAGACATTCCGCATGCGTAGGATTTACGTGAATTGATTATATGCATGATTTGTTGTTGAATTATTATTTGAATTAATATAGGATTAATTCATGTTAGTAATAATTATAAGAATTAAATTTGTATTTAAATATTCATCCCGAATAGATCCGTGCAATTTATTCCCCAACAACTGGTATCAGAGCCACGGTTTTGGGCTCAGAATTTTAAATTGTAATTTAATTCGTTGTCATTAAATTTAAAATTGGATAGTAGAATTGATAGATCTTTTTTGCAGGTATCCAATTGTCATGGAATTTAATGTGTTTATTTATGCATGCATATAAATTGTGGTTTTTAATTCGATTCGTTCGAATTTGTTTTGCCTCGTGAGAAAATCCACGAGTAGATTAAGATTTGTTTGATTTGATCAATGTAATAGACTAGTCTAGATCTAAGTTTATTTATTTTTGTAAATAAATTGTAACCGGATCGGAAACGGAGGCGGAGACGAAGAATTAATGGATAAAATCCAGAACCGGGCGTGGCGTAGTCGCAGTGGTGTCGCGAAACGCGTCTTAGGAGGCACGTGTTAACGCGACGCGTGGCAGCACGCATGGGCGGGGCGCAGGCCGAGGGCCGAGCGCCAGCAGGGTCGACGGGCGGGCACGTCGGGCACGCGAGCGCCTGCGGAAGCGCTTGGGCGGGCGGAGGCGATGGCGTGGCGCGACGAGAGCGGAGAGCAGCGCTAAGGCCAGCTGAAGTTCCGGCGAGGCGAGGCGAGGTTGGCGAAGCGCGCGGATGCGCTACGGTGGATGGCGCTTTTCGAGGAGGAGAAAAGCGTGCCTGTAAAGCGTCTTCTAAAGCGCCTTGACCTTGATCGCTATCGGACAACGCCGGCCGGATCTTGGGATGTGCATCCTGTCTGCGAGCTACTTGGCGTGGCGTTTCGAGACGGAGTTCTTTTCAAGACGATCGAGTGGGAGAAATTCAAGACGGCATTTCTTCAAAATCAAGTCAAGAAAAATCAAACCATGACAATTGAATAATTTGTGCCCAATATGTTTATTTTTCCGCTTTGCTTGATTTATTATTGTGTTATCTTATGCTTTATTTAATTTGTTTAAATGTGTTTGAATGAGAGTTGCCCAATGAAAAAACTCACCTTCAAAATTACTAAGTATGTTTAAATAATTAATTGACAATTTTATTCCGGAAAATAAAATTGAATTAATTTTGACCTCCATGATTTATTTATTTGTGAATTCTTTTGGAGAAATTCCCCCCACGGGACCGTCAAAAGTTAGCTTTCACATGAATGAATTCCAAATGGATGATTGTGGATTATTACTAGTGGCGGCGATGACCCTCCCCACGAGGCTCGTTCAAAGCGAAATAATAATCCTGTATTTAATCATGGTTATTACTTAGGTATAAAATTGATATGCATATACTTCCCCGAAGTCTCTGTCAATTTTATATTGGTCAAGTGGGAGCCAACTATTAATCTGGATATTAAAGGTTTAATAACTGTTCTTGTTTGTAACCTGCTTGAATGTGTTTATATAATGACCCACCCCACGAGGCTTATTTAAACTGTTTTGAGATGTTGGCTGATGCATGTTCATATTTTTTTGAGATTTTAATATGATGCATGTGATCGAACCTTGTGATATATTAGTGCTTATGCATATTATTATTTATTTCAGTTCAGCATGTCGTAACCTTTTAATCCACTGCTATTATACTTAAAGTCAATAGAATAAGTACGGAAACTATATTGATTGGAAACGGAAAATTATAATTGTCCTAACTGCACAAAATCACAAGTGGATTCTTGACACACCAAAATCAGATGAGCCAACTGACGAGTCAAAAATGCGAGACTCATCAGATCACCTTGCGAGAGACGTCGTCGATGTAATTGGTGGAGGGCAAACCCGTGAGGGATTACGTCCTCAAAATTGATGGCCCATCTGAACAAACTTGAAGTTCTGAGTACATATTATAATCTGGAGACTCAGATGAATTTGGTACTTCATTCTCTGCCCAAAAGTTTCTGAGCAATTTTGCCTCGCAAGCTGATTTGTTGCAAGCTTTGGTCTCGGCAGAGATGTTGATAGGGCACCAAACTCAAGCTTTGAAGGCAAGTGGTCCGTCTTCATCTTCTAGGCCAAGGGATGGCAAGAAGAAGAAGGTGACCAAAGGCCATAAGCAATCAGACTCAACTGTTGCCAAGGGCAATGATAAGATGACGAATGTTGGTGGTGTCAAGAAAAATCCAAAGAGGAAGTGCTTAAGCTGCGGTGAAAGAGGACAATGGAGGTTTGCCTGTTCCAACCCCAAAAGGGCCGGAAAGAAAGGTAATTCTCACGCACTAATTGTTGAAACTTGTTTAGCGGCGTATACTTCTCATTCGTGGGTAGTTTATACAAGATCCACTAATCATGTTTGCTTCACGGGTTCAAACTGATCCGATAACTTAGTGTCAGTGAGATCCTCATCACACCGGGTAATGCTACGAGAGTGGCAGCTGAAGCAGTGGGAGAAGTGCACATGTCTTTTGAAGATAGAGTTCTAATTTTAAGAGATGTTCTTTATGTTCCCAGTTTTAGAAAGAATTCACTTTTAGTTTCTAAAATTCTGTTAATAGACACTTAGTTTCTTCTAATAAGAATGAAATCATTTCTTGAAATGATGAGTGTATCTGTTATGTGACATTGATGGAAAATCTCTATACAATTAAATGTGCACACCACTCACGAAATGCATCCTATAACACATCAACTGTTTTCGATAAAAGAAAACGTGAACGAGACACTTCTATGGCATCTAAGATTGGGACATATTAATCCAAAGAGGATCCAAAGGTTGGTAGAAGCAGGTTCACTGGAGTCTCTCCAAGTTGAACCAATTCCAACCTGCGAATCATGTTTGGAGGGTAAAATGACCAAGAGGGCATCGGAGCCAAGGGGAATAGAGCCAAAGAAGTGTTAGAAATCGTTCACACAGATGTATGTGGTCCAATGTCAACCAAAGCAAGAGGAGGTTATGAGTATTTCGTCACTTTTATTGATGACTACTCAAGGTACGGTTATATTTTCCTTATGAAGCATAAATCTGAGACCTTTGAGAAATTCAAAGAATTTAAGGCTCAAGCAGAGAATCATAGGGAAAACGTATCAAGTCTCTACGATCCAATCGTGGAGGCGAATACCTCAGCGATGAGTTTTTGAACTACTTGTCTGATAAAGGGATTGCATCCCAGCTAACTGCACCCGGAATCCCTCAACAAAACGGGGTTGCGGAGCGAAGAAACAGAACTCTTTTGGAAATAGTTAGATCTATGATGAGTTATGCGGATCTTCTCAAGTCGTTCTGGGGTCATGCCTTGGAAACAACAACCTACATTCTGAACTTGGTGCCATCCAAATCGGTTCCCAAAACTCCCAAAGAATTGTGGACCGGGCGCAAGCCCAGTATGAGACACATGAAGATTTGGGGGTGTCCGGCCTACGTGTTGGACAAGGAAGCCTGTAAAGTGGATCCTCAATCAGAATTAAGGTTGTTTGTCGGATACCCCGAGGGAACAAAAGGGTGTATGTTCTATGGTCCCGAAGATCAAAAGGTGGTAATAAGCACCCACTTTAGATTTTTGGAAGAAGACTATATGAACGAAAGAAGACCCAGAAGTGAGATTACCTTAAATGAGCTAAGGGGGCTAACCTCAATGCCAACTGTACAAGATGACATACCAAACGACACACTTACACAACCGGAACCTCGTCGTAGTGGGAGGGTTGTGAAACAGCCTGAGAGATTCATGGGAATAGGAGAGTCCTTGAACTTGATTCCCGGTCAAGACGAATCAGACCCATGGACATATGACGAGGCAATCCAAGACAAGGATGCAAATTCTTGGCAAACAGCAATGAAAGCCGAAATGGGTTCTATGAATCATAACAGAGTGTGGGAACTAGTCGAACCACTTAATGGGGTCAAACCCATTGGTTGCAAGTGGGTGTATAAGAGAAAAAGAGGACTAGACGGGAAGGTGGAAACCTTCAAGGCAAGACTCGTGGCGAAAGGTTATACTCAGAAAGAAGGGATCGATTATGAGGAAACTTTTTCGCCCGTAGCCATGCTCAAGTCCATCCGAATTCTCTTATCGATTGCTGCGCATCTCGACTTTGAAATCTGGCAAATGAATGTCAAGACAGCTTTCCTTAACGGAAGTCTTGATGAAGAGATCTATATGCAACACCCCAAGGCTTCATTGAAAAAGGCCAAGAACACCTAGTTTGTAAGCTCATGAAGTCTATTTACGGACTCAAACAGGCATCCAGAGCTTGGAACCAATGTTTTGATCATGTAATAAAGTCTTATGGGTTTGATCAAAACGAGTTCGAAAGTTGTGTGTACAAAAAAGCGTGTCGAACGCATTGGTATTCTTAGTACTATCGTGAGATTTACATTCGATCATCGGGAATGATGTAAAGGTGTTATCGGGGCGTAAGGGCATTGCTTTCAAAAACAGTTTGATATGAAGCACTTAGGGAAGCCGCACACATCCTTGGGATCAAGATCACCGAGAGATCGCAAGAAAATAATGATAGGCTTGTCGCAAAGCTTCATACATAGACACTTGTCTTGAAAACGATTCAAGATGCAGATTCCAAGAAAGGCTTCGTACCTTTTCGGACATGGAATCCATCTATCCAAGAAAATGTGCCCTAAGACGCCTTGAGGAGATAGATGACATGAGAGGCATTCCTTATGCTTCTACCGTGTCGGAAACCTTATGTATGCAATCTTTGTATGACGAGACCGGATATTTGCTTTGTCGTTGGCATGGTGGCAAGATATCAAAGTAACCCCGGGAAAGAACATTGGACGGCGATTAAAAAAACATTCAAGTATCCGAAAAGAACTCGGGATATAATGTTAATTTATCGGTCGATAGTCTAATCCCCATGGCTACCGGACTCGGTTTCCAATCGGACATAGACTCGAAAATCTACCTCCCAGTAGTGTGTTTTTGCATGGGGAGGAGCCGTGACATGGAGAAGCGTCAAGCGAAATTGCCGCAGATTCTACCATGGAAGCGAATATGTAGTCTAGCTTTGCGGCGTGAAAAAGCGGTTTGACTCAAGAACTTCCTAGTGGACTTGAATGTAGTTCAAAATTTACCCAAATAGAATCACATTTTATTGTGACAATCTTTGAGTCATTTACAAATTCAAGGGAACCAAGATCCCACAAAGCCAGCAAACACATTGAAAGGAAATACCATCTTATACGAGATATCGTTAAGAGAGGAGATATAGATGTGGTAAAGATAGCGTCAGAAGACAACCCAGCGAGATCCATTCACAAAAAGTGCGCCTCCTCAATACATTCGAGACATGTGGAAGGAATGAGTGTCAAGACCGTTGCCAATTTGCTTTGAGTATAAGTGGGAGAAATTATTAGGTTCGTGTAGGTGACATTAGATGTCACGTATTAGGAACTACATGAGATATGTTGTAGTATACTTAAAATCAGACTTTGAGTATAAGTGGGAGATTGTTGGGATTATACTAGAAAGTATGCTTTTACTTTGTATAATCAAAACTGAATTTCGGACTTATTTACTGAAATAAATTATTTATCACTGATGCTTTAAATATCATCGAATGTTACATATATTTACGGCATAACTGTTCAATAAATCGTACGTGTTACATTGTAGTTAATTTAGTGATACCAGATCACAGAAGATTAAATTAACAGTCTCTTGTAACTAAAAGTACACCATTCACGACCTAGATGGAAATGAACAATCCATCGTGAAAGGTTGAAGTGTAAGGCTCGGATTGACTTGTCTTGACCAAGAGATTACACTAGTGCATGACCTGATGCTGCTTGAATAGGACCTCTGAGAGGACAAATTCTTCAGAACTTAACAAGGAAGAATTAGACCTCAGTGGTTCGTTATTTCTTAATCTTCGTTCCTTAAATAGGATCACGTGTGGTTGGTAACTATTGCTTTGACTTATCATGGGTAGAGAATCAACGAGATTCAATACTTTTTATCTTGGGCAATTTTATTGGTCACATGTAATTGCTAAGATTTAATACGGAGAATCGTGTGCAAGTACGCTTATTCGATTTGCCCCCTTGGGAGGTTCATAAGCTTTATCATACCAAATCTTGCAAGTGGAATTAGTTTCCGGTATGGATAATAATGTTGAACCGTTCCTTGACCAAGGACAAAAGATATTAATTAACGGAAAGCTATTTCAGTGGCTTGAATTAATTGATGGGCTAGATAATCTTAAACACGGGAAATAATAACCGGGAGCCATATTGACTGTAATATGGGTTAAGATGGATAGTGCAATATTAATTATGTAGTGGGATTAATTAATATTTATGGGCTTGAATAATATTGTGGCTCAATATTGATAATTCAAGATCCGTTGGAAGGTCCAATCTTAATTCTCCTAAAGGCCCCCTAAGTTGCCCAACATATAGTACAATAACTGAAAAAGGTGTTTAAAATAAAATAAATATTGTTGCTTATTTTTCCTCATTAATTTCGAAATTTATGGATAAAAGGGGAGAAAGATTTTCTTTGAATTTTGTTATGGAATGAAGATATGTATTCTTGGAATACAAGATTATCTCATTAAATTCAAGAAATCTCACACTTGGTTATCCATAGGGAAATTTCGAAAATTTTGATAATTAAGGGAAAGAAAGATTTTCTTGAAAATATATTATGGAAGATATGTATTTCTTGAAATACAAGAATATCTCATAAATTCAAGAAGATCCAAACCTTGGAATCTTGCCCTATAATTTTCGAAATATACTCCATAACAAAGAGTATGTGGGATTTTGTGAAATATTATAATTATGGGAAAAAGAATATAGGAGATATATTCAAGATTTCTTGGAGATCAAGGAAAGATTTTCCCACATTATTTTTGCCCAAAATTTTCGATCACCTATGCTCTATAAATAGGGGATGACTCTTTCATTCTCAAGTACAATTCCATGTGCTGGAAAAATTAGTAAATCCACAAAGGTGGTGCAACATAATTTATTTTCCTTTTGTTAATTGTTCGCAAGCGTCCTACCACCGGATAGTCGAGCAAGGATTAAGGGAATACTTGGGAAGTTCTTTTGGTGAGTCTAATCAACCAAGCCATTGTCATCCCAAGAGGTACGTTCACGTAAACTCGTAGAATTCATCTCATGTGGGATTTACGTGAATTAATTATATGCATGATTTGTTGTTGGATTATTATTTGAATTAATATAGGATTAATTCATGCTAGTAATAATTATAAGAATTAAATTTGTATTTAAATATTCATCCCGAATAGATTTGTGCAACTTATTCCCCAACATTATCCTCTTCAATGAAAATTTTATCTTTATGCTCAAAGATAATATCTCATTATCTTTTTACATGTCTTTTATGTTTGATATGCCTTATGTTTTGAAATTGTTGGGAGAATTACCATGTTGGATTGTAATAGATAAACTGAAACATGAGTATAGGTTAGGTTTTCTTAAATGTAACAATATGGTTTTGGCACCATCAAAAAGGGGGAAATTATTGGGAGATGAATTTAATAAAGAAGTTTTGATTAGATCCCAAAAACCCTGAGTATGACATGTTCAAAGATAATCTTGATAGATCGAAATTTTCGATATAGATTGTTCGAGAAAGTTATTATCGCACCATGTATAGTCGTGAGATATAGATCAGGTTAGATTCTGAAGACATTGAAGACTCAGTATGTCACTGAAGACACTGAAGACTCAGTATGTCACTTAAGACACCAAGACTCGATGAAGTTCTTTGAAGACATCAAGACTCAAGATGTCATTTGAAGACAATCAAGACTTCGATGAAGTTCTTTCAAGACATCAAGACTCGATTATGTCACTGAAGACATTGAAGACTCGAGATATCTTGAAGACCCAAAGTGATTCTTGAAGACTCGATGAATCTCAAATACTCAAGATAACCTTTAATGTTCGAGGGCATTTGAATAATATCTATCTCAAGACTACAAACCGAGAAAAACGCAAATATTCAGAAAAGTAGATATTGCCCAAAACATTCATATGCAGACAAAAGGAACTAAGTCTAAGTGTTGTTTAAGGTTATCTTATTCAGAGAGATTGACCAAAAAGAGCCGTTTTGTTTGTCTACATTCACTAAAGACAAGAACCAATCAGAGGAAGACAACACTGTACTTTACTGACACTGAAAGCGATAGGACACTGAATCATGTCAGTAGTACTATGTTCCAGACTGCAAAAATTTGGTGATTGGCTACATGACTGCATATTTCCTAAAACATGCAAGGGAGTATTCAAACCCTAAATATAGCCGTTCATCAAACACCATAAGAGGAAACTCATGAAGCTATCTCCTCCAACGGATAGTTTTTCAAGAGTGACCTTGGTGAAGTTGCCTATAAATACTAGTGACCGGGAAATTTCAAAGCAACTCAAGAGCTCATTCGTATTATTGCAAATTGAAGCACTCAAAAAACCTAGAATTTCCCAAGTGTTTCACAATGGAGAGAGCTCATTATTCTAAGCCTAGAGTGATAGATATATCCAAAGCTTAGAAGAGATATCCTAGCCTTTGCATTATGTTCTTATTGTAAAGGATATCTCACCCTAGTTGGAAACCAACCCAAAACCCAAACCCTTTGTTAAGGTAGTTTGTGTGTGTTTTGTTGGTGAGTTGGAGTTGTAAAGAGTTAGTAAGCTACAGTGAGTTAGCCAGAAAACTCTAGAGAAGAAGTTAGTAAGCTACTTGTGGTAGTCTGAACACTTGTGTGTGTTTGAGTTAGTAAGGCTGCGGTGAGTCGACCCGAAAAACTCAAGGTAGAAAAGTGAGTAAGCTACAGTGAGTTAGCCAGAAAGCTTTAGGAAGTGGTTAAGGAATTTCTCTGAAGATCAGAGAGAGTGGACGTAGGAGCTTGAGTCTCTGAACCATTATAATTGCTGTGTAGTTTTACTTTCTGTACTGCATAATTATTTGTTGCATGTTTTTCACTGAAAGCATAGTTCACTAATATTCGGTTGGAACCAATCCATTGAACTTGCATCAAATTGATCACAGCCTTAATCATTGTTTTATTGAAGGGAAGATTTTCAGCAAAGCTAAAACGAGTATAAACTTAGGGCCAACCATTCCACACACTTGAGTAGCTAGAACAGATAGTTACCAAGCTGAACTAACTCTCTTTTGAGGGTTCAAGAAGATAATTATCTCGATCCAAGCGCCTCGGGATCTCGATAAACTCATGCTTTCGCCATAATCTGAAGCTTCCGAAGCGACTTCGGGATCATTGTCTCGATGAGACTTTGACTCAGGGCAATCCGTGCTTCTCAGAGCAAAATAATCAGGATAAACTGACCCATCTGACCTCAGTGAAAGAATAGTTTTAAAAATCACTAACACGTGTATTTCCCCCCCCCCATACACGTGTGAGACTCGTTAGCACCGGGACCAACATAAAATATTATTTAAGTATCGAGAGTTTTTATGTATAATAGACTAATAGTAATAATTTATATGCATAATAATGATAATTTTTATATATAATAATAATACTAAAAAAATCAAGTTACTAATTCACACAATTTTTTGTCAAATTTTATAAGGTCGTAAACTTTTCCTTGGTATTAATTGACAAATTTTGGAATGACTTTTGTTGGGTTATAATTTCTTGCCATTATTTTACGAGATTATTTATTGCAATTAATACTATATAACTTGCCACATTTAACACATGTGCTCTTATTAGAACTCTGTATTCATGATTTACGACTGAAATTTGACTAATGGACTCATGAAATTTCAATCAAATTATGTTTTAAAAGTAAGTGATTTATTTTTGGTCAGTAATTTGAATGGGAGGGCATCATCAATCACACGATCTTTGCATGGACTATCAATTGTTATGGTTATGGATAGCTCTTGTATGTTTAAGTATCGCATGTAATTTATAGTGTATTTTAATACCAACTAATATATATTAGTGTAATTTAGATTGGCTTAGTTGGTAATTAATTTGTATTAATTCACTCTTAAGTATTTCTCACTCTGAATAAAAAATATATTAAATATTTAAAAATTTATAGATTGGCTTAGTTGGTAAATAACATAAATATTATATAAGAGGTGCAAGGTTCAAACTTTAGTTATGTCATATATTAATTACAAACTAATATAAAAATAAAAAATTTAATATAATAAAACATGACATCTCATTTAAATTAACCTTAAAATGACACATCATTTAAATTAATCATAAAATGACCCATCAAGGGAAATTAAATAATTTAAATTTTGTACACATGTGAAAAATATATAATTGATTTGTATTGATATATATTAGTGAAGGTGTGCACGCATTAATTTTTTTTGTAAGACGTTCTTGTGTAATGTCGAGTTGTGAAATTGAGTATGTCTATTGTGAAAATTTTCATGTATGAAAATCTATAAAATTGTCCTAAATCAACCATCTATACCATAAATACTAAATAATGAACCCTAAATTATAACCTATTCGGGCCGGGTGAATCATGAATCACTTGGGCCGAGTGAACCATGAACCACTCAATTTTGTCTTACCTTCACCAATTACAGAATTTGGTTGTAAATTAAGATTTTTTCATGTATAAATTTTTTTATACTAGACTTTGTTTGTAAAATTATATAAACTAGAATTTCTCTTGTCGTGTGATGCACGATAGTATTGATAATTATATTATGTAACTTTTGTAATATGAGACATTTAAAAGATACATATTTAAATTCAATAACAACCATTAAACCATAATAAATTTATATTTAAAATTTTATATATTATATAGACAAAACTTGTATGTGTAGATAAAATGGAGTTCTTTCTAATATATGCGACGGCAACTCAAAAACTCCACCCACACAATATACGTGTCAAGTTTGACTCCGTTTTGACTTTAATTGACTCTGTAGTTGCTTGAGATTTTATTTTTAGTAAGAAAAATTAAATCTTTACATAATCAATTATTTATTATAATTTATCATAAATTATATCCTAAAAATTTAAAAGTATTTCTTATAATCAATTATTTGTTTTATTTATCATAAACTAATCCTAGAAACTTAAAAATATCTTATTTATTATAAAATATATCATAAAGACTAAACATAAATTATATCCTTAAGATTTAAAAGGTAAAATTAAATAAAAAATACATAAGAGGTAATTTGTAATCAATAAATAATTAATCTTTTGATAGGAAACTAACGTCAATTTCTCGATGACAATAAATAATATAAATTATAATGTGCTTAATGATCTTATTTCTCTATTGAAATTATATTCATATTTATTTATGTGATAATTTTATTTGGAATAAGTTCAATACAAATGTAATATAATAAGATTTAAGATGGATCCGTGTTGATAAATTCTTGTAGTTATCATAATATATTTTTATAATAAATATCCTAATAGTTATTAAATATTTATTAATATATCCTAAAAATTTAAAACATACACCTCTAAATTAAGCAATAATTTTAGTGGGAAAATTCATTATTCAAATAATTTTTAAATTTATGTTGGTTTTTGTAATTATATATATATATATATATGTGTGTGGATAGATATTTTCATTCTTACATGTATACCACTTACTTGGATCTATTATTTAAAATTAATTAATATAATTTCTTACCATCTCACTTTTTTTTTAATCAGAAAAGGTTAAATTTTTTTTTTTCATCAAGTTTCTGGGTAAAAGGCTTACCCATTAAACCCCAGAATAAGTCATTCATTAAAAGATAAAATAATGGGAAATTTTATCAAAGCCAACTCTAAATTATATTCTTTACTCCTTCTAATATCCTTCCAGAGCATCAGGATGCGCCTTCAAATATCACTTTGTTTCTCCAATTCCACACTAAGCTTGACAACGTGTCGGAGAAAAATTCCTCGTTCCCGCGAGATTCATGGATTACCCACCCCATCCCCACGAAGAATTTTGGAAATAATCGCCCCTGTTTCTCCTGCCCTGCCGGATATTTTCATCCCCACTGCATTTAAAAAAAAAAATATATTTGCACAATATTAATTAAAAATGTAAAAATTCGAAATACAAGCTTAACAATGTTTAAAATCAAAATATAAATTTAAAGCATACAACATCAACAAAAAATAAAAACAAAAAACAATATTCATTTGTTAATACATATTATTTATATATTATATTTATTAATTATATATATACATATTAAATAATTAAAAAAAGTCGGGGCCCCACGGGGAATGGGGCGGGATCCCCGCGCGACGGGAAATACTATTCCCACCCCGCCCCTTGAAAAAATTTCACAAGGATTTTCCACCCTATTCGGGACGAATCCCCACGGGGAATGGGATTACCCACCCACTGCCAAGTCTATTCCACACCACCCAACCAACACATATCCACAATGTACAAGCTTGCTTTGTCTAGATAATTTTTATTTTTTTATTCTCACATGATATAATCTCACAAGAGAATGTCTAAATAATTTTTTTTCACATATATAATAAATTACTTTTTATAAGAACAAACAAATATAAACTTAATATAATTAAACCTCTCAATTAGATGTATATATTTTTTAGTTAAATTAAAAAAAAAATTAATTTATTATTTCATAAAATATTTGGAAATTAGTTGTATCGGTGTGTTGGAGATAAAAAATCATGTCCTGACTGAACTTCTTTTTTTCTTCTCGATAATATGAAAAAAAAAAGCTAAAATAAATATTCATTGTTTTATTTTAATCTAATATTTATAATTTGACTACAAATCTTCTGTAAAAAAATAATAAATTAATTTCTCTTGCCAAAAAATATTTTTATATCTGCTAATTAACTGATATATCTACAAGAAACTAAATTAATAAGTATTAATTTTATATATTGTAATTTGTTTCTGAAATAAATTAAAGGCATATAACATCAAAAGATCATCAAATTATCAATTTTTATTTAGAAAGGTCCCTATTTTTTTATTTTTTTTAAAATCTTAAATTATGTTGTAAGTTTTTTTTACCGTTTTATAATACTTTTTATTTATTTATTTATTTGGAGTTTGATTTGAATATAATTGAATTGCCAATTAGGATGGACTAAGTCTTGTATGCACCCGAGTTCACCGTGCACTCATAATGCATTTTAGAAGCATGCAACTTATTATGTTGAAAAGTGAGACTTATTTACACAGAAAAGTGCAACAGTTAATATGGGAACATAGTTGCATGCTTCTTTTGTAATAGTTGCACGTTTTTAACATAAAACAGTAAGATGATTTCACAAAATTCATGAATTTTCATTACGGAGGTCTCGTGAAACGAAAATGTACAATGTAAAGGTCTTTTAATTCATTATGTCTAAATTAAGTACTTGAAAGGTTATTACAAGTTCAATAATTAATTAAATTAAACCCGAGACTGATTAAAAAATATAAAAGTCAAGCTCGGATTCTAATTTCAGCTCGAGACGAAACGATTAGGGGTGACATATCATACCGTACCATCGATGTATATTGTATACCATATCAAAATTTCAGTATTTGAAATTCATATAAATACCATATTGAAATCAAAATTCAGCATGCCAAAAATTCGGTGAAATAGTTACTGCTACCGTATCAAAATTTTGATATATAGAATTTTTGAATGGTATATCAAAATTTTAATATATTACTTCATTCAAATCGTGGAAAATAAAGCATTCGCGGAACAATTCGTGTGATTTCATTATGAGTACAAGGATTATAGTTCACACGTAGATTTTCATCCCTTCGTTTTTTTTCCATGATTAATAATTCATAACCTTTATTTTCCAACATAAATAAAAATAGGCAGATAACACAACATCTATCCGAGTATTTGATCTTCTAATAAATTATACATGTACATTTATATTTTTGAGTAACCACAATTTATGACATTTGGTGCACAAAGTTCCCTGGTTTATGACTGCATGCAACATTATCTAGTCATCTGAATTAATTAAATCAATTTACAATATTAGAAATCATATATAAACCCCAAATGTGAGAGTGGGGTATAGAGACATATAACACCAAGTACAAGATATAAAAATCGTCATGGAAAAAATTAGGATGAATCCAGTTCATGTGGGAATTATTATCATGATAATATTTCAAGCAACAATAGTAACCTCTTATGATTGCTCATCGATATGTAATTCAACGTGCCCTGTTACAAATGTGCGGGGCATATGTTTGAGTTGTTGCATCAAGATTTGCAATTTTGAGACATTGACAAGTATTGAATCTAAATGCACAGACAATTGTGTCAATTTGGAGTGCAAATTTGGTGCCCCAGGTAATATTATTTAGGAAAGTTACGTGAAATGTCATTTTTAAATTTTTATTTTAAAAAATGTCATTTTAAATATATATATATTGATAAAAATGCTTAAAATATTTTTTTGGCCTAAATATCTTTCTCCTTGTGAAACTCCTATGTTACACTTTGGGCGACCCATGCGCAATCGCACATTTGTAAGGATCGCACAAAGATCATATGTGGATTGCACAAGAAAAAGGAGTATTTAGTTCTAGAAAATATTTTGAGTGAAAAATTTACAAAAAGAAATAAAATTTGGGTGACATTTTTCTAAATAAAAATTTAAAAGTGTAATTTTATCAAATTTCCCTATTATTAGCAATATATTATAATATTTTTAGTGACATGTAAAAGTATAATAAATTAATGATTTTTTATGTATTGTTTTACAGATACGAGTAGCTATGAAGACTGTGTTAGTATCTGCGCAAACGATTGCTGCATCAAAAATTGGGCGCACGGGCCTGTGTAATTTTTTTTTCTGCAATAACATATTTCTACAATTAATGTTAAAAATTATAAAATATTTATATACATATACATATGGAAAATGCTACTTAATTTGTATATTAATTTCTTTATAATTAAATATATACAAGTATATATAACGTGTAGTACCCCTATTAGAGGACTCTGCGTATATTAAAATTCCATAAAAACATAATATTTGTTAAATTAATTATTTAATTTGTCTATACATTCATGAGTAATAATTTATTAAAAAAACATGAAGGCTATATAATTTATTGATTAAGACACTATGTCCAACTCCAACTAACCCAACTTAATTTTTTAACTTATAAACTGTAAAGAATTTATTTTAAGATCGATGTTAAACATTTTATTTTACCAAATAAATTTAAAAAGTTTATAAATTTCGAGACAACTTATTTATTTGAAAGAGCTTATAAGTTACGCCTCAAACAGACTCTAATTAGAGGTTGAAAATGATAAGATTGAAAACCAATATTCATCAATGTTAAGTTCATCGCAAATTTGAAAATTAGCTTCGTCTATTTTATTTTTTTTCTGGTTTTATTGCATAAACCCATGTTTTATTAGTGTAGAACATTTGACCAAACATTTACACAATTGTCAAGTTACATCATAGTGAAAAAGTAGTTGATTCAGATTTTATCTTATACATAGAAAACTTTCAACAAAGCAGAGGTCAATTTGTTTCCCAATCAAGTCCAATTTTTCAAATGATGAAAACCACATATAAATTCTTATTAATTTGACAATCTCCATCGTCTACTCACCATTATTTATATACATTTTTTTTATATGTGAGAATGTTGTATTTTAATTATAGATCTGCTTCAAGTCAGTACATCTCTTTACAAATACAATGTAAAATGTCATTTTATAAATAACAGTAAATTACATGGAATATGCACTAATTAAGCACCTTTACAACTTATAAAATAATACTATCATATAGAAGAATACATTTACGGCAATCAACAAACAGTAGCAAGTCTCTGGCCAAACACATGAATCTTTTTTCTTTGCTTTTTTGATGGGATAGCCATATGCCTCATTGATTAGTCACTAAATCGAAGTATAAGGAATTAACACTGCATGCCTCATCAAATAACTGTAACAACAATTTACTAAAATCATTTGATAAAATAATACTTACATGTGATTCCATGTATAGGTGCTTGCAGACAATCCTCCAAAACAGAGCACCCTCTGCATCTATGAGGCAAGTGAATAATGTGTGAAATATACCGTAATGGACGAAATAGTACATGAAACATAATATTGAGATCATGTAATTTATGCATTTAGATTTATAACATAGTGCATATGTTTAAACATGAAAGTACATAAAATAAATAATACTTATTGCTTTTAAATTTAAGATTAATAAGTAGAAGATGAATACCATATAAAAAATTCTTCCATTAGAATTGAAACCCTGCAAATTAAAAGACGAAAAAAAGAAAAATATTAATGTACATGTTCTTTTATTATCAAAATAGAATGGAAACCCTGCAAACCCCGATTGACGTACCATACCGGAATTTGTGGCACTGAAGGCATCCAAAACATGAGAAGTTATAAGCAATAAGATTGTAAAATGTACAGCCTTTTGTATTATCAAAATTTACTCGTCTTTTTACCAGTTTATGCCTCTGCTTCAGCGCCTTCAAGTTCCACAATTCTGCTCTTTCTACAGTATCAAATTTTGAGGAAAAATAATTTATTTTATCATAAAATAAATTATATTTTAAAAATAAGCGTTGGAAATTGTGCCACATTATTTACTTTCTTAATTAATCCTTTTTGGGCCTCCCTGAACATTAAAAACGAATTAATTAGCCTTTCTTACTCTTAAATATTGGTTCTTGTGAAAAAAGAAGAAAAAAATATTCTCAAATGTTAGTTGATGAAAAGAAAAAGAAAAAATTCTCAAATGTTGCCCACGTTTCTTACCAAAATACTCCCTCCATCCCAATTATATAGATTTGTTTTCCTTTTATGAATATCACAAATATATAGGCTTATTTCTACATAAAGTAATTTTTTCTAATTAATTTACTAATATAATCTTATGTATTAATTATATTAAAAATTATAATAATCATTAAATAGGGATATAATAGAAATTTTACTTGTTTAATTTACTTTTCCAATACAATTTCTTAATCTGTGTGAAAAGTCAAACAAACCTATATATTTGGGACGGAGGGAGTACTTGAAGGAAAAAAAATGAGAAAATAATCAAAACTAATATCAAAATATATATATATATATATATATATATATATTAATAATATATGTAATACTAATTTGAATTGCAAAATATATATATATACATATATATAAAATATATATATACACCATTTGAAAATATGAAGCAATTGTAAATGATTTTTTTTAATGAGGCAAATGAGGACTCAAACGCATGACCTCACGACATAGTAGTGATGCTCTAATCGCTTGAGATGTTCTACTTCGTCAACAATGGTAAATTAGTACAACATAATATTTTTCTATTTACATAATATTTATATAAAATAGTTGAAAATGTCATTATAAATTTAAGTTATAACTTCCTCATATTTATAAATGGTGCTCCATTCGTCTCTCTCTTATTTGAGCATTTATTAAAAAGGTCAGTCTCAAATTTAATTGAACATTTCTATAAATGACTATCAAATATTTTTTTTCCTTTTAACTATACTCCTCAAACATCTTAATATTACGGTCAATGTCACTACTTTCCCCACAATAAAATTAATTTTATATTCTTTAATTTACATAAATATCATTATTTTACAGGGTTAACCCAAAAAAAAAATGACATTATCCCTTAATATTAATAAGCAATTCATTTCTTAAAATTGCAACTATAAATATTATAAAGATAGTATTTAACATAAAAAAAATGTTTTAATTGCCAAGGGCCCACAATGACCTCTACTTTCCCATTTCGTGAATATTTTTTAATTATTTTTCAAAATAAATTAGTATCCATAAAAGAATACAGAGAGAATAAGTATGCATGCAAAGTGTCATGATAAAATAGATAAATTCTTTTAAACATAAAATCTCTGATGAAACTTGTTCATGATATGAAATTTATACTATTACACTTAAAACTGATAGCACTACCCTTTTAAATTAGTACATATAACATTTAATACTATAATCTCAGTTTAAAAGTATAATGGTATCAATTGATAAGTGTAGTGATATTAATTTATAAATGTATTAGTATAAGTTTTATAGTATGAACATGTTTCACTGAAGACCTACTCCTTTTTAAATGAAGCATTTTAAAATTTCATTCAAACAAATATTACATGAGTATATAGTTCTAAAGACAAATAACAATCCATATCTTTAAATAAAACTATTAAATTTTATTATAATTAATAAAATTATTTATAATTTTTTTATAATCAGTAAATTATAGTATATGATTTTTATTAATCATTAAAATATATTAGTATTTATTTATCCACATATATCTATTGAAAATGAAAAATTAAAATTCACCATGAACTCGGGTTCAAATACATTTTTTTGTCTTATTAATAGAGTAGATCTCTTGTGCACCAAATAAATTGTGCAACACAGGTGCATTTTAAAATATACAACTTGTTTAATTAAATATGAATTTTTTTTATATTAAAACATGCAACTTTATTGCATTGAGTTGCACAATACACTTTATGCATACAAGACTTTGTCTTATTAATATTGTATATATTTAATTTATTATAGCAACTAAGGTCTCATACTACTAAGTGCACCGTGCAACTCATGCATATTTTTTAGACAAACAATTTATTTTACTAAAATATGTAAATTTGTACTGATTCATGCAACTTATTTTTATTGACACAAGTTGCATATTTTTGTATAAATAAATTATATATTTCAATATTAAAAATTGTATTTTTCAAATATGCACTTGAATTATAAGGTACACCAAGTGCATAAAACACCTAACTCATAATAAAAACATTAAAACAAAAGATACCCCTCGACCTTGTCTGATAAAAAATAAATAAGAAAACTTTTATAATTACATTGATAAATTATTCTATGTTTTACTATAAATTATAAAGAAATGAGAATTGGTTTTGAAGAGCGTGAGGAAGAAATGTTTATTGATTTTGGGTGGAGAGCAAGCCGAAACAATTAATTGTTTTTGAGTTGGGAGGAGAATCTCATAATTACTTTTTTAAATGAAAAGTAGTACTTGTTTAAATGAAAAGTATTACTTGTTTAAATGGAAAGTATTACTTGTTTAAATGAAAAATATTACTTGTTTAAATGGAAATGTAGTACTTGTTTCAATAAAAAGTATCACGTGTTTAAATGAAAAGTATTACTTGTTTAAATGGAAATATAGTACTTGTTTCAATGAAAAATATTACTTGTTTAAATGAAAAGTATTACTTGTTTAAATGAAAATGTAGTACTTGTTTCAATGGAAATTATTACTTGTTTAAATGGAAAGTATTACTTGTTTAAATGGAAATGTAGCACTTGTTTCAATAAAAAGTATCACTTGTTTAAATGAAAAGTATTACTTGTTTAAATGGAAATGTAGTACTTGTTTAAATGAAAAGTATTACTTGTTTAAATGAAAAGTAGTACTTGTTTAAATGAAAATGTAGTGCTTGTTTCAATGAAAAGTATTACTTGTTTAAATGGAAATTATTACTTGTTTAAATGAAAAGTATTACTTGTTTAAATGGAAATGTAGTACTTGTTTCAATGAAAAATATTACTTGTTTAAATAGAAGTGTAGTACTTGTTTAAATGAAAAGTATTACTTGTTTAAGTGAAAAGTATTACTTGTTTCAATGAAAAGTATTACTTGTTTAAATGGAAAGTATTACTTATTTCAATGAAAAGTATTACTTGTTTAAATGGAAATGTAGTACTTGTTTCAAAATGAAAAGTATTACTTGTTTAAATGGAAATGTAGTACTTGTTTCAAAATGAAAAGTATTACTTGTTTAAATCGAAGTGTAGTACTTGTTTAAATAAAAAATATTATTTGTTTAAGTGAAAATTATTACTTGTTTAAATGAAAAGTATTACTTGTTTAAATGGAAATTTAGTACTTGTAAAAAAAAATAAAAAATGAAAAGTATTACTTGTTTAAATGAAAAGTATTACTTGTTTAAATAGAAATGTAGTACTTGTTTCAATGAAAAGTACTTCTTGTTTCAATGAAAAGTATTACTTGTTTAAGTGAAAAGTATACTTGTTTAAATGAAAATGTAGTACTTGTTTCAATGAAAAGTATTACTTGTTTAAATGGAAATGTAGTACTTGTTTCAATGAAAAGTATTACTTGTTTAAATGAAATTTATAATATTACTTATTAAAATTTATAAAGTAAAAAAAAAATTATAATTATATTATTAAAAAATTAAATTAGATAATTGAAATAAAAGAATTAAAATAATTTTGAAAAAATATTTATAAGATATATTTAAATATATTCTACTTTTTTTAAAGACATGTCTTAAATATTTATAATGATATATTCTCTATATTTAGAGCAGGATAGATATATACTAAAAATCTTACTTTTATTATTGTTATAAGGGGTATATATTATATATTTCAATCTTTTATTTTCTTAATTGGTTGTTTAGACAGTACGTGGTATTTTCTTTCTTTAGGGGAAGGATAAGTTGTAACAATAAGAGAGATTTAGTGGGGAGGGAAAATAGGGATTATTTGGGGGTAATGGAGCCAAAACTCAGTATTAATTGTCATGGGAGGCAGATTTCTTGGAAACATAAAGGAGGAATTATGGTAATTACGTGTCATTAATGATCATTAATATTTTTGGGTCATTAATATATTTTATTTTAATTTCACATTATTTTATTAGGTGGGTCATCTACCCACCGGTTAGATTAAGTGTTTTCCAAAGAAAACGTCTTTCATGATCGTGTTTCTCTTAATTTTGGTTAATTGCAGGAGTTGGAAATTCAAAGAGTATCTTTATTATATTATATATTTTAATTGATATTCCTCTCGACACTCAAATTCATATTCAATGGTCTTTAATATTTTTTCACATCTTTGTTTTCCGCTTCAAATTCTTTTTTCTTAATACTCCGATTGGTCATTAAATAGGACAATTTATGTCACTGGTTCGATCGGTTGAACTGTTAAAAGAATATAGAATAACTCGAATATTTATTTATATACATACTAGCACGTAAACTCAAGAATTTCACAGAATTGAAGAGAGAAATTTACAATATTATTTTAAATTAAATATTTTATATATTTAATTAATATAATTAATTTATTAATAGACATGATTTTTATAACGCCCCCTTTTCAAAATAAAGACCTTGTAGCTTAAACACTCTATATCCGGTTCGCCACTTAAGTAACCGTGAAAACTGAGCCTCATAAAGTATTCACAAGTTTAACAAGAACGTTAAACTTTGTTCTTAAGCTTTTCTTATTCATAAAAGCTTCTAACGTACCCAAACTTAACAATTCCAAAATAAATACATATACTATGAAATAATTCACTAAATTTAACAATCAAGCACTTTAACACATTTAGAACAAGTATGTATCAAGATTCATCACAAAACATTACTCTGAATAATTAATAATCTATTTTCAATTAAAACAGTCATATAAACTTTAAATTTTAAAATAAAATACTTAGACCTTGAGATAAATCTTCAAATTTAACGTACATGTATTTCAACAAATGGAGAACAATAATATATCACAATTTCAGCTCAACAATCTATGCAAGGTAGTAATACCAACTACCAACCTTTTGCACACATCTACTATGCATACAATAGAAGATATCCATGAAAATCCTTAGTTAAATTTGAAAATATTTGTGCAGAATGTTTTCTTGTGTATTCTCATTACAACTGGGAATAAATAATACAAAGGGGAGCATACAAAATATTTACTCAAAAGAAAAAAAACAATCTGAAGAAATAATGTACTCCTAAATTAGTGGAGAAAATATTGACAACAATTAATGCTAATAAGAAATATATCAATTCCTTCACTCCCCCTCAAGTTGGAGCGTGGAGGTCACGAACGCCCAACTTGCCCAAGAGAAAACGGAAACGTTCTGTCCCTAGTGGCTTAGTAAAAATGTTTGCCACTTGATTTTTTGTATCAATGTAAAACGACTTGATTTCTTGGGACTCAACTCTTCGCGGACAAAATAACAATCCATCTCAACGTGTTTGGTCCGCTCATGAAAAACTGGGTTGTTGGCAATGTATCGGGCTACTTGGTTATCACAAAATAATGAAGTAGGGCCGATAGGTGAAGCTTTCAAATCTCGTAATAACCAACACAACCATAAAATCTCACTCACAGTGCTAGTCATGGCTCGGTATTCAGCTTCAGCAGAGGACCAGGAAACAACTGATTGTTTCTTAGTACGCCACGATATTGGTGCGCCACCCAACATGATCAAGTATCCAGTTCGCTAACGCCGTGTAAAAAGACATCCTCACCAATCAGCGTCACAAAAAGCTTCAAGTCTTAATCCTCCATCTGTTGGCAAGAAGATTCCTTGTCCGGGCGTTGATTTCAAGTAACGTAATATTCGAATGGCTGCATCCATGTGAGGCTGGCGTGGGTCAGATAAGAACTGACTTAGCATAGTCACTTGTAAATAAAGAAACCTCCCCACCAATCTTCGAAACTGCGCAACATCAACGGGTGGACTTTCAATTGCTTTGTCCAGTCGTATGTTTTGTTCCATGGGAGATGGGCTAGGGCGACAGCATTGCAATCCACTCTCCTCCAAAATGTCCAACGTGTATTTACGTTGGCTAAGTACGAGCCCATCTGGTGTACGGGCCACCTTAATTCCGAGAAAGTATTTTAATGGTCCCAAGTCCTTTATGCTAAAAAGCTTATCAAGATATTATTTTACCTCAACAATTTTTCTATTAGCGTTCCCCATAATGATGGCGTCATCAACATATACAAGTGCCGCCACATAAATCATGTCCCTCTTAAATATAAAGAGTGAATGATCTGCACGAGATTGTCGAAAGCCAACATCTAAGAGAGCTTTGCTAAACTTGTGATGCCAGTTTCGTGAGGCTTGACGCAGGCCATACAAAGACTTTCGTAACCGGCAAACTCGATGATCTCCTTCTTTTGCAAAACCTTGTGGTATTCTCATGTATACCTCTTCATGTAGGTCCCCATCCAGAAAGGCGTTGTTCACGTCCAATTGGTGGATTATCCAATTTCTTTTAACAGCAATTGTAAGTAGACTTCGAACAGTAACCAACTTTGCGACTGGGGCAAACGTTTAATGAAAATCAATTCCTTCTACTTGCGTGAAGCCTTTTTTCAACCAGTGGTGGTTTAAAGCGCTCCACTTCGCCCGACGGCTTGTACTTTATCTTGTACACACACTTTGAATCTATGACGCGTTTCCCAGGCGGCAAGTGTTCAAGGGTCCATGTCCCATTTTGTTCTAATGCCTTAACTTCCTTCTCCATAGCTTCTCTCCATTTTGGATTTTTGACTGCATGATGATAATATTTAGGCTCATCAAGCGAAGTGATGGCCGACAAGTAAGCTTTATGAGAAGGAGAAAATTTATTATATGAAACAAAATGGGATAAAGGGTGTACTGTCGAGGAGCCTTGAGTGGTCGTGGGTTGCGAATGGTCTATAGATGGTGGCAACTCTTTCACGTAATCATTGAAACGTTTAGGCCGGGATCTTATACGATTTCCTATTCCCACATTATTTTCAATCATACTACCATGATTCCCACCATCCGATTCAGGTTGATCATGTGGAGCAAGTTCACTAGACTCAGTTGTTGCTGGACTGATGGAGGCTTGGTTGCCAAGGTCATCCTCATTAACAATTGGGCTAGAAGCATCCTCTCTATTCATTGAAGGTTCATCTAACTCCACTGTTTGAAATGGAAATTTTGTCTCAACAAATTTGACATCTCTTGATGTCAAAACCTTCTTTTCAAACAAATCATATACACGATAGCCCTTCTGCCCGTGTGGATACCCGACGAAAACACATGGTTTCCCTCTTTCTTCGAATTTATCTCCCTCTGTCCTGTTATCACGTGCATAAACCAAGCAACCAAATACACGCATATGATCATATGATGGTTTCTTACCAAATAAAATTTCATAGGGTGTTTTGTTCCCAACAACCTCAGATGGAAGCCTGTTTATTATATAAACTGCAGTCAAAGCACATTCACCCCAAAAACCAATAGGCAAATTTGCTTGAAATCGCAAGGCTCTGGCAATTTCAAGAATGTGTCTATGTTTCCTCTCAACTACACTGTTTTGCTGTGGTGTATAGGCGCATGTAGTTTCTAAAATAATGCCTCGTTCATCATAAAAATTCATCATAAAATTAGAAGTGAATTCACCTCCATTATCACTTCTAATTTTCTTGACTTTTCTCTTAAATTGAGTACTCACCATATTGCAAAAGGAAATCAAGCAATTGCTAGCATCAGACTTATGTTTGATCAAATAAATCCAAACTCCACGACTAAAATCATCCACAATAGATAGAAAATACCTTGCCCCCGAAAATGAGGGAACACGATATGGTCCCCAAATGTCACAATGTAACAAGTCAAAACAACTAGCAGTTTTAATAGTGCTATCAAAAAATGGCAATCTAGTTTGTTTAGCCCTCACACATGAGTCACAAGGTTCTAAAACATAATTACCGACATGGTTATTCAAAAAATCAATTTCACGAAGCTTAGAGTCTGAGGCGTGACCCAATCTTCTATGCCAAATCTCTGCTTCTACCGATACCTTCATTGTTGCCCCTCTATTCATCTTCAGTTCCACAGAGTATAGACCATCGCTGCATCTACCCACGCCAATCATGGTCCTCGAACGTAAGTCCTGTAATACACAAGAATCCGGAAAAAATGTGAGAGAACAATTCAAATCCTTCGTCATCTTGCTCACAGATAATAAGTTGCATCGGAACTTAGGGATATATAAGACCCCATCAATTTTAAGTCCATTAGGTAGAATTGCACTTCCCATCCCTTCAACAGGAATTACATCTCCATTTGGTATAGTTACCGACATTCTATTTCCACATTCTCTTCTTTCTTGCAACAATGATTCATCATAAGTAATGTGTTCGGTAGCACCGGTATCGACTACCCAAGTTTTGTTTAGAGCAAGCTTACCAGCATGTTTATTGAAGGGGAATTAGAGCTTCCTGCCTCAGAGAATTGTTTGATTAACCTGGAATATTGTTCCATATTTAGTCCAGGTATTGGACTAGAATCTACGTTCACGTGCGCTGCTCTCGGATTATTTCTTCGATCACCTCCTTTGCCCCCATCACGTCTCTTTCTATCCATCCACCAATCGGGATACCCAATGATTTTAAAGCATCCATCGATCGTGTGGCCAGATCTGTTGCAGTGCTCGCAGCGAATCTCATCATCAGGCCCCTTACGTCGAGTCTCTCCGCCTCGTCCTTGTGGTTTGTAAGCAGGGATTTCAGTGGTTGGCCTCTGTTGGGATTGTTGGACTTGATAATTGTGGGTATGTTGCTCCTGAGAATTCTGCATTTGTCGAGCCTGAGACGGGGGTCTCTGTTGTGTTTGAAATGCAGCACCTTCAAGAGTGGTTTTCCTTCCTGTGGAAATAAGTCGCTGGTGTTCATCTTCGGCCACCATGTGGTATGCTGTCCCCAATGATGGTGTTGGCTTTGTTGTCAAGATTTGGGTCTTGACTGTTCCGTAGTTCTCATCTAATCCCATCAGGAACTCATAGAGTTGTTCCTTTTCCTTTCTTTCAATTAGTCTTTTTCCAATTTTACACTTGCACAATCCGCAAGTACACTTTGGCATGGGTGAGACGGACTGAATCTCATCCCACAATCCTCTCAGTTTGGTATAATATGCAGAAATTGATGCCTTCTCTTGACGCACTAATGTCAGTGCATGTTTGAGTTCGTAGGCCAGAGGAGCGCTTTCTTTTCCAAAACGTTCCTCCAAATCGTTCTAGATTTCTTCAGCGGTTTCAACGTATTTTACGTTGTTCCTGATGTCTTTCTCCATGGCCGTTCTGAGCCATCCTTTAACCATCGCATCACTGCGTTTCCACAGCATCAAGGCTGGGCCTTCATTTGGTGTCTTGATGCTTCCATCAATAAATCCAAATTTATTCTTTGCGAAGAGAAAATTCTTCATCTCTTCTGACCAATCTCCATAGTTGCTATCATTCAATGGATCGTTCACGTGCATCTGACGTGGGTAATCCGATGGGTGTATATAATACACCGAGTTGGTATCGACTGCTGGTAAGGCCGATGTTTTCGATGTATTATCAGTGTTCTTCGTCATGTTTTAATGGTGACTAGGTTAATTTAGAGTTTTAGGATCTGTGTAATCCTGCTCTGGTGCCATGAAAATATTTGTGCAGAATGTTTTCTTGTGTATTCTCATTACAACTGGGAATAAATAATACAAAGGGGAGCGTACAAAATATTTACTCAAAAGGAAAAAATCAATCTGAATAAATAATCTACTCCTAAATTAGTGGAGAAAATATTGACAGCAATTAATGCTAATAAGGAATAT
This sequence comes from Stenogyne calaminthoides, assembly GCA_037126765.1. Lineage (NCBI taxonomy): Eukaryota > Viridiplantae > Streptophyta > Magnoliopsida > Lamiales > Lamiaceae > Stenogyne > Stenogyne calaminthoides. The sequence goes on along the minus strand of JBBCBC010000005.1, from coordinate 15,795,550 downwards.
ATCAATTCCTTCAAAATTAGTCTAGGAAACAGGGAAAATAATTTCCTCAATGTAATGGTTTCAGAATAGTGCAGTTTGTTTTCCCAATATTTAGCATATATAGGTGGTGTTTGCATTCTCAACATAAAGGTGTAGAAGCACTTATTTGAGAAGTTGGTATGACCTATTTTTTTTTTAAAAAAAGTGCTTCTACACCTAGATTAGTAGTTGCAAATACCACCATAGTATGTTCATCAACACTTTTAACCATCATGACTCAATCAAAACTCAAAACCAAAAACATATTCATGTAATACACTTACGGAATAACATGTAGAACTCAAATATATCATGATTCTAGTAAAACAATTAGTCAAAAACATTGATCTCCTAGTTTATGAAAAACAGTCTAATAAAAGAACTCAAATAGCAGTTTCATTCTTCTGTGTTATTTTCTCACGTTCCAAATATATCCCACTTTATGGATCTTTTAACACATGGATCCAGGATTATGATGGGTCATTGAATAATATTTTAATTTTCACTTGTCATACATCCACAATATGAAATATGGAGTGAAACACTGAAAATGAAACAGATGATATCATTCGCTCAAATAGCCCTGTGACTTATAAATTCTAAATAAAATATTTAGACTTTGAAATAAATTATGTAACTTCACATATTTACACTTCAGAACATATAAAACAAGTTCATATTATAATTTGAGTTCGTCTAAATAATTATTTACCTTAGTTTAAAATAAAGCAATCCACAGTTTCCCAGATTTGCTCAAACTTCTTATAAAATATATTAAAAATACGTAGGCTTGAAATTAAAACTTCAAAATTAACAGATTTTTTCTTCAACATGTTTACAATACTAATATATCATCATATAACCAAAATAACCTCTCTAAGTATTCGTCCCCTAAGTTCAAACAAAACTGTACAGGAAATTTACAAAATTAAAATAAAATACTTAGACACTTTAAAAAATTATCAAATTTGGTATCATAACACTTCATTATATGTAGATTACGAATACAATTTTTACCAATAAAATGGTAAGTCAAATTACTCAGAATTACATAAACTATTTTCTGGACAGTGAGGTTGTCATGATCTTCTAAGCTTTATTTCCCCTAACTGGCTTGAATCTAACAAATGCCAACTTTTGCAAACCCATTCTATACTTATCAAATAACATGTCGCTAATTTTTATAGACATTAAAGTCAGGCATAAACAGGAAAAACATATCCATCACAGCAGAGCTCACAGAATTTGTGCAGTTTGCATATACAATCAGTATAGCTTATTTTCTTGCATCAAAACCCAACTCTAAATCAAAACTAAAACTTAAATTAGCAAGTATATATACTCACTGGAGATCATGTAAAAAGTGTGAAACACAGATTTATACAGTTTAAAGTACATAACAAGTTCAACAAAATCATCCAAACACACAAACCAAATAAGGGTTTTGATTAACAACCTTTGTTGCTTTCTTCATGATTTCCCTTTAATTATTTGGACTTGATTTTGACCTTTGAAAGTAATACTTATTGATGTTTCAAATTAGTCGTTAAGATAGACTTCCTTTTGCTTTTAACAAAACAACAAAAATCTAGTTTTGTTGTCATCTTGTGTAAAGATAAAAGAAAAATGTAGAAAAATTATAGTTCCAATAACATTTAATATGTCTTCTTAAATTATAATGAAAATTCATCAAAGTCTATATTTGTGGTACATAGAGAGATTTGCCCACATTTTAACGATATTTATAACAAAATATATTATTTTGCTCTTTGTACCAATATTCGAGAATGATGATGTAATGGACTAACCATACACCTAGTTCGCAGGAGTGTTACTCCATAAAAATATAGCATAAAATTATAACATGAAATTTATATAAATCCATTTTTAAAAAGTGCATATCCAAATATAAAAGTCAAAAGTAACTAGATAAGATTCATGTAATACCTACTTACTTGTCCGAAACTTGTTTCAGTAATCAACTCCGAACTACATATCCATAAAAACAAAGTTTTGTATGCACCAATTCCACCGTACAATTCAAATGTATATTTGAAACATACCACTTGTTTACACTAAACGCTCAACTTGTTTGTTTACACTGAAACGTACCACTTGCTACACTAAACGTTCAACTTGTTTGTTTACACTGAAACGTTCCACTTGTTTATTGTAAATAAGTTGAATGTTTCAAAATAAATAAATTGCACGCTTAAAAAGTGCACTCGAGTAATAAAAATTTGAAGTTTAAATCTCTTACAATTAAAATTGACTTGTTGTAAACGAATGTCAATCAATTCCAACTATATTCATCTTCTTTTATCATGTTATTGGAACACAACAACCCACATGATCAGGTTCACGAACATTGAACCACTAACACCACATTGATGAACAAAAAGTTCAATTTGGCCATCTGTAAGCATTTCAACATCATTTTTCTTATGTGAAAAGAAAATTTTAAAAAAATATCAATAAATAATGAGTATTAGATATAATTTTAATTAAAATAATCCATAAAGAAAGAAAAAATAAATTTAACTGGTACTTAATTTGCTCAAAGTTTTATTCATCTAGATTTCTGGACATTTTTATCATATTTTTCAACTCGTCATAATAAAGCTCACCATCAGTTGATTCTTCCATGATCCAAAAAATTTATCTTGTAACATACGCTTCCATAAAGGGAAATTAAAATATCGTATTATGTGTTTCATGTACATATATATATCTAAAGTTGACAATAAGGTAATGAAAAACAAATCCATATTTTGTCATTGTATGAGATCGTGAGGTTTTAATAAACCTCTTAGAAGTATCATTAAGTATTTTGACTTTATTTTAAGTTGTGTTTATTTTAGGTGGTGTTTTAAACCACAATTTGCACTTGAGAAACACTTATTTTTTTTAAATCACTATGCCAAAAAGGGAATACGACAACGGAGAAAAGACAACGGGTTTGATTATACCCGTTGTCGTAAGACTGAAAGCCGTTGTCGTAGTTAAACCCTTTGTCGAAACTTTGAGAAATGCAGGGATTTTCACCGTAAGACAACGGGTTTTATTACCCGTTGTCAAAACATGTTGTCATTTTTATTTTTTTTAATTAATAATTAAAAAGTATAAAAGGAATATTTAGAAAATTTTTGCCCTCTCCTTTCACAACTCCCGTTCGGCAGCAAGCTAGGGCAGACTTGGAAAATTTTCAACCCTAGTCCGCCGGCCGTCGCCTCAGAGCGTTCTTCGCCTCCTCATCATCATCTTCAGTGGCTAGCTGAGGCGGTGGCTTCACGTGCTGGAGGAGCAGTTTGAGAAGTTCCGCCACCAGCTCGAGAATTCTGGCACCGTACGCGAGCGTATTCGGAGCGTCGCGTTCGAAATCGAGTCCGCCATCAGACGCGTGCACTAAAATCTCCTGCTTATTCACCAATCTCGCCCTCTACCTGGTGCGATTCTCTGATTTTAGCTTAATTGCGGCCGTTATTTTTATTATAATTTTCTCAATTTTTCGAATCCGTCCGTTGTTTGACGAAACACTTATGATATTATAACTATAGGTATGAGTGTTGGTCTGCAATTTTGTGAAGAAAGAACTAGGTTAACGTTTTAAATGTTATCAAGTAAATTGCTACAGACCAAATGGCTATCTGTTGTATCAGATGACAACTAAACTTGCATTTGAAAGAAACTTTTTTCCTTAGTGCTTTGAAAGAGAGAGAGAGAGGTTTCAAATCTGGGATCTATCGAGTCTCAAGAGCTGAATGTGGAAACTAGTTCTTCTATGGTCTTTTTGTTATTTTTTAGATTATTGGAATAGAGGTTTTGGAGAAGGCAAAGGGGCAATACGGTGTGTTGAGGGAATTATAAAGTAAGCTTGCAGAAATTATCCAGGAATGTCCTGGCCAGTACTATAGGTGAGAAGCTTTGATGGATAATCATTGTGCTTGAGCCTTGAGGTATCATGTTTGTTCAATATTCATATTTGTCTTTGTTGATTTACAGGTATCATGGTGACTGGAAGAGTGAAACTCAGACTTTGGTGTCTCAGCTTGTTTCAAGCATTGGTTAGAAACTGAGAGTCTTCTTCTTCATGAGGAAACTTGGGTGTAAGTTCCAATTACCATTTAAATTCGACCTATAGAATTTAAAACTTTCTTAGTGAATAACATCACTGTACTTTGCAAATGTTTGTTTTTTGTTGATGTTAATTCTGTCAATTGCCAAAGTATGTAGTTTTGGATAAACATAATAAGTGGATAATTAAAAGTAAACTGCTTAGCCTTATAACTTATAAGCAACAAAGCACACTTCAGTTTTCCTGCTATTTTACAAAGCCAAATACTCCTCTATTGTAATTGGGTTTAGAAACCAATTTGTTTATTGAGCTGAAAATTGTATTTATTAAGCACTTTCATTTCATGTTGAAGTTTTGTGAAGATATTCTCTAATTTCATCAGAGCTAACCATATAATTTTTTATATTCTTTCTGTTCATCATGTTTTTTTTTTCTGTAAAGTACTGTTATGATAATATGATGACGTGTAAACTTCCTATTTCTTGATCATTATTGCAGTGAAGCCTTCAGAATTTGGCCTCGATATTGAAGACTCTCACCGGTAAGCATCTGGTGTTTGAATGGCAACAACTGTCTGCTCTACAATGCTCTATGGATCTTTTTATGTTATATTTCTGCCAATCATTCTTAATCTTTGCTGGATGGCTCATCTAATTTTGAAGTTAGTAGAGAGGTGTATATTTAATATTTTGATATCTTCAAAAATCTCAAATCCTTTTAGTCCTTTTTTGGTCTGGGATTGATCCGCACTTCACTTAACTAGAAAGAAAATAGCATTGGTTTGACAATCTAAAAAAATTGATCACCTTACCTATTATCTATGGTACCTAGTGAAGACTAAACAAAGAAAAATCTATCAATACAAAAAATCGCTCCCTTTTTCCCCTCTTTCCCATCTTTCAAAAAACTGGGCTGGTAAGCAACATGCAAACCCTCTCTTCTAAAGCATCTTTATTCACCATACTGTTCACTTTTTCCATACACAAAAATCAATTTCCAACACTTTTTTTTTTTAGTTTTCTTCTTTTCCATTTTTCCATTTTAATTAATTAATTTACCACACACTTATCTTGCACCCATGTACAGAGCATGTACCCTGTGGTCCTTGAAAATTTATAAGTTATAATTCCAGAGCTAGGATACGAGGTTTTGAACTTGACTGTATTTCACAAAACGATTTTATTTAAATAAGAGAGAGTTACTTATAGACTTATAGTATGATGATTATGGGGTTGATACATGGGCAAGGGGTAGCAGATATAGAGGGCAATATCGGCAGGGTCTTCGGCATGGTTTCAGTGTTTATAGGTTTTATACCGGTCATGTGTATTCTGGGGAATGGTCTAGTGGGCAGACCCATGGTAGTCGGTATGTGAGGGAATTTAAGTGGGGTGTTAAACGTGGTCTTGGACACTACCATTTCAGGTAACACTGATGGTGTTTTGCCTTGTATTGTGAAAATTTTGATGATTTTTTGCATCTGATTGTTGGCATAGCTGAATAGTTGTTCAATTTAGTGAGTTTTATAGCTATCTGTATCAGCCAATCTTGTCTTTGGTAGAGTCTTATGACTTATCAGCTTAAATATGCTGCTTTAAGTTTGTGGAGTTGTTTCAATTAGCATAATCATATTACTGCACTAATTTGTGCTTGTGTTTTGAGTGGTTAGGCGTGATCATTAGGATAGGGTGACGTATAGGACTTAAAAATGATGTGTGGGTTTAGTGGTCATCCTTGTGGGAATAGATTTGGAAAAATATTAGAAATGTGATTGTTGGTTTCTAAAAAGCAGCATTCTGCTATGTGTTTGCTGCCTTCTGGAGGTACATATGTTGCAACAATTTCATTTTGTAATTTGCCTCACTTTTGCCACACAGAGAGTCAGTTTAACAAATTTGAAAAATAACATCTATTGGTGGTAAAATCTTTGCAATATTAACCCTGCTGTATTACCTTACCGTAGAGGAAAAAGGGCTGATCATTTCTTGCCGTGTGTGAATTTTTGTGCATTGGTTTGATTTGGTGAGCAGAAATGGAGGCTACTTGTGAAGACAATGGGTGTTACTACTATATGTGGGATTTCTTACAACAGTGGTTTTGTAATATCTAATCTACTCTCATTTATATGTATGTTTGTAGTGTTCTGATTTTACATTTCTGAGTTGTTGGGAATAGTTGGCCTAAGTTTGTGATTTTCTGTTTTGTACTAGCACGCATCCTTTTTATTTGGGAAATGTGTATGTTGGTTAGCTACATTAATTAAGCATGGTTACACAAAAAAATCTGCAACTTGATGATTCACAAGTATGTGATGAGGCGAAAGAGAAGACCTTTAAATTGGAACCGTGATGAGTTGCTTTCTACAGCCTAGTCACTGTGCTGTCTCTTTTATGAATTTGTGTATTTATATTATTTGCACAAGTGGAGACCAAATATTTGTTTAAAATACCAGTATTCTTTATCAAATTTGAATTTATTACTTACAGAAATCTACAAATGTATAATATGCAAGATATATTAACAAATTGAAATCTGATATACTATTGAATACATGAAAGGCAGACGCACAAGTTTCTCTTTCTGTTATTGTGCTATGAGTTGGTCGAATCCCTGAATCTGAACAGAGACAGAAAGTTATTTCCCTAGTTTTATTCACATTGGCTCATATTTTTAGCCATTGAACTTCTAGGATCATAGATGGTGACTTGCTAAAAAGCTTGGGAATCATGTTGCAATAAGGAGTTTGATTTTTCCAGAGAAATCTTCACTTCAGAGCAAAGAACTGCCTTCCTAGTCTTGTAGGTAGGTGAGCTAGAATTTGTTTTTTCTTGTTTTAGGGTGAAAACTCAGTTCAACCTAGACAAAGCAGCAAGATTTTATGCTTTAAACCCATCTTTTATTTCTATACTTCTAATCTACAAGTTATAGCAGAATTTCTTCAAGCACTGGGCGCTCTCGGAGGATGGGAAGATGAAGCTTGTCTGCTGTAATTATATGTTCAATAATTCTGCTTGGAATCAGGTATTTAAAATTTTATCCCACAATAATTTTCATCCAACAACATAAACTGTCTAGGTATGGAATCACTATGTTATTGTTCTGATTGTTATTTTAATATTCGTATATCACTAGCAACCTGTCTAGGAAGGTGGGAAACACTTTATTTGCCAAAAAGAGGGTTGTGGCATGCACTTACATGTAGATCTATCACCTTGACGAGAGTTAAATGTAATTTACTTAATTGTAGATTTTTGGAAAGATGATGAATTGAGGATATCTCTCTGCTTTAATAAGCACTATGTCAATATGATACTACAAGATGTGCAGAATTCTCTCAAGTCAAGCTATATATGCAAATTAAATGACTAGACTAAAGTTCTGGCGAAGTGAAATAATCTTTTTCATATATCAACCATCATGCTTAGGTACATTTTAGTACATGAAAGAGATAATCGAATTTCATGGAGAACACGAATTCGATGCAAACTGTGGTAAGAATAGTTTATGTTGATTATGTGTGTATTCTTAGTTTATGTGATCACTTATTTAAGTTTTTTGTTTGTATTTTCACAGTTCTCACAAAAGATTTACTTCGAAAAAGAAATTGATGAAGTACGGAAGGAGTGGGCCGAATGTCTATCAAATTACATTGTTGATCAGTAGAGGTGGTCTGAAGATGAAAGCTAAGAATAGTTTGATTTTGTGATTTTGAGCAACTTCTTATCTTGATGTTGGATTTACATTTTTATTACTTATTTTGAACAAATGTATGAATTAATTACTTAATTGTACGAAGTTCTATTGGATCTTAGTATTTGTTGCATTAAGTTGTATTTGTTGATTACTTGGTATTTTGTTGCATCGAGTTGTATTTGTTGATTACTTGGTATCTGTTGCAATCTAAAACAATAGAAAACATAAAACAACAGGTCCAAAAATGGTATTAATAATGTGTAAAAACTGTTGTAATAAACACCTACGACAACGGGTAAAAATTGTTGTAACAAACACCTATGACAACGGGTTACTATGAGTTAACACAACGGTTAAAAACCGTTGTAATAAACACTTACGACAACGGGTCACTATGAGTTAACACAACGGGTAAACACCGTTGTAATAAACACCTACGACAACTGGTTATTATGAGTTAACACAACGGGTAAAAACCGTTGTAATAAACACCTACGACAATGGGTTATTATGAGTTAACACAACGAGTAAAAACCGTTGTAATAAACACTTACGACAACGGGTTACGATGAGTTAACACAACGGTTAAAATTGTTGTAATAAACACTTACGACAACGGGGATTACCCGTTGTCAAATGTCCGGGACTTACGACAACAACAGCATCCACAACGGGGAAAAACAGATACGATAACGGGAATTACCCGTTGTCGTATCCAGTTTTTAGCATAGTGAAAAGTTGGGTCACACCAACTTAAAAAATAAGTGTTTCTCACTATAACAATTTGAGTTTTCAAAACACACCGTTAATGTTGCTACTTTTAGCATGTTATCAATTGTTATAATTAATCGGACAATATGGTACATGTCTAAAAAAATAACTACAACACGTGAGTCTAAATATATTTGTATGAAAAGAATGACATTATTATTTAACACGTTCTTTCGTGTTCATTAACAGGTCAGTCAAATTGAGAAATTAATATGAATACATAAATTTGAACATATATGCACTAATATTTTCAATGGATAGAGAAGAATATATCAACTAGTTTTAATTGAAAGACAAGTTACGACGTAACACATTTTGAAATCTTCATGCAAAATTAGTTTGGTTTTCATATAGCATTTAACAAGTGTATATTATAAAAACCCATATCCTCAAGGATTACACGAGTTATTTGCATATATGAAAAGATATTATGTGAGACAGTGACGGACCCAGGATATTAAAATCGGGGGTACAATTTATACATAATTTTTTTAAGGCTAGATTTTATATGCATCAAGTGCACCTTATATTTCATAGTGTATTTTTGAGATTGTTGCACAAAAACTTGTGACTTGTTATACTGAAACATACAACTAAGTTTTACTAATACAAGTTTCATGTTTCAGTGTAACAAGTGCAAGTTTCAGTGCAATAAGTTGCAAGTTTTTTAAATACTATGTGGAATGCATGATGCACTTAGTATACATGTGACTCACTCTTTGTTTTAATGTATATATAAATATTGTCTTATATACATAAAGTGCATATATAAAATCAAATTAAATATGCAAATATATAAAGTATTGCATAAAGTTCAAATAAACACAATATTTAATTTCAAAACTTGTGGACTTAGGTTAATTAAAATAACTTAAAAATAAAAAAAGAAACTAAAATTAAATTAAAAAAGTGGCCGAGAGTTGACAGGAAAAAGAAATTATAAACTTACAATAATAGAGCTATGCTGCTGTAGCCACATTTTGTTCAATTATAAGTTATAATTAAACATGCATATAGTTTTGCTCTAACATATATACTAGGAAAAAAAAAATGAAATTGGGGGTACGGTTGTACCCCCATGTCACACTACTGCGTCCGCCACTTATGTGAGATGAAGTAATCGCGTTTATGACTCAAATTTCATGTATATGTAAAAAGCGAAAAAAATAAAAAAATAATTAAATTAATTTTATAAAAATGTTAGAAAGTTATTGTGATAATTCACAAAGTTTTTCACACTTTTGGTCCCACAGGACACGCCTACTCACACTTTTGGTCCCAAAGCTTACACTTTTGGTCCCAAAGCCGAAAATTTTGACACATTTGGTCCTGCGACTGGGGAAACCGTCCAAACTTCCGTTAAATTCGCGCGTCCAGCACACGCACCGTTAGTCAAACGTTAATTAAAAAAAAATATATATAATAATTTAATATGGTAACTGATTTCATCAACATTTCGAAAAAAATTCCCCCAAACCATCAGACCTAATTTTTCCCCCGCGCACCACCTTGCTTTTTCCTCCCTCCGCCGCGTAAATCGCCGCCACCGTCCTCTCAATAATCGAAACCCACTGAATAATGGAACAAAAAATCGCGGCTCCTTAAGAAGGCAACCCCCCGCATCGTAAAACCCCCCGTTTAAAAAAACCTCGCCGCATCGTTAAACCCACCGCAACCGCACCTGTAAACCCACCGCCTTCGTTAATGAGAAGAGGTCAGAGACCGTCGCCTAAGCCATATATTCTACCATTCTTGCGCAGGAAGGAGCTTATACACCTTGGTGCCCCCGATTATGGTAAGACTCTAATTAGGGCATTTTTTCTTTAATTTTGCCATTTGGGCATTTGCTGAAAATTAGTGCATTTATTGAAAATTAGGGTTTTTTATTTCAATTTTGATTTTGCTGAAATTAGGGCATATATGCATTTGCTGAAATTTGTGCATTTGGGCATTTGCTGACTGAAATTTTGATCTTTTGTTCTAATGTAGGCAAATGCAACTTATTGTATACTATTAAGATGCATCACGGGGGAGCATTGCGTAAAAATATAATGGGAAATTTAGGATATTTGGGAGGCACAATAAGTGCATTTGATTTTGTTGATATAACCAGAGTAGATATTGAGTATTTGGATAATTTGGTGTCTAAGCTGGGGTACAGTGGAACCAAGGTGTATTATGGGCGAGGTAAAACTGGGAAGTTTGAGTCTATTTATGGTGCATTTGATATTGAGCAGATTTTCAATGCAGCTATAGAAAGGGTACCTCATTTTTTCCTGAGTGCCTTTAGAGATGGCCCTGGACAAGAGTTTGGTGTGATAACAGAGGACTTTGAAGGACTTGAGAAGTATGAAAAGATTCAGGATGATTTCAACAGTGACCCCAACAACATGGATTACTTCACACCAATGTCCCAACCTATTGAAGTTGAAGTAATTAATGAGGTAGAACAAGTGGAGATCACCCAGCCTGATGATTTCCCACCAATCTCTCAACCTCAAGTCCATGGTGATGATGATAATGTGATGGTGATGCAAGCAGATGAGGGGGGGTCAGGGGATAGAACCATATCAGGGGGGTCAGGGGATAGAAGCAGATCAAAGGGGTGAGGTAGATTTGGAAGAGGTAGATTTGGAAGAGGAAGTTGAGTGGATAGAAGCAGCTGAGGAAGAGGAGAATCATGGAAAATATAATAGCAAATGGAAGACAATTATGACAGCTATAGAGGAAGAGGAAGGGGAATAGGATAGTGATTCTGATTTCAAAGGTTATTGTTCAAGTGGTGATGATATGTTGGATGATATCATATTTGATGAGAATATATATATTGAAGCTGAGTGGCTAGGTCTTGTGGATGACATTAATAGAGATTCTGATTCAAGTCTATCTGATGAGAACATAGACAATGAATCTGACTTTTCAAGTATTGCATCTGATGAAGAAGCAGTTGATGATGAAACTAGTTGTTTAACTTTCAGGAATTCTAATCTTGAGAGGCATGAATTCTTCATTGAGCAGATTTTCTCCACAAAAAAATTGTTTAAGGAGGCTGTGAACATGCACAGTGTTTGTTGGGATTATACTGAAAAGTATGCTTTTTACTTTGTATAATCGAAACTGAATTTTCAGACTTATTTACTGAAATAAATTGTTTATCACTGATGCTTTAAATATGATTGAATGTTATATATATTTACTGCATAACTGTTCAATAATTCGTACGTGTTACACTGTAGTTAATTTAGTGATACCAGATCACAGAAGATTAAATTAACAGTCCCTTGTAACTAAAAGTACGTCATTCACGACCTAGATGGAAATGAACAACCATCGCGAAAGGTTGAGGTGTAAGGCTCAGATTGGTTTGTCTTGACCAAGAGATTACACTAGTGCATGACTGATGCGCTGAATAGGACCTACAGGAGGATAAATTCTTCAGAACTGAACAAGGAAGAATTAGACCTCAGTGGTTCGTTGTTTCTTAACCTTCGTCCCTTAAATAGGATCACGTGGGATTGGTAACTATTGCTTTGACTTATCATGGGTAGCGAATCAGAGAGATTCAATACTTTTTATCTTGGGCAATATTATTGGTCACATGTGATTGCTAAGATTTAATACGAAGAATCGTGTGCAAGTACGCTTGCTTGATTTGCCCCCTTGGGAGGTTCATAAGTTTTATCATACCAAATCTTGCAAGTGGAATTAGTTTCCGGTATGGATAATAATGTTGAACCGTTCCTCGACCAAGGACAAAAGATATTAATTAACGGAAAGCTATTTCAGTGGCTTGAATTAATTAATGGGCTAGATAATCTTAAACACGGGAAATAATGACCGGGAGCCATATTGACTGTAATATGGGTTAAGATGGATAGTGCAATATTAATTATGTAGTGGGATTAATTAATATTTATGGGCTTGAATTATATTGTGGCTCAATATTAGCTATTCAAGATCCATTAGAAGGTCCAATCTTAATTCTCCTAAACGCACCCTGAGTAGCCCAACATATAGTCCAATAACTGAAAAGGTGATTAAAATAAAATAAATATTGTTGCTTATATTTCCTCTAAAATTTTCGAAAATTATGGATAAAAGAGGGAGAAAGATTTTCTTTGAATTTTGTTATGAAATGAAGATATGTATTCTTGGAATACAAGATTATCTCATTAAATTCAAGAAATCTCCCACTTGGTTATCTATATAGTAAATTTCGAATTTTTGAAAATATAGTGGGCAAGAAAGATTTTCTTGATTTTCTTGAAAAGATATTATGGAAGATATGTATTTCTTGAAATACAAGGATATCTCATAAATTCAAGAAGATCCAAATCTTGGATTCTTGTGACACTTAATTTTCGAAAATCTGTCATATTATAGAGGAGGTGGAATTTTGTGGAATATTTTAATTATGGGAAAAAAAAAATATGAGATATATTCAAGATTTCTTGGTGACCAAGAAAAGTCTTTTCCCACATTGAAATATCACATAAATTTCGTCCACCCTCCCTCCTATAAATAGGGATGATTAGTTCATTCCCAAGTACAATTCCATGTCTTTGGAAATATTAGCAAATCCACATAAGTGGTGCAACAAAGTTTATTTTTACCTTTTTGTTAATTGTTCGCGAGTATCCTTCCACCGGATTGTCGAGCAAGGGCTAAGGGAATACTTGGGAAGTCCTTTTGGTTAGTCCGTCCGACCAAAGCCACTTTTATCCCGTCCAAGAGGTACGCTCACGTAAACCCGTAGATTCCGCGATGTGTGGTTTTTACGTGGTTTTTTATATGCATGATATGTTGTTGCAATTATTATTTGAATTAATATAGGATTAATTCATGCTAGTAATAATTAATGAATTAAATTTGTATTTAAATATTCACCCCGAATAGATCTCGTGCAACTCATTCCCCAACAATCGCATCGAGCCCATTTGTTTTGACTCAATTTTTTAAATTGTAATTTAATTAAATGGACATTAAATTTGAAATTGGATAGTAGAACCTGTTAGATCTGCTTTTGCGGTATCCAATTGTCATGGATTTTAATGTTTTATTTTGCATGCATATAAATCGTGGTTTTTTTTAATTCGATTCGTTTCGGTTTGTTTTGCCTCGTGAGAAAATCAACGAGTAGACTAGGATTTGTTTGATTTGATCAATGTAATAGACTAGTCTAGATCTAGGTTTATTTATTTTTTTGTAAATAAATTGTAACCGATCGGGGAACAAGGAGACGGCGAATTAAAAATGACGAATTCAGACCAGGGCGTAGCGGGCGCGGCGAAGCAAGGCTGGCACGCTTTTGGGCGCAGGGCGAGGCAGCCGAGCGCGAGGACGAGGGACGCGCTTCCCAAGCCGGAAATGACGGGCGGATACATGGCGCCAGGAGACACGAAGGCCGCCGAGGACGCGGGCGGTGAAGTGCGAAGGTTACAAGGCGATGCTCGCGGATGCCGCCTGCCGAGAATCGCCGACCGGGCGATATTTCGCCAGGGCGCAAGCCGAGGCATCAAGTGGTACGGGTTCGCCGGGCGGTGCCGAGGTCGCTTTATGCCGCTCCCCAAAAGCGGGTTGCCGGATGCGGCGTGTATTCTTAACAAGAGTCATTTATGCGTGTGTTCGAGAGACGAATTATTTTTTTTTTCTCAGACGAATCTGAGTGGGAGAAATTCTTTAAACGTGTTTCTTCAAAGATCAAGCCAAGAAAAATCAAACCATGAAAATTGGATAATTTGTGCCCAATATGTTTATTTTTCTGTTTTGCTTGATTTATTTTGTGCTATCTTATGCTTTATTTAATTTGTTTAAATCTGTTTGCATGAGGGTTGCCAAAATTGAAAAATCTCAACTTCAAAATTACTAAGTATGTTTTAAATAATTAATTGACAATTTTATTCCGGATAATAAAATTGAATTAATTTTGACCTCCATGATTTATTTATTTGTGAATTCTTTTGGAGAAATTACCCCAACGGGACGGTCAAAAGATAGGTTTCACATGAATGAATTCCAAACGGATGATTGTGGGTTATTACTAGTGGCGACGATGACCCTCCCAACGAGGCTCGATCAAAGCGAAATAGTAATCCTGTATTTAATCATGGTTATTACTTAGGTATAAAATTGATATGCATATAATTCTCCGAAGTCCCTGTCAATTTTATATTGGTCAAGTGGGAGCCAACTATTAATCTGGATATTAAATGTTTGTAACTGTTCTTGTTTGTAACCTGCTTGAATGTGCTTAAATAATGACCCACCCAACGTGGCTTATTTAAACTGTTTTGAGATGTTGGCTGATGCATTGTTCATATTTTTTTGAGATTTTAAATATGATGCATGTGATCAAACCTTGTGATATATTTGTGCTTATGCATATTATTGTTTATTTCAAAGACATCATGTCGCAACCTTTTAATCCAATTGTTATATACACTCAAAGAACACCAATTATCCGGAGAAAACTATAATGTTTGGAAACGAAATATGATGCATGTCCCTACCGCAAAAAACATTATTGATTCTTGATGTACCCAAACCACGTATGCCTCTTGATGAATCAATCGATCGCGGCAAGACATGAGTATAATATTTGGGAGCAGGCCAATGAACCCATGAAACGTGTAATCTTGACTTCACAGTCTGATGATTTGAAACACGTCCATGAAGGTGTTGAGTCCGCTGCGGAAATTATGCAAAGTCTTGAAGAAATGTTTTCAACAAAAGACCGCATGATCGATCGGTTTAAAAAGCGCATTTACGGGCTAGGCCGAAATGGTTGAGGGAACACTGTAAGGGAGCATGTTCTCAGAGTCAAGAACCATTTTTTGAAACTGGCTTATCTCGGAACTAAGTATTGTGATGAGGCCCAAATCGAATTTCTGTTGCTTACTCTGCCAAGGAGCTTCGATGAATTTTACTGTGGTTTTGTGATGAGTGATCACATGTTTACCATGGATGATCTTCAAGAAGCCTTGGAGAAAGTGGAGAAGCATTTAGGAAAGAAAGACGAAGCATTGGTGATCAAAAGCCTTTTCTCGAGATCTAGGCCAGTGGAAGGCAAGTCTCAAGAAAAGGAAAATGGTCAGAACCAAAGCAAACTCATCATTAAGAAAAGTGAGAAAAAAACGCGGTTAGGTGGTTTGGTGTCAAGAAAGAACCAAAAGGAATATGTTTCAATTATGGGGGAGAAAAGGACATTGAGGTCGGCTGTTCCAATCCCAAAAGGAAAGGAAAGAAAGGTAATCCTCACTCACTAGTTGTTGAAACTTGTTTAGCGGCGTATGCCTCCCATTTATGGGTGGTGGATATGAGATCCACTGATCATGTTTGTTTCACGTTACAGGGGTACAAAAGGACCTGACAACTAAGTGGAAGTGAGATCCTCATCACACTGGGCGATGCTACGAGAGTGGCGGTGAAGCGATGGGAGAAAGTGCACCGTCTTTTGAAGACAAGAGTTTTAATTTTAAGAGATGTTCAGACGCGTTCGAGTTTTAGAAAGAATTTGATTTCAGTTTCTAAACTGTTTCATGATGGATATTCGGTTACTTTTAATAAAGTTGTTACCATTTCTCTTTATGATAAATTTATCTGTCATGGAACGTTGGCGAATAATCTTTATACAATTAACTGTGCACACCACTCAAGAAATGCATCCTATAACACATCAACTATTTCCGAGAAAAGAAAACGTTCATCAGACGTGAACGAGACACTTCTTTGGCATCTAAGATTGGGTCATATAAATCCAAAGAGGATCCAAAGGTTGGTGAAAGACGGTTCACTAGAACTTCTCCAAGTTGAACCGTTTCCAACCTGCGAATCATGTTTGGAGGGTAAAATGACCAAGAGGGCATTTGGAGCCAAGGGGAATAGGGCCAAAGAAGCGTTAGAGATCGTTCACACAGATGTATGTGGTCCAATGTCAACCAGAGCAAGAGGAGGTTATGAGTATTTTGTCACTTTTATTGATGATTACTCAAGGTACGGTTACATTTTCCTTATGAAGCATAAATCTGAGACCTTTGAGAAATTCAAAGAATTTAAGGCTCAAGCAGAGAATCATATGGAAAAACGTATCAAGTCTCTACGATCTGATCGTGGGGGCGAATACCTCAGCGATGAGTTTTTGAACTACTTATCTGATGAAGGGATTGTATCCCAGCTTACTGCACCCGGAACCCCTCAACAAAATGGGGTTGCAGAGCGAAGAAACAGAACTCTTCTGGAAATAGTTAGATCAATGATGAGTTATCGCGGATCTTCCCAAGTCGCTTCCTGGTCATGCCTTGGAAACAACGGCACATTCTCGAACTTGGTGCCATCCAAATCAGTTCCCAAAACTCCCAAAGAATTGTGGAGCGGTATGCAGCCTAACATGAGACACATGAGGATTTGGGGGTGTCCGCCCTACGTCTTTGGACAAGGAAGCCGATAAATTGGATCCTCGATCGAAATTAAAATTTTTTATAGGATACCCCGAGGAACAAAAAAGGTGTATGTTCTATGGTCCCGAAGATCAAAAAGGTGGTCATAAGCACTCACTTTAGATATTTAGAAGAAGACTATATGAATCAAAGAAAACCCGTATGAGATTACCTTAAATGAGCTTAGAGGGCAAACCTCATTGCTAACCGTATTAGATGATATACCAAACGATACGCTTTCACAACCCGAGCTCGTCAGTAGTGGGAGGGTTTGTTAGACGACCCGAGAGATTCATGGGAATAGGAGAGTCCTCGGACTTGATTCCTGACAAGACGAATCGGACCCCATGGACATATGACGAGGCACTCCAAGATAAGGATGTAGATTCTTGGCAAACAACAATGAAAGCCGAAATGGGTTCTATGTTTCATAATAGAGTGTGGGAGCTAGTCGAACCACTTAATGGGGTCAAACCCATTGGATGCAAGTGGGTATATAAGAGGAAAAGAGGGACCGGGACGGGAAGGTTGAAACCTTCAAAGCAAGACTAGTGGCGAAAGGTTATACTCGAAAAAAGAAGGATCGATTATGAGGAAACTTTTTTTGCCAAGAGCCATGCTTAAGTCCATCCAGATTCTCTTATCGATTCTTTGCGATTTTTAGACTTTGAAATCTGGCAAATGGATGTCAAGACGGCTTTCCTTAACTAAGTCTTGACGAAGAGATCTATATGCAACAACCCCAAGGTTTCATTGAAACAAAGCCAAGAACATCTTGTTTGTAAGCTCAAGAAGTCCATTTACGGACTCAAACAGGCATCCAGAGCTTGGAACCAATGTTTTGATCATGTTATAAAGTCTTATGGGTTTGATCAAAATGAGTTTGAAAGTTGTGTGTATAAAAAGCGTTTGGAACCGCATTGGTATTCTTAGTACTATCGTGAGATTTACATTCGATCATCGGGAATGATGTGAAGGTGTTATCAGACGTAAGGGCATGACTTTCAAAACAGTTTGATATGAAGGACTTAGGGGAAGCCGGGCACGTCCTTGGGATCAAGATCACTCGAGATCGCAAGAAAAGGATGTTAGGCTTATCGCAAAGCTTACATACATAGACACTTGCCTTGAAACGCGTTCAATATGCAAGATTCCAAGAAAGGATTCGTACCTTTCGGGGCATGGAATCCATCTATCCAAGAAAATGTCCTCTAAGACGAAAAGAGGAGATAGATGACATGAAAGACATTCCTTATGCTTGGTTGCCGGAAGTCTTATGTATGCAATGTTTGTGTCTGAGACCGGATATCCGCTTTGCCGTAGGCATGGTGGCAAGATATCAAAGTAACCCCCCGAAAAGAGCATTGACGACGATTAAAAACATTCTCAAGTATCTCAAAAGAACTCGGGATAGAATGTTGGTTTATCGATCGAAGTCCAATCCCCATTGGTTACACGAACTTCGGTTTCCAATCGACGTGGACTCCGAAAAATCTACCTCCGATAGTGTGTTTTGCATGGGGAGGAGCCGTGACATGGAGAAGCGTCAGCGAAATGCATCGCAGATTCTACCATGGAAGCGAATATGTAGTCTGCTAGCGAGGCAAAAAAAGAAGCGTTTTGCTCAAGCACTTCCTTGTGGACTTAGATGTGGTTCCGAATTTGCCCAGCCGGAATCATCATTTATTGTGACAATGCCCGCGGCGCTTGCAAATTCAAGGGAACCAAGAGCCCACAAAGTCGACAAACACATTGAAAGGAAATACCATCTTATACGAGTCATCGTTAAGAGAGGAGATATAGATGTGGCAAAGATAGCGTCTGAGGACAACCTAGCAGATCCATTCACAAAGAGTCTGCCTCTGAATACATTCGAGAGACATGTGGAAGGAATGGGTGTCAAGACCGTTGCCAATCTGCTTTGAGTATAAGTGGGAGAAATTATTAGGTTCGTGTAGGTGACATTAGATGTCACGGACTACTCGAGACGTGTTGTATACTTAAAAAGCGGACTTTGAGTATAAGTGGGAGATTGTTGGGATTATCTTTGAAAAGTATGCTTTTTACTTTGTATAATCGAAAACTAATTTTCGCACTTATTTATTTGAAATAAATTGTTTATCATCGATGCTTTAAATATGATTGAATGTTATATATATTTATTTGCATAACTGTTCAATAATTAAATGACGTGTTACATCAGTAGTTAATTTAGTGATACCAGATCACATAAGATTAAATTAATGTCCCATGTAACTAAAAAGTACGCCATTCACGACCTAGATGGAAATGAACAACCATCGCGAAAGGTTGAGGTGTAAGGCTCGATTGGTTTGTCTTGACCAAGAGATTACACTAGTGCATGACCGATCTTGTTGAATAGGACCTCTGGGGAGGATAAATTCTTCAGAACTGACAAGGAAGAATTAGACCTCAGTGGTTCGTTGTTTCTTAACCTTCGTCCCTTAAATAGGATCACGTGGGATTGGTAACTATTGCTTTGACTTATCATGGGTAGCGAATCAGAGAGAGATTCAATACTTTTTATCTTGGGCAATATTATTGGTCACATGTGATTGCTAAGATTTAATACGAAGAATCGTGTGCAAGTACGCTTGCTTGATTTGCCCCCTTGGGAGGTTCATAAGTTTTATCATACCAAATCTTGCAAGTGGAATTAGTTTCCGGTATGGATAATAATGTTGAACCGTTCCTCGACCAAGGACAAAGATATTAATTAACGGAAAGCTATTTCAGCGGCTTGAATTAATTAATGGGCTAGATAATCTTAAACATGGGAAATAATGACGGGAGCCATATTGACTGTAATATGGGTTAAGATGGATGGTGCAATATTAATTATGTAGTGGGATTATTTAATATTTATGGGCTTGAATTATATTGTGGCTCAATATTAGATATTCAAGATCCGTTATAAGGTCCAATCTTAATTCTCCTAAAGGCCCCCTGAGTAGCCCAACATATAGTCCAACAACTGAAAAGGTGATTAAAATAAAATAAATATTGTTGCTTATATTTCCTCTAAAATTTTCGAAAATTATGGATAAAAGAGGGAGAAAGATTTTCTTTGAATTTTGTTATGGAATGAAGATATGTATTCTTGGAATACAAGATTATCTCATTAAATTCAAGAAATCTCCCACTTGGTTATCTATATAGTAAATTTCGAATTTTTGAAAATATAGTGGGCAAGAAAGATTTTCTTGATTTTCTTGAAAAGATATTATGGAAGATATGTATTTCTTGAAATACAAGGATATCTCATAAATTCAAGAAGATCCAAATCTTGGATTCTTGTGACACTTAATTTTCGAAAATCTGCCATATTATAGAGGAGGTGGAATTTTGTGGAATATTTTAATTATGGGAAAAAGAATATATGAGATATATTCAAGATTTCTTGGTGACCAAGAAAAGTCTTTTCCCACATTGAAATATCACATAAATTTCGTCCACCCCCCCTCCTATAAATAGGGGATGATTAGTTCATTCTCAAGTACAATTCCATGTGCTGGAAATATTAGCAAATCCACATAAGTGGTGCAACAAAGTTTATTTTTTCCTTTTGTTAATTGTTCGCGAGTATCCTTCCACCGGATTCTCGAGCAAGGGCTAAGGGAATACTTGGGAAGTCCTTTTGGTTAGTCCGTCCGACCAAAGCCACTGCCATCCCGAGAGGTACGTTCACGTAAACCCGTAGATTCCGCATGCGTAGGTTTTACGTGGTTTTTTATATGCATGATATGTTGTTGCAATTATTATTTGAATTAATATAGGATTAATTCATGCTAGTTATAATTAATGAATTAAATTTGTATTTAAATATTCACCCCGAATAGATCTGTGCAACTCATTCCCAACAGTGTTGACACAGGGAGAGGTTTAAAGGTAACAAAGAATGATGCAAGGAGGATCTATGCCAGGTGTAGACAAGAGGGCTGTGATTGGCATATAAATGCACTAAAGCTTGTGGGCCAAGAATCTTTCCAATTAAGAGAGTACAATCCAGATCACAATTGTGCAAGACAATATCATCTTGACAATGTCAGGTCAGGATGGTTGGCAAAAAAGTATGCAGAAGAGTTCAGGGTGGATCCACAACAGACAGTCTCAGGCTTCAAAAAGAGGACTATCAATAAGTTGAATTGTCATGTTTCCCACTCTCAAACCTACAGAGCAAAGCAAAAAGCCTTGAAACTTATTGAAGGAGATGAAACACATCAGTACTTCAAGTTATGTGACTATGCCCAAACTCTACTAGAGAAGAATCCTGGCTCAACTGTTATATTGAACATGGTGAATACAAATACAGGGAGGAGGTTTAAGTCTATCTACATATGTTTGGGTGCACTGAAGATGGGGTTTAAGTCTGGGATGCGACCATGGATTGGTGTGGATGGCTGTCACTTGAAGGGTCCTTGTCCAGGAGTTTTGCTCACTGCAGTGGGTATGGATCCCAATAATGATCCATACCCATTGGCCTATGCAGTTATGGGAAGTGAGACAAAGTAGGCATGGGAGTGGTTTCTGAGTCTGTTGAAGGATGATCTAATGCAAGACAGAGGTGAGATGATGACATTTATGTCAGATAAGCAGAAGGGTTTGATACCTGCTTTTGAACAGATTTTGCCTGAAGTGGAGAACAGATTTTGTGTTAGACATCTGCATGGTAACATGAAGAGAGCAGGTTTCAGAGGGGATGCATTCAAAAAGGCCTTGTGGGCTGTTGCCAAGTCTAATACTGTACCTCAATTTGAAGATGCAATGAGGGGCATTGGAGCACTGGATCATAGATGTTTGGCCTGGCTTCAAGATAAGTCTCCCTCCCAAATGGTCAAGGTCACACTTTACACCTTATGCAAGGTGTGACACCCTTGTAAATAATATGTGTGAGGTGTTCAATAAGTGCATCTTGGATGCAAGATCATCCCCTATTTTGACCATGTTGGAGTGGATTAGGGAGTACCTGATGAGCAGATTGCAGAAGAATAGGGATAGAGCTGAAAGAAAATGGGAGGGAAGAGCATTGTGTGGAAAGATAAGGAGTATATTGAACAGGAGAATGGATGCTGCCAAAAACTGTATAACAACTAAATCCAGTGAGTTTGAGTATGAAGTTAGGAGCTTTGAGGGCACAAAGTATGCAGTTGATTTGAAGAAATGCCAACGTGATTGCAGAATGTGGGAGCTTTCTGGTATACCATGCAAGCATGCAATCAGTGCAATATGTTCACAAGGTTTGGATATGGAGAATTATGTGAACAAATGCTATTCAGTGGAGGTATACACAGACATCTATCATCATTCCATTCCACCAATGAATGGGAAAGAGTTGTGGGTGAAACCTGGTTATATCCCACCACTTCCACCTAACTTTGGAAAGAGAAAAAGGGGGAGACCAGGGAGATCAGGAAGCAAGAGAAGGTTGAGTGCTGATGAAGAAGGAAGCAAGAGCAGAGGTGTGCAGAGAATGCCAAAACAAAATTTCACTGCGTAGTGTAACTTCTGTAAAGAGGAGGGTCATAATAGGGCAGGTTGCCAATTGTTGAAACTTGGTGAACAATTTGTGCAAGATATGGAGGCTGAAGAAGCAAGAGAATCAACAATGACACAGGATGAAGCTGTAGAGATGAGCCAACCTGCTGATGCTCCACCAATGACACAAGAAGACTCACAGATTATTGATCATGTAAGTACAGATTACATAAATTTAATTATTCAATTCCTTGTAATATACTTATGTTATAAATTTTACCAGGTTCAACAAAATGTTCCAAGTAGACCAACCACAAGGCAAGGAAGAAAGGATTTGGCTGCATAAATAAATCAAACTTCACAAAAGCAGATATTACTTTTGCTAATTTGTCTTATTGAAGTCTAGAGCTTTTTTTTTTAAAATTGTTAAATAACATATTACTACAATGTAGTCAAAGAAAAGGAAAGTTGAGACTTCTGGTGCTAGTTCAAGCAAGAGTGCACTGAAACCTGCTGATGATCAGGTAATGTTGTTGGTTGTGGTGATAATTGCGTTGTAATTATGTCTTTGAAGTGTTGTAAACTGATAAGATTGGTTATTTACTGTTACAGATCCCCAGACCAACTGGAGTTGTGATAAGGGAGCCTCCACCTATGTATTTCAACCCACAAAGTTTTATTGGAGGTCAAATTCAGTTTGGTGCATCAAGTACAACTCCAATTGTAGCAACTGCTGGTATGAATTTCAACCCAAACACCTACATTGGGTGCAATATGAACATTGGTGGTGTCAACACTAATAGAGATGGAATGAGAGTCATAACACAAGCAGGTAAGAAATTTGTGACCATGTCTTCTTTAACTGAAGCTGCTGTCAATGTTGCTGCTAATGTTGCAAGCAAGGGTAAGGGCAAGGGTAAGAAGTTGAAAAAGGGGAAAGATTAGACAATGAGATTTGTGTTGTTTTAATGCCTTTAAATTCTGATGTTCTCTGGTTTTAGACAATGGGTGATTTGTGATTGTTGTTGTATGTTGCTTTAGACAATGGGTGATTTGTTGCTTTAGACAATTTGTGATTGTTATTTGTGATTTTGATATTTTAGAAGTTGTTTTCATTGAAACAGTAGATAATATTGCCCAAATATAAGTTGGGACTTTTACAAAATGTCCTATATGGTCAGGGACTTTTTACACATAGCTAGCTAGATTCAACCCATCCACTTGAAGACAGTAGGTGCCCAAGATAGAATTATTACAATGAAAATGATGACTTTTAGCTGATTCACTTTAGAAAGTTCTTTAGCCATGCATATTATCTGGTTCTTCATTTCTTCATTCATTTCAACTGTATTTCTTTCCCCATGAGCTGCATCCTTTAGTTTCTGAGTTAGCTCCAAGTTTTCAGCAATTAGGCTATCAATTCTCCTCATCATTCCAGGAAACTTGCCTTGCTCAGCCACTTCATGCTCATCTGCCCAAACAAAAAATTTGCAGCCACCACTTAGTGAGTCAACACATGTATGGAACAACCTACCTTTGCTTCTTGGACTTTGAGACACATAAGTGACAATAGGTTTGCCACAATGACAAACAAGGTGATGTGCCCATTTTTGTGTTGTAGAGGATGATGAAGCTCCATCTTTACTCATGCTCATTTTTGTTGCTATGTATGAATGAATGATTAAGTGTTTTGCATCATATATATAAGAAAGGGAAAAAAATCCCTCCAAAAGTGTCATTTTCCCACCAAATCTGAAATTTTTGATGAAAAAAAGAGGGAAAAAAATCCTATAGGACCAAAAGTGTCGATTTTTTCCCTCCAAAAAGCTCCACACGCGCCTGGGCCATCCAAAATTCCTATGGGACCAAAAGTGCTAACGGATTTGACAGAAAAATTAACAGTGGGACCCAAAGTGTCAAAATTTTAAAGCTTTGGGACCAAAAGTGTAAGCTTTGGGACCAAAAGCGTGAGTAGGCGTGTCCTGTGGGACCAAAAGTGTGAAAAACTCTAATTCACATATAAAAAAATATCATATGGATATTTTATTTTTCTATTCTTGAAAAGAGATTTCGTTCTCCTTCACGCATGTTACAAAAACTTAAGAATAAATTATATTTCTCAGTGTAAATACGCATATCACATAAACATACCTAAATGTATTTAAATAGTGGAAATTAAATAAAGCAATTCGTCAAACAAATCGTGTGATTTCATTCTGACTATTATAATGCACATGTAGATTACCATCTGTTTCGTTGTTTTTCAATGGCTGATAATATATAACCTTTATTTTCAACAAAAATAAAAATAGGCAAAGAACACAACATCAATCCAAGTATTTTTGACCTTCTAATAAATTATATATGTACATTTATATTTTTGAGTAAACACATTTTATGCATTTGGTGCACAAAGTTCACTGATATATGATTGCAACATTATATAGCCATTTGAATTAAAATTAATTTATAATAGAATTCATATATAAACCCCAAATGTGAAAGTGGGGTATAGAGACTTATAAAACCAAATATAATATACACGCACACACATATAAAAATCGTCATGGAAAAAATTAGGATGAATCCAGTTCATGTGGGAACTATATTTATGATAATATTTCAAGCAACAATTGTAACATCTTCCCCTGCAAGTTGCTCATTGAAATGTAATTTAATGTGCCTATTTACAAATATACCGGGCCCATGTGTGAGTGATTACTTGAGACACTGCAATTTAAATACATTGGCAAGTATAGAATGCACAAATAGTTGTGCCAATTTGAAGTGCAAATTTTTCACCCGAGGTAATATTATTAAGGGAAGAAATACCTTATTCCACTTTCAAGTTTTCATTTTGAAAAATGTCATTTTATATTTTTTTTGGTAAGATTACAAAAAATATTCTTTGGACATGTAAATATATTTCTTGTTGTGCTACCCATCTTCGACCCTAACTCATGTGCAACCCTTATGAAACTTGCACATTAGTAAGGATCGTACAATGGTCACATATGGATCGCACCACAAGACGAATATTTAGGTAAAAAAATTAAGTATTTTGAGTTGCAATTTTACAGGAAGAAAAAAATTGGGTGGCATTTTTCTAAATGAAAACTTGAGAGTGTCATTTTATCAAATTTATAACTTTTTTTTGTACATGTAAAATTATCATAAATTAATGGGTTTTTTATATATTTTTTTACAGATGAGCATAGGTATGAAGGATGTGTTAGTATGTGCGCAAATGACTGCAACATCAAGAATTAATAGGCGTAATTATTTCTGTTATTTTATTGATATGGTTAATCATGTGTAATAAGGTATAAAGAAAGATATTCATAGTCTTTTCCAGGACAAAATCTTGAATTCCTACAATCATTAAAGAAAAGAAGGTCGTGATCGTGTTTATTTGCAGGAGTTGGAAATCAGAAACATATCTTTATTATATTATATATCTTAATTGATATTCGTCTCAAAACTTAAATTCATATTCATTGGTATATTATTTTCCTTCGTACTTCTTGTTTTCCGTTTCAAATTCGTATCATTTATACTCAAACCGATCATCATACATGACAATGAATTGGATCACTAGCTCAATTGGTTGAATCGTTCTAAGGATGACTTGAATATTATATATATATATATACACGTCATAAAAATATAGCATGAAATTATATATGGAAATACAGTAGAAACTCTATAAATTAATACTCATGGGATCACCAAAATTTATTAATTAAAAAAGTTATTAATTAATTGATAAATTAATAATTATTAATTTATATATTAATTAATATTTTATTAATTTATACTAATTAAATACTCAATTTACAAACACCTTTCAAACTTCCACTTAATTATTAGGAAATATGCTAAACCAAGGTGCTTCAAGAATGTATACTTGAACAGTTTGAACTGTGAGTACCATGCTAACAAACGAGCTTGGATGACTGGGATGTTATTTTAAGACGCATTATCGTTGATTTTATAGAAGTCTTTTGGAGGGTTATGAATTAGGGGTTCCAAATCCAACAAAAATAAATGTGTTAGATGCAATGAGTCTTGCAATTTCAGCATGAACTATGTTATATGTTCGTGAAATACAATTGCGAACTGCTTTTGTCATTGTAAACTTCGATCAACAAATAACATGGGTTTTGAGAACTCCGATGAACAGGTAGGTGATGAAAGCACTCAAGAACTCCAAAATTTGATCAAAGAGTTGGGTTATCACAATGCAAATATCTTTTTTTTTTTAATGTATATCCAAATATAAAAGTAAAAAATGATCAGATAAGATTCATGTGATACGTACATGTCTGAAACTTTGTTATGGTAATTGTTGATGTTGCCACCGATGTTACAACATTGGTTACAACATCAGTATTCATCCTTTCTTCTTAACCACTAACACTTCTATGTTCAATGTTGTCTTTGATGTTGTTGACTGCAAGTTGACGATCTAGGATGTTCTGCAAGATTCCAGAAGGTTCCACAAGCTTCAAGAATCAAGTAGAAAGGACTAGATCAAGCGGCTGTTTTCAGAAGATTGGAGAAGACCCACTAACTGGGGCAGTTACAAAGATCATGGGAGAGTGGATGGAAGAGTTTCTAGATCCTTCAAGTAGGCTCTAGTAAAGCTACACGAAGTCTATAAATAGAAGACCTTGGTGTTCATATCAAGTGCCGAACATTGCCATTAATCGTGTGCTGTTTAATCGAAGCAACAACCAAGCATCAACTGTAGAGTGCGTGAGTGCATCCAGAGTGATAGGGTCGTTGTTGTGGAGTTTTTAGCCATAGAGAGTAATTGTAGGGTTTACAATACCTCGAGTTGGTGCTAGATTTATTTTATGTGGAGTGTTAGTCTCGGTGTTAGATAGTTTCACACTCATAGAACAGGTCACCTTTGGTAGTGTAGAGATACACCTAGCCTTTAGATCATATGCTTGATCTTGTTTCAAGAGGATTCGATTTGTGAACCTCTTTGTATTCATTATTTTGATAAATAGTGATTTCAGCCATAAGACATCACAATCTATATTGATATAGATTGTGCAAAGTCTTATTAATTTCGTGTGTTGTGTTTCTGAGTCTTCCGTTGTTTCTGTCTTTTGAATGTTACTTTGAGTGTTACAACATTCAATGTAACATTACTCTGATTTTACTAAACACAACCCCGTGTCATACACACTTTCAGTTGGCACCAGAGCCAATTCTTGATTTTACTAAGTTAGATCCTGTGTCAAGTGTGTTGTTTTTGTTATGGCGATGGAATATCCACTTACTCCACAAAGTTTGAGACCACCAATTCTTGATGGTACAAATTATGCGCATTGGAAACAAAAGATGAGAATGTACATCAAGTCAATTGATGAACGTGCCTGGAGAAGTATACTTTCAGGATGGACACCTCCTAAGAATGTTGTAGATGAAGAAGGAGAAGTTACAGTCAAACGCGAACTGGATTGGACTAATGAAGAGAGTACAACTGCTAGCTACAATTCTAAAGCCTTGAATGCAATATTCACATCAGTTGATATGACTATGTTCAAAATCATATCAACATGTGTTTCTGCAAAAGAAGCTTGTGATAGATTGCAAGAGCACAATGAAGGTTCAGATAGTGTTCAAAGGTCCAAACTTCGAATCCTTGGGACAAAGTTCGAGAACTTGAAGATGAAGGAGGATGAAACAATTTCTTCTTACAATAAACGGGTCACTGAAATTGCAAATGAAGCTCAATCTCTTGGAGATCCCATCTCCAATGTGAGGTTGGTTCATAAGATTTTGCGTACTATACCTAAGCGCTTCAATGCAAAAATTTGTGCAATTGAAGAGGCAAGGAATACAGATACACTAAGTCAAAATGAACTAATCAGCATCCTACGTGCGTATGAGATGAATACAACTGAGAAGGATGACAAAGCTGATGCAAAGAAAGTGGTGGTGTTCAAAGGTGAAACATCTTCAAATGTTGAGCAAGTGCCTATTGTGACTGAAGCTGATTCAGAGGATGATGTTGCTGACATATGTTCCAACCCCGAGGAGTACATTGCTTTTATGACAAGGCAATTCAAAGCTCTTATGAAAAAGAAGAATAACAAGTTCAAAGACAACATTCAACCAAAGATTCAGATTAACAACTCTCCACAAACCGTTGAAAAGAAAGGTAATGCATTCCAACCAAGGCAAATTGGTAAAGACATGTATGACAAAATTGACCCTGAGTATAGAAAGTCTGTTCAATGTAATGCATGTCATGGGTATGGCCATTATGCGAATGAATGTGCTAATATCTTGCTTAAACTGAAATTGAACTTCAATGCTACTTTAAGTGATGAATCTGATGAAGAACATGAAGAACAAAATGAAGAACGTGCATTCTATGCTAGAATAGACTATGATGATTCCTTAGATGATGATCTGGATTATTCTGATTCTGATGTTGAAACAGATGTTACCACATCTGGAGTAACATTAGATGAAGCTTGTTCTGATAAAACCGTTAACTGTTTTAATGGTTTAATTGATGATAAAGGAACATCTGCTGTGAATAGTAAACCACATGTGGATCAGGTTGTAAAGATTTGTTTGATAAATGGGAATCTCAAAATCAGATTCTAAAGTCTATGACTAAGGAAAATGATGACTTGAATGATTCACTAACCAAACTTGAAGTTGTCTTAACAAGAAAGGATTTGGAAATTTCTAAACTAAAGGAAGAATTGAAAAGTTCAACTTTGTGTTTTAAGAAATTTGCCAAAGGAACAGAAATGTTGAAAGATGCTTTGATGGTTGGTAAATCTGACACTACTGGTCTTGGTTTTGAAACTACTTCTAAAAGCTTTAAACCTGTGAAATTTGTTAAATCTGGAGAAAAGACAAATGTCAAAACTCCAGTGGAAACAAAAGCTCACATTAAAAAAAAAAAAAAAAAGTATGTGTGTCACTATTGTTCTGGTCATGGTCATATTCGTCCATATTGTGAAAAATTGAAAGAGGACATGAAGGTGTTACATACTGAAGTTTCTGAGTCACAATATGCTAAAACGGATGTGTCAGTAAACAAGATGTGACTTGTAATGTTGTGTATACATCTCTGAAGCATGTGTGCCTGGTTTATGATAGTGGTTGTTCTAGGCACATGATGTTGGGAAATAAAGGGGTGCCCAGATCTATTCGAGTTGAATTTAAATACATATTTAAATTAGTCAATTAATTTCTAACATGAATTAATCCTAATTCAATTCAACATAATAATTAGTCAATAAATAAACATCATGCGAACACGTATTTCACGTAAAACCTAAGCATGTGGAATCTAGGAATTACGTAAACACTAACCTCTCATAGAGACAACCGCTGAGACGATGGATCAACCCAAAGTGCCTTCTCAAATATGTCCCACGTCCACGAACGCAATCCGGTGGGAGGATTATCAACGAACTATTTTAATCTTTAAAGGAGAAAAGGAAAATTTTTGGCTACCACCTTTGTGGATTTCTAATTTTTTCCAACACATGGAATTGCACTTGGGGATGAAAAACTCATCCCCTATTTATAATACATGAGGTGGTCAAAAATTTAGCCCTAGGAATAAGATGGGAAAATCTTTTCTTGATCTCCAAGAAATCTTGAATATATCCAATATATTCTTTTCTCCATAATTAAAATATTCCACAAAATATCCCACCTCCTTATATTATTGATATTTTCGAAAATCTCACATAAGTAGGGAAGAAATAAGATCTTTTTCCTTTCTTGAACTTATGGGATAAACTTGTATCTCAAGAATACTTATTCCACAAGATCTTTCCAAGAAAATTAAGAAAAAAATCTTTTCTCTCTCCTATCTTATTATTTTTGAAAATAATTGGAAAAAATGGGCCAAAATATTTTCTTCTCCTTTTCATTAATTGAACTTTAGTTTGGGCTATTTGAGGGGACTTTAGGAGAATTAAGATTGGACCTCCAATGGGCTATAAAGCTTTAATATTTAGCCAAAATATTATTCAAGCCCATTAATATTAATTTACTCCACTATAAAATTAATATGGAAAAATGTGTCTGAAATGTACAAAGCCTTTCTTGGAATCTTACATGCTTAATCGCTTCAAAACGGTATCTATGTATGAAGCTTGCGAAATCCCGATCATCATTTTCTTGCGATCTCGAGTGATCTTGATCCCTAGGACGTGACTGGCTTCTCCCAAGTCCTTCATATCAATCTGTTTTGACAGCCATGCCCTTACGTCTGACAACATCTTTACATCTTTCCTGATGAGTAGAATGTCGTCTCCGTATAGTACCAAGAATACCAAGGCAGTTCCGTCATGCCTTTTATACACACAACTTTCGAAACTATTTTGATCAAAATCGTAGGATTTTATAACTTGATCAAAACACTGATTCCAAGCACGGGATGCCTGCTTCAGCCCATAAATGGACTTCTTTAGCTTACAAACCAGGATGCTCTTGGACTTTTTCAATGAAGCCTTCGGGTTGTTGCATATAGATTTCTTCGTCAAGACTTCCGTTGAGGAAAGTTGTCTTGACATCCATTTGCCAGATCTCAAAATCTAGATGCGCAGCAATCGACAAGAGAATTCGGATGGACTTTAACATGGCTATGGGCGAAAAAGTTTCCTCATAGTCGATCCCTTCTTTCTGAGTGTACCATTTCGCTACGAGTCTCGCTTTAAAGGTTTCAACCTTCCCGTCTGGTCCCCTTTTTTCTTGTATACCCACTTGCATCCAATGGGTTTTACCCCATTAAGTGGTTTGACTAGATCCCACACTTTATTGTGATCCATTGAACCCATCTCGACTTCTATTATTGTTTGCCAAGATGTCGCATCTTTGTCTTGGATCGCCACGTTGTAGGACCATGGATCTGATTCTTCTCCCGAGATCAAGTCCGAGAACTCTCCGATCCCTAAGAATCGTTCAGGTTGCCGGACAACCCTCCCACTATGACGAGGTTCCGATTGTGTAGGTGTGACGCGTGGTATGTCTTCTTGTACAGTTGGCAATAGAGTTGGCCACTTAAGTTCTTCCAAGGTAATCTCGCTTCTAGGATTTTTATCGTTCATATAGTCTTCTTCCAAAAATCTAAAGTGCGTACTGATTACGACCTTTTGATCTTCGGGACCATAGAACATGCATCCCTTCGTTCCTTCAGGGTATCCTATAAACAACCTTAATTCCGAACGTGCATCAAATTTCATGGCTTCCCTATCCAACACGTATGCCGGACACCCCCAGATCCTCATGTGTCCTAAGCTGGGCTTTCGCCCCGTCCACAATTCCTTAGGGGTTTTTGGAACCGATTTGGATGGCACTAAGTTCAGAATATAAGCCGTTGTTTGCAAGGCGTAACCCCAAAACGATTTTGGTAAATCCGCATAACTCATCATTGATCTTACCATTTCTAGAAGCGTTCTGTTTCTTCGTTCTACAACCCCGTTTTGTTGAGGGGTACCGGGTGCAGTCAACTGGGATGCAATCCATTCTTCCGATAAGTAGTTCAAGAATTCATCGCTGAGGTATTCGCCTCCACGATCGGATCTTAGAAACTTGATACGCTTTTCCTTATGATTCTCTGCTTGAGCCTTAAATTCTTTGAATTTATCAAAGGTCTCAGATTTATGCTTCACTAGGAAAATGTATCCATAGCGCGAGTAATCATTGATAAACGTAACGAAATACTCGTAGCCGCCTCTTGCTTTGATTTGCATTGGACCACATACATCGGTGTGGACGATCTCCAACACTTCTTTAGCTCTAAGCCCCTTGGCTCCAAATGCCCTCTTGGTCATTTTACCCTCCAAACATGATTCGCAAGTTGGAAATGGTTCAATCAGGAAAGACTCCAATGAACCATCTTTCACCAACCTTTGGATCCTTTTTGGATTAATATGACCTAATCTTAGGTGCCAAAGAAGTGTCTCGTTCACATTGGTCGAACGTTTCCTTTTGCTCGAAATAGTAGATGAGTTATAGGATGCATTGTGTGTGTGATGTGCATAGTTAATAATGTAAAGATTATTCTGTAATGTTCCATGATAGATAACCACATCGTTACGAAAAACAGTAACATGCTTATTAAAACGAACAGAATATCCATCAGCAAATAGTTTTGAAACTGAAATAAGGTTTTTACGAAAAACTGGAACATAAAGAACATCTCTTAAAATTAAACTCTTGTCTTCAAAAGACAGGTGCACGTCTCCCACTGCTTCAGCTGCCACTCTCGTAGCATCGCCTAGCGTGACGAGAATCTCTCTTCCACTAAGTTGCCCGGTCCGCTTGAACCCCTGTAAAGTGAAACAAACATGATCAGTGGATCCCGTATCCACTACCCACAAATGGGTAGCATACGCCGCCAAACAAGTTTCAACAACTAGTGAGAGAGAATTACCTTTCTTTCCATTCCTCTTGGGTTTGGAACAGGCTGACCTCCAATGTCTTTTTTCACCGCAGTTAAAACACTTTCCCTTGGCCGGTTTCTTTACTCCACCCTCTCTCTTCACCTTTCCTTTGCCCTTGGAAACACTTGAGTTAGCTTCACTTTTGGTCCTTTTCTTCTTCTTACCTCCCTTTGGTCTAGAAGAGGAAGATGGACCGGCTGTCGCTAGGGCTTGGCTGCTCTCTCCCAATATTCATTCAGCCGAAACTAAAGCTTGTAGCAGATCAGGCAGGGAAAACTTCTGATTGTTCATTTGTTAATTGAGCCTGAACTGCTCGAAGCTTTGGGGCAGGGAATGGAGTATGAAATCAATCTGGGTCTCGATGTCATATTCAGCACCAAGTACCTCAAGTTTGTTAAGGTGAGCCATCATCTGGAGAACGAGTTCCCTTACGGGCGTTCCCTCCACCATTTTCATTGAGAGCATGTCTCTCATGGTGATCTGGAGAGCCACACGGTTCTGATGTTGGAACATCGATTTAAGATTGACCATGATGTCTGCAGCAGTTTCAACGTTTTGGTGTTGGTGTTGTAACACATCTGACATAGAAGCCAAGATGGTACACTTTGCCATTTCGTTGGAACGCTCCCAGTCAGCACACTCTTTCTTTTCCGTTTTACTATACTCATCAGTCGGCTTTTCTGGTTTGGGTGTGGTAAGGACCCAGTTATTGTTGGGGAATTAATTGCCCGGATCTATTCGGGATGAATATTTAAATACAAATTTAATTATAACAATTATTACTAGCATGAATCAATCCTATATTAATTCAAATAATAATTCAACAACCAATCATGCATATAAACAGTTAACATAAAACCTACTCATGCGGAATTACTACGGGTTTACGTGAATTAACCTCTCGGAGTGACAACCGTTGAGAAGATGGATCCCGTTCACACGAACACACCAAAAGGTCTTCTCAAGTATTCCCTTATCCTTGTTCAACAATTCAGTGGTAGGAACTCCCGAACAATTTAACAAAAGGGAAAATAAAATTATGTTGCACCACCTTTGTGGATTTCTAATTTTTCCAACACATGGAATTGCACACTCACAATTGAGGTTTTTCAAAAATACACAATCTGTCGACGTTTCAAAATATTTGATATTTTATCGACGCTGATATTTTTCCAAAAAACCAATTTTCGTGTTACCCTGGGGTTGAAACATTCATCCCCTATTTATAATGAGGGGTTGGTTGAAATTTTAGGTGGAAATAAAGATGGAAAAATCTTTTTCTTGATCTCCAAGAAATCTTGAATATATCCAATATATTCTTTTCTCCATATTTAAAATATTCCACGAAAATCCCACCTCCTCTTGTTATGGAATTTTTGAAAAAAATCAGGCCAAGATTTCCAAGATTTGGATCTTCTTGAATCTATGAGATATTCTTGTATTCCAAGAATACATATCTTCCATAATATCTTTTCAAGAAAATCAAGAAAATCTTTCCTTCCTTATTTTCTTCATTATTTTCGAAAATTTCAAGATAAATAGCCAAATGGGAGATTTCTTGAATTTAATGAGATAAACTTGTATTCCAAGAATACTTATCCTCAATTCATAACAAAATTCAAAGAAAATCTTTCTCCCTCTTTTATTTATCTATTTTCAAAAAATAGGAAAAATAGACAACAATAATTTATTTTATGTTAAACACCTTTTTCAGTTATTGGACTTTATGTTTGGGCTACTTGAGGGACCTTTAGGAGAATTAAGATTGGACCTTCTAATGGACTTTGAATATCTAATATTGAGCCACAATATTATTCAAGCCCATAAATATTAATTAATCCCACTACATAATTAATATTGCACTATCCATCTTAACCCATATTACTGTTAATATGGCTCCCGGTCATTATTTCCCGTGTTTAAGATTATCTAGCCCATTAATTAATTCAAGCCACTAAAATAGCTTTCCATTAATTAATATCTTTTGTCCTTGGTCAAGGAACGGTTCAACATTATTATCCATACCGGAAACTAATTCCACTTGCAAGACTTGGTATGATAAATCTTATGAACCTCCCAAGGGGGCAAATCAAACAAGCGTACTGGCACACGATTCTTCGTATTAAATCTTTGCAATCGCATGTGACCAGTAATATTGCCCAAGATATAAAGTATTGAATCTCATTGATTCTCTACCCGTCATAAGTCAAAGCAATAATTACTAACCACACACGATCCTATTTAAGGGACGAAGATTAAGAAATAACGAACCACTGAGGTCTAATTCTTCCTAATTCAGTGCTGAAGAATTTATCCTCCTGTAGGTCCTATTCAGTGCATCAGTCATGCACTAGTGTAATCTCTTGGTCAAGACAAGCCAATCTGAGCCTTACACTTCAACCTTTCACGATGGTTTGTTCATTTCCATCTAGGTCGTGAACAACGTACTTTTAGTTACAAGGGACTGTTAATTTAATCTTCTGTGATCTGGTATCACTAAATTAACTACAATGTAACACGTACTGTTTATTAAACAGTTATGCAGTAAATATATGTAACATTCAATGATATTTAAAGCATCAGTGATAAATAATTTATTTCAGTAAATAAGACAGAAATTCATTTTGGTTATACAAAGTAAAAACATACTTTACAGTATAACCCCAATAATCTCCCACTTATACTCTAAGTCTGCTTTTAAGTATACTACAACATATCTCGTGTAGTTCCTAATGCGTGCCATCTAATGTCACCTACACGAACCTAATAATATCTTTCACTTATACTCAAAGCGGATTGGCTACGCACTTGACAACCATTCCTCCCACATGTCTCTTGAATGTTTCCAGAGGCAGACACTTTGTGAAAGGATTAACTAGGTTATCTTCCAATGCGATCTTAGCCACCTCTTCATCTCCCCTCTTAACGATTTCTCGTCTAAGATTTCCTTCCTTCAGTGTGCTTGTTTGACTCGTGGACTCTTGGTTCTCTTGAATTTGTAACTGCCCCTAGCAAATATTGTTAGACAAATTCGGAACTCCATCCAAGTCCACTAAGAAGGTCTAGAGCCAAACTGCAGGTTCCTTCACTGCTTCACAAGCAGCTACTTACCCGGCTTCCATGATTGAGTCAGTGATGCATTTCTGCTTCACACTAGTCCATTTCATGGCTACACTTCCCAAATGAAAGCACACTAACTGCGGCAGATAGTTTCTGGAATCTATGTCTGATTGGAAATCCGAGTCCGTGTAACCGATGGGAATCAGACTGTCTGACTGATAAACTAACATTCTATCCTGAGTTCTTTTCAGATACTTCATAATGTTCTTAACTGTCGTCCAATGCTCTTTTTCCGGATTACTTTGATATCTTGCCACCATGCCAACGACAAAACAGATATCCGGTCTCGTGCACAGCATTGCATACATAAGGCTTCCGACAGCCGAAGCATAAGGAATGCCTTTCATGTCATCTATCTCTTTTTTTGTCTTAGGGCACATTTCCTTGGATAGATGGATTCCATGTCTGAAGGGTACGAAGCCTTTCTTGGAATCCTGCGTGCTGAATCGCTTCAAGATAGTATCTATATATGAAGCTTGCGATAAGCCTATCATCCTCTTCTTGTGATCTTGAGTGATCTTGATCCCAAGGATGTGCCCAGCTTCCCCTAAGTCCTTCATATCAAACTGTTTTGAAAGCCATACCCTTACGTCTGACAACACCTTTACATCGTCACCGATGAGCAGAATGTCGTCTACGTATAGTACCAAGAATACCAATGCAGTTCCGACACGCTTCTTGTACACACAACTTTCGTATTCATTTTGATCAAACCCATAAGACTTTATTACTTGATCAAAACATTAGTTCCAAGCTCTGGATGCTTGTTTGAGTCCATAAATGGACTTCTTGAGCTTACAAACTAGGTGTTCTTAGCCTTTTTCAATGAAGCCTTGGGTTGTTGCATATAGATTTCCTCTTCAAGACTTCCGTTAAGGAAAGCCGTCTTGACATCCATTTGACAGATTTCAAAGTCGAGATGCGCAGCAATCGACAAGAGAATTCGGATGGACTTGAGCATTGCTACAGGTGAAAAGGTTTCCTCGTAGTCGATCCCTTCTTTCTGAGTATAACCTTTCGCCACAAACTTTGCCTTGAAGGTTTCCACCTTCCCGTCCGGTCCTCTTTTCCTCTTGTATACCCACTTGCAGCCAATGGGTTTGACCCCATTAAGTGGTTCGACTAACTCCCACACTCTGTTATGATCCATATATCCCATTTCAGCTTCCATTGTTGTTTGCCAAGAAACCGCATCCTTGTCTTGGATTGCCTCGTCGTAAGTCCATGGGTCTGATTCATCTTGACCGGGGACTAAGTCCGAGGACTCTCCTATCCCCATGAATCTCTCGGGTTGTCCCACAACCCTCCCACTACGACGAGGTTTCGATTGTGTAAGTGTGTTTTTGGTATATCATCTTGTACAGTTAGCACTAAGGTTAGTCCTCTAAGCTCATTTAAGGTAATCTCACTTCTGGGCTTTCTTTCGTTCATATAGTCTTCTTCCAAAAATCTAAAGTGGGTGCTTATTACCACCTTTTGATCTTCGGGACCATAGAACAAACACCCTTTTGTTCCCTCGGGGTATCCTATAAACAACCTTAATTCTGATCGAGGATCCAATTTTCCGGCTTCCTTGTCCAACACGTAGGCCGGACACCCCCAAATTCTCATGTGTCTTAAACTGGGCTTGCGCCCGGTCCACAATTCTTTGGGAGTTTTGGGAACCGACTTGGATGGCACCAAGTTCAGAATGTAAGCCGTTGTTTCCAAGGCATGACCCCAGAACGACTTGGATAGATCCGCATAACTCATCATTGATCTAACCATTTCTAAAAGAGTTCTGTTTCTTCGCTCTGCAACCCCATTTTGTTGAGGGGTTCCGAGTGCAGTTAGCTGGGATACAATCCCTTCATCTGACAAGTAGTTCAAAAACTCATCGCTGAGGTACTCACCTCCACGATCAGATCGTAGAGACTTGATACATTTTTCCCTATGATTCTCTGCTTGAGCCTTAAATTCTTTGAATTTATCAAAGATCTCAGATTTATGCTTCACAAGGAAAATGTAGTCGTACCTTGAGTAATCATCAATGAAAGTGACGAAATACTCATAACCTCCTCTTTCTTTGATTGACATTGGACCACATACGTCTTTGTGAACGATTTCTAACACTTCTTTGGCTCTATTCCCCTTGGCTCCAATTGCCCTCTTGATCATTTTACCCTCCAAGCATGATTCGCAAGTTGGGATTGGTTCAACCCGGAGAGACTCCAATGAACCATCTTCTACCAACCTTTGAATCCTTTTTGGATTAATATGTCCCAATCTAAGATGCCATAGAAGTGTCTCGTTCATGTCTGATGAACGTTTTCTTTTATCGGAAATAGTTGATGTGTTGTAGGATGCATTTCGTGAGTGGTGTGCACAGTTAATTGTATAGAGATTGTTCAACAATGTTCCATGACAGATAAATTTATCATAAAAAGAAATGGTAACAACTTTATCAAAAGTAAC
This sequence comes from Stenogyne calaminthoides, assembly GCA_037126765.1. Classification (NCBI taxonomy): domain Eukaryota; kingdom Viridiplantae; phylum Streptophyta; class Magnoliopsida; order Lamiales; family Lamiaceae; genus Stenogyne; species Stenogyne calaminthoides. The sequence goes on along the minus strand of JBBCBC010000005.1, from coordinate 15,757,049 downwards.
CGAATATCCATCAAGGTAGAATTTAGAAACCAAAATTAAATTCTTTCTAAAACTAGGAACGTAAAGAACATCTCTTAAAATTAAAACTCTGTCTTCAAAAGACAGGTGCACTTCTCCCACTGCTTCAGCTTCCACTCTCGTAGCATCTCCTAGCGTGATAGGGATCTCACTTCCACTTAGCTGTCGGGTCCGTTTGAGCCCGTGAAGAAAACATGATCTGTGGACCCCGTATCCATTACCCATGAATGGGTAGCATACGCCGCTAAACAAGTTTCAACAACTAGTGCGTGAGAATTACCCTTCTTTCCATTCCGCTTGGGATTGGAACAGGCCAACATCCAATGTCCTCTTTTACCGCAGTTGAAACACTCCCCCTTTGGATTTTCCTTGACACCACCAGCATTTGTCATTTTACCATTGCCGTTGGCAACTGTTGAGTTTGATTGCTTATGGCTTTTGGTCATCTTCTTCTTCTTGTCTTCCCTTGGCCTAGAAGATGAAGATGGACCACATGCCGTCAAAGCTTGAGTTTGGTGCCCCATCAACATCTCTGCCGAGACCAAAGCTTGCAACAAATCAGCTAGCGAGGCCAAAATGCTCAAAACTTTTTTATGGGCAGAGAGTGAAGTACCAAATTCATCTGAGTCTCCAGATTATAATCTGCACCCAGAACCTCAAGTTTGTTCAGATGGGCCATCAATTTTGAGGACGTAATCCCTTACGGGTTTGCCCTCCACCATTTTCAGCGACGACATCTCTCGCAAGGTGATCTGACGTGCCCCGCGTTTTCGACTCGTCAGTTGGCTCATCTGAATTTTTGTGTGTCAAGAATCCACTTGTGCTTTTGTGCAGTTAGGACAATCATAATTTTTCGTTTCCAATCAATATAGTTTCCATACTATTCTATTAACTTTAAGTATATTAACAGTGGATTAAAAGGTTGCGACATGCTGAACTGAAATAAATAACTATTGTATAAACACAAAATTATCACATAATTCGATCACATGATTCATATTAAAATCTCAAAAAAATATGAACATGCATCAGCCAACATCTCAAAACAGTTTAAATAAGTCACGTGGGGTGGGTCATTATTTAAACACATTCAAGCAGGTTACAAACAAGAAACAGTTATAAACCTTTAATATCCAGATTAATAGTTGGCTCCCACTTGACCAATATAAAATTGACAGGGACTTCGGGGAAGTATATGCATATCAATTTTATACCTAAGTAATAACCATGATTAAATACAGAATTATTACTTTACTTTGAACGAGCCTCGTGGGGAGGGTCATCGTCGCCACTAATAATAACCCACAATCATCCTTACGGAATTTATTCATGTGAAATCTATCTTTTGGCCGTCCCGTGGGGGGAATTTTTCCAAAAGAATCCACAAATAAATAAATCATGGAGGTCAAAATTAATTCAATTTTATTATCCGGAATAAAATTGTCAATTAATTATTTAAACATACTTAGTAATTTTCGAAGGTGAGATTTTTCCAAAACATATTCTCATGCATCACATATTTAAACACAATTTAAATAAGCACAAAAAAAATGCAAAACATCAAAACAAAAAATTAAATACATTGGGCACATATATCCAATTGTCACGGTTAATTTTTGTCATGTCTTGATCTCGAGAAATCGTCTTCATAACCTTCATCGTTCGTCTCAAAAAGCTCTCACTTGACCGTCTTAAAAAAAATGCCTCGTCAAGCCACGTCATCGACCCGGCTTGAATTAGGAGGCTGCGTCTTGCACTCCCGCCGTCGTCGGCGCCCGTCGGTCGGCGCTAAGCGCCCGAGCCGCGCGTCGCCCAAAGAACGCCGATAGATCTCGGCAGTGCATGAGTACCCGGTACGCGCCGCCCACCGCCGAATCCTTTGCGCCCAGCATCGCCACCCCGCCTCGCGCGCCCGCTGGCGCGTCCGCCCCGGAAGAAGCAGGTTACTGCGCCCGGCTTTGATCCAGCCTTGCTGTTGCCCGCCCGCCTCGCCCACACCGTGTGCACTTGCAGGCGTCAGCGTCGCGCCGCGCCTCCTTGGCACATTCGCCCGCGACACCACGCGCTTGCACCCAGTTCCGAATCCCGTCTTTTAATTCTTGTCTCCGCCTCCAATTCCGATCCGGTTATAATTTATTTACAAAAAATAAATAAACCTAGATCTAGACTAGTATATTATATTGAACGAATCAAACAAATCCTAATCTACTCGTGGATTTTCTCACGAGGCAAAACGAATTCGAACGAATCGAATTAAAAAACCACAATTTATATGCGTGCATAAATATAAACATTCATCAAATACCATGACAATTGAATACCTACAAAAAAGATCTAGCAATTCTACTATCCAATTTCAAATTTAATGAAAACGAATTAAATTACAATTTAAAATTCAGAGCCCGAAACCGAGGCTCTGATACCAGTTGTTGGGGAATTAATTGTCCGGATCTATTCGGGATGAATATTTAAATAAAAATTTAATTCTAACAATTATTACTAGCATGAATTAATCCTATATTAATTCAAATAATAATTCAACAACCAATCATGCATATAAACAGTTCACATAAAACCTACGCATGCGGAATTACTACGGGTTTACGTGAACTAACCTCTCGGAGTGACAACTGTTGAGAAGATGGATCACGTTCACACGAACACACCAAAAGGTCTTCTCAAGTATTCTCTTATCCTTGTTCAACAATCCGGTGGTAGGAACTCGCGAACAATTTAACAAAAGGAAAAATAAAATTATGTTGCACCACCTTTGTGAATTTCTAATTTTTTCAACACATGGAATTGTACACTCACAATTGAGGTTTTTCAAAAATACACAATCTGTCGACGTTTAAAAATATTTGATATTTTATAAACGCTGATATTTTTTCGAAAAACTAATTTTCGTGTTACCCTGGGGATGAAACATTCATCCCCTATTTATAATGAGGGGTTGTGCAAAATTTTAGGTGGAAATAAAGATGGGAAAATCTTTTTATTGATCTCCAAGAAATCTTGAATATATCCAATATATTCTTTTCTCCATATTTAAAATATTCCACAAAAATCCCACCTCCTCTTGTTATGGAATTTTCGAAAAAAATAAGGCCAAGATTTCCAAGATTGGGATCTTCTTGAATCTATGAGATATTCTTGTATTCCAAGAATACATATCTTCCATAATATATTTTCAAGAAAATCAAGAAAATCTTTCCTTCCTTATTTTCTTCATTATTTTCGAAAATTTCAAGATAAATAGCCAAGTGGGAGATTTCTTGAATTTAATGAGATAAACTTGTATTCCAAGAATACTTATCCTCATTCCATAACAAAATTCAAAGAAAATCTTTCTCCCTCTTTTATTTATCTATTTTCAAAAAATAGGAAAAATAGGCAACAATAATTTATTTTATTTTAAACACCTTTTTTAGTTATTGGACTTTATGTTTGGGCTACTTGAGGGGCCTTTAGGAGAATTAAGATTGGACCTTCTAATGGACTTTGAATATCTAATATTGAGCCACAATATTATTCAAGCCCATAAATATTAATTAATCCCACTACATAATTAATATTGCACTATCCATCTTAACACATATTACTGTTAATATGGCTCCCGGTCATTATTTCCCGTGTTTAAGATTATCTAGACCATTAATTAATTCAAGCCACTGAAATAACTTTCCATTAATTAATATCTTTTGCCCTTGGTCAAGGAACGGTTCAACATTATTATCCATACCGGAAACTAATTCCACTTGCAAGATTTGGTATGATAAATCTTATGAACCTCCCAAGGGGGCAAATCAAACAAGCGTATTTCGCATTACCCATTCTTCATATTAAATCTTAGAATCGCGATCTTTAATATTGCCCAAGATATAAAGTATTGAATCTCATTGATTCTCTACCCGTCATAAGTCAAAGCAATAATTACTAACCACACACGATCCTATTTAAGGGACGAAGATTAAGAATAACTCCACCGAGGTCTAATTCTTCCTAATTCAAAGTCTTAAGAATTTATCCTCATGTAGGTCCTATTCAAATGCATCACCATGCACTAGAGTAATCTCTTGGTCAAGACAAGTCAATCTGAGCCTTACACTTCAACCTTTCACAATGGTTTATTCATTTCCATCTAGGTCGTGAACAACATACTTTTAGTTACAAGGGACTGTTAATTTAATCTTCTGTGACTAAATTGACTACATGTAACACGTACTGTTTATTGAACAGTTATGCAGTAAATATATGTAACATTCAATGATATTTAAAGCATCGCTGATAAATAATTTATTTCAAAGAATAAGACAGAATTCATTTTTGGTTATACAAAGTAAAAACATACTTTCCAAAGATAACCCCAACAAATTATGGTGTTGTCTTGATGAGGACAATAGTAAGTTTTCGATACCAATCAACAAAATTTTCTCCAAAGATGCAAATTGTCTTTCAAAGATATTGAACGAAGGATTAAAAGGTTGCGACATGATGATACTGAAAATAAACATACATCTTGTGTCAATATCCGGATCAACACAAAGAAAATCACATAATTCGATCACATGTTTCATATTAAAATCTCAAAAAATATGAACATGCATCAGCCAACATCTCAAAACAGTTTTTAAATGAGCCTCTTGGGAGGTCATCATTTAAATCACATTCAAGCGGAGTTACAAACAAGAAAACATAAACCTTTAATTTAAAAAAAAAATTAATAGTTGGCTCCCACTGACCAATATAAAATTGATTTTCTATAAAGTATATGCATATCAATTTTATACCTAAGTAATAACCATGATTAAATACAAATTGACTTCGCTTTTGATCGAGCCTCTTGGGAGGGTCATCGTACTAATAATAATTCACAATCATCCTTTTGAATTTATTCATGTGAAAGCTATTTTTGGCCGTCCCTTGGGGAATTTCCCCCGAAAATTCACAAATAAATAAATCATGGAGGTCAAAATTAATTCGATTCAAAACCTTTAATTATTAAAACATACTTAGTAATTTTTTTGAATTTGAGATTTTTCGTTTTGCAATTCTCATGCAAACACATTTAAACAAATTAAATAAAGCATAAGAAAATACAACAATAAATCAAGCAAAAACATCTAAACATATTGGGCTTATCCAATCAAATTCTTCTTGGCTTGATTTTGAAAGAAACGCCGTCTTGAATTTCTCCCACTCGTTCATCTCGAAAAGAACTCCGAAATAAACTTAACCCAAGTAGCTTCGTAACACGAATTTTTCTCATCGCCCTTCGCATCGGCCTCGGCAAAGCACTCGACCGCTGCATGAATTTAAATAAAATCTATTTTAATTTCTCGCTCCGTCTTCATCTTCGATCGATACAATTTATTTAACGAAAAAATAAATATAAAATCAGACTAGTCTATTACATTGAACAAATCAAATAGCTAATCTACTCGTGGATTTTTTCACGAAAAAAACAAATTCGAACGAGTCGAATTAAAACCATTCACACGCATGAAATAAATAAACACATTAAATACCATGACAATTGGATACCTGCAAAACAGATCTAACAATTCTACTATCCAATTTTCAATAAAATTTAATGGCCAACATAATTTAAATAACAATTTAAATACAGAGCTCGAAACCGAGGCTCTGATACCAGTTGTTGGGAAATAAGGGGTGCCCGGATCTATTCGAGTTGAATTTAAATACATATTTAAATTAGTCAATTAATTACTAACATGAATTAATCCTAATTCAATTCAACATAATAATTAATCAATAAATAAACATCATGCGAACACGTATTTCACGTAAAACCTAAGCATGCGGAATCTAGGAATTACGTAAACACTAACCTCTCGTAGAGACAACCGCTGAGACGATGGATCAACCTAAAGTGCCTTCTTAAATATGTCCCACGTCCACAAATGCAATCCGGTGGGAGGATTATCAACGAACGATTTTAATCTTTAAAGGAGAAAAGGAAATTTTTTGGCTACCACCTTTGTGGATTTCTAATTTTTTCCAACACATGGAATTGCACTTGGGGATGAAAAACTCATCCCCTATTTATAATACATGAGGTGGTAAAAAATTTAGCCCTAGGAATAAGATGGGAAAATCTTTTCTTGATCTCCAAGAAATCTTGAATATATCCAATATATTCTTTTCTCCATAATTAAAATATCCCACCTCCTTATATTATAGATATTTTCGAAAATCTCACATAAGTAGGGAAGAAATAAGATCTTTTTCCTTTCTTGAACTTATGGGATAAACTTGTATCTCAAGAATACTTATTCCACAAGATCTTTCCAAGAAAATCAAGAAAAAATATTTTCTCTCTCCTATCTTATTATTTTCGAAAATAATTGGAAAAAATGGGCCAAAATATTTTCTTCTCATTTTCATTAATTGAACTTTAGTTTGGGCTATTTGAGGGGCCTTTAGGAGAATTATGATTGGACCTCCAATGGGCTATGAAGCTTTAATATTTAGCCAAAATATTATTCAAGCCCATTAATATTAATTTACTCCACTATAAAATTAATATTGAACTATCCATCTTAACCCACATTACGACTTCACAATAATATGACTTTCGATCATTATTTCCGCGTTTAAGATCATCTTAGTCCATTAATTAATTAAATCACTGAACAGACTTTATATTAATTAATATATTTGTCCTTGGAGTAAATACAGCCCAACATTATTATCCATACCGGAAATAAATTTTCACTTGCAAGATTTGGTATGATAAAGATTCTGAGCCCACCAAAGGGACAAATCAAGCAAGCCGTATTTGCACGTGATTCTCCGTATTAAATCTTAGCAATCGTCATGTAATTAATAATATTGCCCAAGATACAAGGTATCGAATCGTATTGATTCTCTTCCCATCATAAGTCAAAGCAATATTTATTAATTTCACACGATCCTATTTAAGGAACGGAGATTAAGAAATAACGCACCACTGAGGTCTAATTCTTATATATTCAGTACCGAAGAATTTATCCTCCTGTAGGTCCTTTTCAGCGCATCAGGATGCACTAGTGTAATCCCTTAGTCAAGACAAGTCAATCCGAGCCTTACACTTCAACCTTTCATGATGGGTCGTTCATTTCCATCCGAGCCTTAATCACGAGGAACTGTTAATTTGATCTTCTGTGATCTGGTATCACCAAATTAACTACAACGTAACACGTACTGACTTCATCGAATGGGTATGCAATAAATATATATAACATTCATTCATATTTAATGCAGCATGTGATAAATAATTTATTTCATTAAAATAAATAAGAAATTCAGTTTGGTTATACAAAGTAAAAACATACTTTTCAGTATAACCCCAACACATGACTGGTCAAGTGAATTTCCTGTCTGATTATGAAAAATTTGATGGAGGAAATGTCACTTATGGTGGTGGTTCAAAAGGAAAGATTGTTGGGAAATGTACTCTCAATGTTGAAGGATTTCCTAAGTTGTCTAATGTCTTACATGTTGAAGGTTTGCTTACTAATTTGATTAGTATAAGTCAACTATGTGATGACAATTTGCATGTCAAGTTTGATAAGAATTCTTGTTATGTTCTGAATAATGAAAATGAGTGTCTTATGACTGGTAATAGGTCAATTGATAATTGTTATCTTATTGGAACTAACAATGTTTGCAATCGCCAAAAATGCTGAAGAAGTTTTATGGCATCAAAAACTTGGACATGTTAACTACATGAATATCCAGAAACTTGTGAAGATTGGTGCTGTAAGAGGTTTGCCAAAGCTGAATATAGGAGAAATCATAATTTGTGGTTCTTGTCAGAAAGGTAAACAGGTCCGAGTGTCACACAAAATGTTGTCACATTGTTCGACAACAAGGTGTTTTGAGCTACTACATATGGATCTTATGGGTCCTATGGAAACAGAAAGTCTTGGAGGTAAAAGGTATTCATTGGTTGTGGTAAATGATTTCTCTAGATATACCTGGATTGAGTTTTTAAAAGAAAAATCTGAAACTTTTGCTGCTTTTAAAGTTTTGTATAAAAGGTTTAAAACTGTATACAACTTGAAAGTGAGTAAGATTAGGTCAGATCATGGTAGGGAATTTGAAAATATCTTGTTTTCTAATTTCTGTGAAAAGAAGGGTATAATACAGGAATTTTCATCTCCTAAACTCCACAACAAAATGGAATAGCTGAAAGGAAGAATAGAACTCTTCAAGAAATGACTAGGGTAATGTTGCAAGCTAAACATCTTTCTAAAAGGTTTTGGGCTGAAGCATTAAACACTGCATGCCATATTATTAACAGAGTTTTTATGAGGCCACAAAGTTCAAAAACAGCTTATGAGATTCTGAACAACAAGAAACCAAATCTGAAATACTTTCATGTGTTTGGTTGTGTGTGTTACATTCTGAATGATAGAGATCAACTTCGAAAGTTTGACTCTAAAAGTGACAAAGGTTTTTTCTTAGGCTATTCTAGAAATAGTAAAGCCTATAGAATTTTCAACCTTAGGTTAAACACTGTTCAAGAATCTGTGAATGTTGTTTTTGATGATACAACTAACATAGCAGGAAAAAGTATTGAAGAAGATGTGTCTGAGCATATTGAGATTTCTACTGAAACTGAAAATTCTGAAAATTCAAAGGATGTTACACCTAATGCCACAACATCTGGGACAACATTCTCTGAAAATCCAAAAATAGAAAGTTCAGAAAGCAATACTCAATACACTCATGACAAGGTACCTGCTTCCAGAATCATGAAAAGCCATCCTTCAAACCAAATCATTGGTGATTCTTCTGTTGGTGTACAAACCAGAAGAAGGGTAAGCTCAAAAGATGTGGTGAGATCTGTTTGTATATCTTCTCTATGCAACATGGTTAATTCTGAATGTTATCATTCCATAATTGAGCCTAAAAATATCAAAGAAGTCTTAAGTGATGAAAATTGGACAAATGTTATACATGAAGAACTTAATCAGTTTGAAGGGAATGATGTTTGGACACTAGTTCCAAGACCTAGTAACATTAATGTTATTGGAACCAAGTGGATTTTTAAGAACAAAACTGATGAGTCTGGAAACATAGTAAGGAATAAGGCTAGATTGGTTGCCCAAGGATACACTCAAGTTGAGGGTATTGATTTTGATGAAACATTTGTACCTGTAGCTAGGATTGAATCTATTAGATTGTTATTGGCTATTGCATGTTTTATCAATATCAAATTGCATCAAATGGATGTAAAGGCTGTTTTTTTGAATGATATCTTGAATGAAGAAGCTTATGTTGAACAACCCTTAGGATTCGAAGATCCTCACTATCCTGATCATGTTTATAAGCTTAAGAAAGCTTTGTATGGCTTGAAACAAGCTCCTAGAGCTTGGTATGACAGATTGACTGACTTTCTTTTGCAGTTTGGTTTTGTTAGAGGAGAAGCGGACATGACTTTATTTATTAAACAGGTTGATGGAGGATTGATGATTGCACAAATATATGTTGATGACATAGTATTTGGAGCAACATCAGACAAGATGCTGAATGAATTTGTTGAGGCAATGTCATCTACATTTGAGATGAGCATGGTTGGAGATTTGAATTACTTTTTAAGTCTGCAGATCAAGCAAAAAGATGATGGAATCTTCATTTGCCAAAGCAAATCTGCAAAGAACCTGGTTAAGAGATTTGGTCTTGAGAACTCGAAGCATATGAAAACACCTATGAGATCAACTCAGAAGTTGAACAAAGACAGTGATGGTCAATATGTTGATCACACACAGTACAGATCCATGATAGGTAGTTTTCTTTATCTTACCTCTAGTAGCCCTGACATTATGTATAATGTTTGTGTTTGTGCTAGGTACCAAGCTAATCCAAAGGAATCTCACATGAATGCTGTGAAGAGGATTATCAGATATGTTGCTGGAACAACAGATCTTGGTATATGGTATACAAAGGACACAAGCAGTGTATTGACTGGATATAGTGATGCTGATTGGGCTGGAGACATTGATGATAGGAAAAACACAAGTAGTGGATGCTTTTACATGGGTACCAATTTGATTTCCTGGCATAGTAAGAAACAAAATTGTGTTTCACAATCTATTGCAGAATCTGAATATATTGCTGCTGGTAGTTGTTGTTCACAACTTTTGTGGTTGAAAAAGATTTTTGATAACTATGGACTTGAGAATGATATTTTGACTGTGTTTTGTGATAATACTAGTGCTATTAACATTTCTAAAAACCCAGTACAACATTCTCTTACCAAGCACATAAGTATAAGACATCATTTCATAAGAGACCTTGTAGAAAAGGAAATTGTGAAGTTAGAGTATGTTCCCACTGATAATCAACTTGCTGATATTTTTACTAAAGCCCTTGATCATGAGAGGTTTTCCTTTCTGAGGAAATCTCTTGGTTTGTGTACTATCTGACTTCTGTAGGGTGGATGTTGTAACAAATGTGTCAACATTTGAAGCAACATCAGGTTTGATTTTTGTAGTACTTGGTTGATTTGATCGATTCTCTCTGATTAAATAAGTTTTTGAGTAAAATTCTTGTTGAGTCAAGTCATTGTGATTTTCTGGACACACACTTCTTAAATGCACAAAAAGAAAATAAAAAATACACACATTGGATCTAATCTCTCACTGAGTAACTATGGAGCACGAAGTTTGCTACTACGATGTCTTCTTTTCAAAAGGTGATTGATATAACGCATCAGTTAGCTCATAATCCATTGAGTAACTATGGGGCACGGAGTTCACTACTACGATGTTCTCTTTTCAAAAGGTGGATCAATATGAGTTAAGTGTATGAAAAGAAAAGAAAAGATGATAAGTGCAACATAGGCTGAGTAAATAAGGCAAAATGAATGTTGAAGTGTGTGTGTGTCGTTCTTGATTGCAACATTGACTTGATTTGACTGATTTTTACTTGGATAATTATTTAATTGTGACTATTTGATTAAATTGATTATTTAATACAAAAATTAGCCACACTTTATTTAATTTCAGGTATTGTACATTGTTTTTATTTTATTTTCAGGCATTTTTATTTTGTAAAAATTGGCAGAAATCGTGTGGTTTGGATATTGGAAGTAGTGGGAGTGATGGTTTCATCACATTGCACCCCCATGATCTCCATTTCTAGAACATTCACTTTGTGGGATCATGACTTGTAACATGCTGATTTCGGATTCTATTTAAGGATCGAATGGGTGTTGGTTTTTATACTGAAAACTTGTTTTGAGTTTTGCGTACTGAAGTTTGAAGAAATTGAGGTATTACTGGTTTTGTCATAAAGTATTAGTTGGAATTAAATTTTTAATTCTATTTGTCACTAACTCTTTTTTATATTTATAGCAAAATGGCTGGAAATCAAAACACTTCACCAAACACGCCTTCAAATCCTTCCTCTGAAAACCCTGAAATCGCAAACCCGCTTGATCTTCTTGCATCAATGGCAACTTCGATCGACTCACCAAATGCCACACCTACTGCTGAATCATCCAACCCAACACTCCAAGAAACTCTAAACCCAGAACCTATTTCGGTTGCATTCCTTGAAACCGAACATCCACTGAATGTGAGCGAGGCGATCATTTCACTTCAACGCTTTGAAACTCCCGCGACGATCATGTTTGGAGAATTCTCGGTGAACATTCTACCATTCTCGAATGTCTCATCCTCGAACCCTCGTCGTGGTGTTTTCCCAGATGATTTCACTGTTGGGGCCGAAAATTCAAAACCTACTGCTGAAAATGTTGAGCCCGTGCAACCCGATGCTCAAGCTGATGTTGAGATGGAAGATACTTCCATGGGGGAGTCCATTGAGAAGGCTAAGGCTGACATTGCTGCTGTTGGTCCTTCCTCCAAGAAGCTGAAGAGGAAGAGAAGCCCTGTGAAACCAAGAAGAAGGTCGAACCGCTACAGACCCAGGGTTGACTACTCTGAGACAAAGAGGGGTAAGATTTCTGATTTGGGTCAAACCTCAAGGCCAATTGTTGTGTCTGATTCATCTGAATCAGAAAAGAGTTTGAAAGAGGCTGGGGAATGTGAGAAATCTGCTGAGGAAGTTGAGCACTCTGATGAGAAGAGTGTGGATGAGGAAAGTGAGAAATCAATTGCTGAAGAAACTGAACCAAGTGAAGCATCTGAGCCTGCGGCTGATGCTAATGATGATGATGATGGGAATGCTAATGATCATGCTGATTCAGAGAGTTCTGATGAAATCATTCCTCTTGCTGAATTGTTGGCTAGGAATGAAAGAAGAACCAAATTCAGAAATGATCCTGAAGCTGCTACAAATGCTAGAACTGAGTTGAGAGCAAAGAGGAGGCATGAACCTGTTGCTGACTCTGATGCTGATGAAGATGTTGAGCAAAGTGCTGCAACACCATTAAGTGAACCAGATGACTCTGATGATCCTGATGAATCAGACTCAAGTAGTTCAGGTAACACATCTTCTGAACCTGACGATGATGAAAGTGATGATGCATATCATGGTATTGCTAGTCCTAAGTTTGCTATTATGAGAAGGAGACTTTTATTATCTGAGAGGAGGATAAGAGTTTATGAATTTGATTGGCAAAATCTGATTCAATTCTTTGAGGAAATGAATCTTTTGCATGCTGTACAGTTTGCTTCACCTTTCTTTGACACTTGGGTATATGAATTCTATTGCAATCTGAAGAAAGGAACTGGTAGAAGGAACTCTAGGAGATATGGAAATGTGAGGTTTAGAGGTCATAATGTAGGCTTCAATCCTGGTATGATAAATGCTTTCTTGAGAACACCTGATGTAGATGAAGAAGTTGTCCCTCATTTGAATGAAATTGTGACTGCTATTACTGGTGGAATGGTTAGGAGATGGACAACAAAAGTGTTGTCATCCAAGTTGACAAGTCTGTTTTCAGTTGTTCACAAATTTGTTGTGTACAACTGGTTGCCACACTACCAAGATCACTGAAGCTCAAGCTATCCTGATGTATAGGATAGTGGTCATGAACAATTTCAATCTGGGAAGAACAATTTTTGATCATGCTATGAAGTGTGCAGGTGGTAAGAAAAGTGCTTTACCATATCCATGTATGATATTTGCTCTGTTGGACAGATTGGACATTGCTAGGGAACCTATTGAAAGTCTTGGTGGGATGATTCCTGATTTAGGAATCTCCAAAGTACTGTTGAGAGGAAATAGGGTTAGAGACTTACCATACAGGAGGCCTAATGCAGAGGGAGATGAAGCTGAGCCTTAGGTTGTTGAACCTGCTGTTCAAAATCTGGATGCTGCACCAAATGTTGGCAACAATGATGGTGACAGTGACTTGAGAAATTCTCCAGTTCAATCTGTTACTATTCATAGGGATTTCATACTTCAGCAAATTGAGAATTTGCAGGATCAGATTGCTGAGCTGAATGTCATGAAAAACTTCTGGGAGAGGTTGCTTTCTGCTCCACCCGGGGGAGTAGCACCTGATGCTCCTGAAGTTGCTGTTGATATTCCTGTTGCTGAAGAAGTTCCTGAAGTTGTTCCAGGTGATGTGCATGAAGAAGATGAGCCAGATCTTCTGGTTGAACAAGCTGCTGAACAAGGTGATGATGATGATGAAGCTGACATTGATGATATCATTGATGAAATCTATGGTGATCTCCTATGATGGTTGAATGAGGGAGTTTGATTTGAGATCATGAAGATAGGGGGAGTTAAGAACAAGTTGAGGGGGAGCATGTGCAGGACTTGATGATGCTGCAGCTGATTGTTTCAGTTTGATCACCTCCAACTCTCTTTGTTTGTCCTTTTTTATTCACATGATCTTATTTCTGTTTTTGCAAGTTATTTACTAAACTCTGTTCATTTAGTTATGTAATTATTGAACAATAGTTGGTAGGTTTTGCTTGTTTATATTTTTGAACATTAGTGTTGATGCTCTGATATTCTGTTTTATTTTTAATATTGATGATTAGTATGTTCTAATGATCATATTCTGTTTTTAGGTTAAGATTTTTGTATCTTTGCTCAGATATTCTTGTTTTCATTGCTTTGATAATCTTACCTTGTGTTTTGGAAAAGAGTAGTTTGTGTAGATTGTTCAGAATGGTCTGTTAACTTTCTTCCTTACAGCTCTACTCTATTTCCTTGATGATTGGTGGAAATATGTTCAAGTAATATATGTTCTACTTTGTCTGCAGGCTTAAAGATTGATACATAGTGTACTTGTATCATTTTTCCTTACTTTGAGATGTTCTTACATCTTGCTCTGATGAGTTCCAATGTAATATACATATGTTCTGATATGTTATATGCTCTGATATGTTTTACATTATGCTCTGACAAGTTTTTCTGCCGATTGAAGTTTCTCAAACAAATGAAATTGTTTGATGATGTTTGTTCGATTCTTGATAGCTACAAAATGGTTTACCACTTAGTAGTGCAGCTGATATGATTATGAGCTCTATCATGCACAGTACCTGATGTATTTATTATTTCAAGTGTATTGTAGCAGAAAGATCGAATGGGGGAGATTGTTGATGTTGCCACCGATGTTACAACATTGGTTACAACATCAGTATTCATCCTTTCTTCTTAACCACTAATACTACTATGTTCAATGTTGTCTTTGATGTTGTTGACTGCAGGTTGACGATCTAGGTTGTTCTGCAAGATTCCAGAAGGTTCCACAAGCTTCAAGAACCGAGTAGAAGGGACTAGATCATGCGGTTGTTTTCAGAAGATTGGAGAAGACCCACTAACTGGGGCAGTTACAAAGATCATGGGAGAGTGGATGGAAGAGTTTCTAGATCCTTCAACGAGGCACTAGTAAAGCTACACGAAGTCTATAAATAGAAGACCTTGATGTTCATATCAAGTGCCGAACATTGCCATTAATCGTGTGTTTTTTAGTCGAAGCAACAACCAAGCATCAACTGTAGAATGCGTGAGTGCATCCAGAGTGATAGGGTCATTGTTGTGGAGTTTTTAGCCATAGAGAGTAATTGTAGGGTTTACAATACCTCGAGTTGGTGCTAGATTTATTTTATGTGGAGTGTTAGTCTCGGTGTTAGATAGTTTCACACTCATAGAACAGGTCACCTTTGGTAGTGTAGAGATACACCTAGCCTTTAGATCATGTGCTTGATCTTGTTTCAAGAGGATTCGATTTGTGAACCTCTTTGTATTCATTATTTTGATAAATAGTGATTTCGGCCATAAGACATCACAATCTATATTGATATAGATTGTGCAAAGTCTTATTAATTTTGTGTGTTGTGTTTCTGAGTCTTCCGATGTTTCTGTCTTTTGAATATTACTTTGAGTGTTACAACATTCAGTGTAATATTACTCTGATTTTACTAAACACAACCCCGTGTTATACACACTTTCAGTAATCAACTCCAGACTACATATTCATAAAAATAAAATCTGAAATTTAAAACTATTACAATTAAAAATGAAGGTACTTGCAATTGCGACTATTAATCAATTTCAACTATCTTCTTCTTTTATTATGTTACTGGAATCAGTACAATCCACATGATAAGGTTCACCACTAACCAACACCACACTAAAGAACTATTTTTTTCAATTTCGCCATCCATAATTATCTCAACATCATTTTTCCTTATGGTAAAAGAAAATTTTAGAAATACAATAAATATTAAATTGATTTTTTTTTCAAATACTTCCAGAAAGAAAGAAAATAATTTCAACTTTGTACTTTGCTCATTTTTTATTTTTTATTTTTCATATAGATTTCACGATATTTCTACCTCAAAAGTTATTTTTCAACTTTGTACTTTGCTCATCAGTTGTTTCTTTCATAATCTAAAGTTTCATGTTGTAATATACTCTTCCATCAAGGAAAGTTAAAATATTGTATCACGTGTTTCTTACCACGTGTCTAAAGCTGACTATATAAGGTAATGAAAAATGAACTCTTATTTTCTCATTGTATGAGGTCATGAAGTTTTAATATGCCTCTTAAAAGTGTTGTTAAGTCTTTCCACTTTAGTGTTACAACTTTAACATGCTACCAATAATTGTGATTAATCTGACAATTTGGTATATGTCTAAGAAAACAAGATATTTAACATATTAACATATTTAATGACATCTATATTAACATACACTAATACAGATTTGGGCTTGGAGAGCTGTTAAACATCTCCAAGTAACAGCTGTCTAAGCTTGGACAGCTGATAAAAACCGTTGTCCAAGATATTACACTTAGAGAGTGGTTTTTAACCGCATTGCCCTAAGAAAGCGGTTTTTAACCGCATTCCAAGAGATCACCTAAGACAACAGTTTGTAACCGCTGTCCAAGTATATTCACTTGGACAGCGGTTCACAACCGTTGTCTAACCCTTTTTTTTTAATTTATATATATATAAATACACTTGGACAACGATTTTTAACTGTTGTCCAATATATATATATATATATATATATATATATTTTTTAATTTATATTTTTAAAATCATGTTTATAAAAAACCAAAACCAAAACCAAAACTAAAAACCAAATTTTATACCACACGATAATTAATTGTCCAATACCAAAACATCAAATAAATTAATAAATTAATGCATACACATCATGAAATAAATATTAATCGTCCAATACAACAAATTAAAACATGCATATCAATACATACATATATATATATATATATATAAGTAATATGCTATCAAAAGTTATCCCAATCTATCTATAATTATCCAAGAATAGATTGTAAAGGTACCCTGTCCAATCCATTTTCCATTTGTTCATTCTTTGTTTGGAGTAAGACTTGACCGGACGATCATAGACAAACTGCAAATAACGATCAATTAATCAACATAGTTAGATATATAGTATGAATTTTTATTCAATTAATAATAATTTAAATAAATCGATAAATTGACTTACGTTGATAGGAACCGCGGTTTGAGAAGCGCGTATTATATCTTCAATATAACAACACACAAAATGTCCACAGTGATCACTATCTCGTTGCATCGGTACCTGTTGATTATCAATATAATCACGTATTACAATTATAATAATTTTAATGATAACTTAATAAATTATATTTACCTTAACATTATTTCAGCTCACTTTATTGAATTTAGCTCTTGAGCCTTGATTAGGAAGTTGACTCCGATACATCGTCATCACACTATTATTATTAGAATTAAAAAATAAAGTTAGATTAAATATGCATAATTTTAATAAGTAAAACAAATTATTATATTATAATATTAAAGATGAACTTACGCTTCCATGTACGAAGTAAGATCAGGTCGATTTGAAGTCAACCCATTCGCAGTTGGATCCATAAAATACACACTTAATGTGATCATATTTATGGCGACCAACACCCAATGATTCCTATATTATATTAAGAATATTAATATTAACTATAAATTTAGCATATGTGCAAATATCATATATATTATGAATATAAATTTTAACTAAATGTTTATTGTACTCACCCCACATTTGTTGGCCAAAAAATGAGATGATCTCTGTCAGTATAACTCAGCATATGAGAAACTAACCACTCCATGGTATGTGCCCTATCTCCCATTAAGCAAGACACTTGAGGGGAGACGAAGGAATACATTCCACATGCTCGAGGATCTCTGGAGAGATATACCTCACCCAAATATCTTTAACCAACATATATACGCTAATTAATATTTAATTTGAAAAGTAAACTATATAGAAAGTAAATACTGAGAATTAGTTAGTAAACACATACCTGAGGTATAAGGCTATGCTCGTTTCACTCAACCACTGGTTCGTTCATGACTTCAATCACATGCTCCCGAGTGATGTATTCTTCAATAGAATTCTGATGAAAGTAAGCATTCATAGGAACTGTGATCAAATCGAAATCAGAGGACTCCACTATCACTTGCACCATATTCTGTACGGTGTAGTCGTGATCTAAGTCTCCAGGCAAGGGATAACCAAGTCTGCGATCACCAATAGTGGAGTCTCTGGTCGCTGTCTCCCTCTGACTGGCTGCGACACCCTTTGATTTCTGTTTAGGCTTTTGTGGTGTCGACAATTTCTACAATCAATTTGCAACATTATTTAGAACGACAAATAATATAATGAACTTTAATAACATATATTAAATTTACCTTCATGGTGAGAGAGACCAAGTTGGTCGGCCATTCGATGAAGTGCCCGACCGTTGTTCCGACGGTGACAACTTCATCAATTGGTTTAGGCACCGGTGAATCCTCTTCTACTATTATGGGTACATCGAGTGTGACCCTCACGAAACCAGGAGTGATGGGACTACCATGAATAACTCCATCGGAGTTATTGAGCAACGTTCCTGTAGCCACCAACCGAGTAGGATTCTCCAAATAAAGGTAGCATGAGGCCGGTGACTGTTCGAATAAGATATTTAGTTAGAAAATTTTAATATATATACTAGTATTTAATTAAAATAAATGTGATACACATCTGATACCTGCGGGACGCCGTTTCGAAGTGCCTCAATAAAATCGTCCCTAGCATTAGCCGAAAACATAGCATCAGCGACACTATTTTCACAACTTTCTCCACTCGAGGACATTCCGTGATGTGAGAGTCTCTCGGACCTCATCTGTTCCAACTCTTTAGCCATCTGGGCAACCTGTTCTGAAAGTATACCCACCATATTCATGGCTTGAAGACCAGGTAGCATGGCCAACGATGACTTCATGACGCCATATCCAACACTCCGTAAGCGGCCGGAATGCTCCTGATGACCTAAAGCCCGTCCAAGTAGATCATCGGTACCGACAAAGCGGATGTCTTCAGGCGTCATGGTCTGAGATAAACGCTCATGAATTACAAAAGATTATTATTTAATTATTTGTTTAGAAATAATAGTTTGTAATTCAAAGACAAATTAATGGATAGCTTACCCCTTCTTCAATGATACGCTGTGCACTGGAATCGGGAATATTCTCATCTCGAGCCTTTCTGGTAGTTTGAAATAACTCGAAATGGGTAACAACAGGCTGACTCTCTCCAGCTTTTTTTTTCTTCTTTCTACAATAGTCATTAACGTGTCCCCTTATTAGATATATTAAAAGTAAATATATAAACAAAATAAAATGTTAGGATTTTGATCTCACCAGATTTTCTCTTATGCGTGCATAACCCTTTGTTCGAGCCCGATATCGCTACCCATCGATTTGGCTTGTTTGCGATTTTTCTCACTAAGTAACTACAGTATAATAGAAATACGATAAACACTTAAAAGCATAGGGCATTAAATGATATTTATCGATTTTACCTGGAACTCATCATCCATAGATCGTCGCACAAACTCTTCCCAGTATGGGGCCACCGATGGCCAATTCTGATACGCCTCGGGCGGACTAGCAGAGTAAAGACCAGTATCTGAATCTTGTGCTTGACTTCTCAGCCAAGCCCGAAAATTATTGGCCAATACTCCAGCTTGCGATAGTATTTGCTTCTTCTTTGAATGATCAAGGCCGAGAAATGTACTCTGTACGCATATAACATAACAATGTAGTAAATTTAGTAATCATACAACAACTTTCAATAAGCATATATATAATTAACATACCGAAAGTTCATCCCATAATCTTTCTTTCAAAGAAGTGAGTTTGTCGCTATGCCAGTCCTTGGATGGCAGAACGATAGGATTATCGCCTAATCATGGCTCAAGGTAGAAAGACAACGTCTCACTCTGTTTACCGATTGCCTGCCCATATTCATTGAATGATAACTGCAATAACATATTATTTAATTAGATTCAACGATCAATCATATAATTACAATTTCAACTGTTCAATTGTAATAAAATTTCATGCACTTGTTTCCCCTTGCTACGAGCCCTCTTAACAGAAGACATCGTGACTATACCTCTACTGTGCTTATCCCCAGAGCTGCTAGTCATGGGAGCAGAAGTGTCACCCTGATCCAAGTCATCAGTATGATGTCGATCATCATCACCATGATCTCCTAAATATACTCCATCATCATCTCCATCATCTCCGGGATGTGGCAGATAAGACATGATCCTGTAAAACAGAAAAATAACATTTAATAAACAAAAAAACAAACAATATTTAAGGAAGCAGGAGAAATAACATTCAATAAAGTAAAAGAAACAACATTTAATAAAGCAGAAGCAAAAACAATCAATAAAGTCATACATTTCTTTTTAGCACTTGTTTTTCTTTTTCATTTTTTGGTTGACTTTTCTCGTTCATGACCATGAATGTTAACAAGATCCGGATTGTTATATTCATCCACATCGACAATTATTCTCTGGTTCGGGCGTGAATTTACAAGATCATCGAAAGAGGGTACAAAATGAGTGAAGTTCTGAAAAGGATCATCGATAGTGTCAACATCTTCATCGACGTGGTCGCTAATCTGGTAACAAGTGTTAAATTTGTTTGACAGAATGACGATGGACCATTTCTTATTAACTGGGTCGGGGACATAGAAAATTTGTTGAGCTTGACTGACCATTATGTAAGGGTCATTTCTGTATCCCACATGTTGGGATATTTTAGTTTTGATGAATTATGCCAAAACATTTCAACTTGTGTTATTGAAGCTAATTTACAGATAACAAGTTGAGGGGGAATGAGGGAACAAGTTGAGGGGGAACTCACGAAATCGATTTAAGATGATCAAGATCGACGAGGTCAGAGATTTAGACTAATCGAGATCGATGAGTAAGATGAGTTCGAGTTAACCCGATGAAATTTGAGCAAAATTAGAATTGAAGAAAAAAGCTAAGCCAAAGAAATCGGAAGGAGAGTCACCGATCGATACCTGAAACGGACATGTTCGGATGACCGTAAGAACGCATTTGAGCTAATCTGGTGATCGGAAGAGCGCATAAGTTTATCGTAACGAACCCGACGGAAAGATCGAAGATGATGTAGTTGATCGTAAGAGGAGCGGATGAGACCGACGAGATCGACGTGATTGAGATCGTGATTGACCTCGATGTATGAAACGATGTTATCCTCGATATGTTGATCTGAAGATGTGTTGATCTGATCGATCGAAATGATCGGATCGAAAAGAAGAAATCGATAACCTAAGTCAAGTGACCTGAGGTTCAGTGAGTAAAAGTGACCTGAGGGTCAGGATGTCTGAAGTCAGAAGAGTTAAACTCAAGAAGCCTTTGAAAAGCGGTATGCCGACGTACAAGGTCCGATGAAGAAGAAGTCTTTCAATCAAGAATCTCGAGTAAAAGTATCCTCAAGAATCAAGAACGGAAGAAGACTCGGAAGAAACACGAAACTTCGGAAGATCCCGAAGACTTCGGAAGAATCCAAAACTCGTAAGATCCTCGAAGACTCGGAAGAATCTCAAGACTCGGGAAGAATTCTGAAGACTCAGAAGGATCCTGAAGACTCAGAAGATCCTGAAGAATATAGCCGTTAGATTCAGCTGACGTGGACCAATGAGAGGAAGACAACCAGCCTGAAAATACTGTAGAACTTACAGAATAATATGGATTTGAATGTGATTCTCTCCAACGGTAACATTCAAATCCACACTATAAATACAAGATCTTCCATCAAATTAAGTGTGGAGAATGTGGAAAAATGTTATAGAGACAAGAGCTATATACTCAAGCATTCCCACCATAGAACACAAATATGTAGACATACAAATACATCCATGAGTGTTCTAAAATCCAATCTAAGCAACCCACGATATATCCTAAGCTTAGAGAGATTTTCCCAACCTTAGCATAAAGGTTAAACCATTGTACGGGAAAATCTCAACCTAGTTGGAGACACCAACCAAACCCAAACCCAAACCCTCTTGTTAGGTAGTTTGTGTGTGATTGTTGGAATTGTAAAGAGTTAGTAAGCTGCAGTTGAGTCAGCCAGAAAGCTCTAGAGAAGAAGTGAGTAAACTGTTTTAGACAGTCAGAAAGCTTGTAGGCAATCCCGTGGAGGGTGATAAGTCCCGAGGCGAACCCGAGAGGGTGATAAGTACAGTTTGAGTGAGAGCTCGTTAAATATTTGTAGGCAATCCCGTGGAGGGAGATAAGTCCTGTTTGAAGGAATTTCCCTAGGAACAGGGAGAGTGGATATAGGAGCTTGAGTCTCTGAACCACTATAATTGTTGTGTTGTTTTGCTTTCTGTACTGCATTATTATCTATTGCATGTTTTTCACTGAAAGCATAGTTCACTGATATTCAGTTGGAACCAATCCACTGAACTTGCATCAAATTGATCACAGCCTTAATCAATGTTTTATTGAATTGGAAGATTTTCAGCAAAGCTAAAACGAGTATAAACTTAGGGCCAACCATTCCGCACACTTGAGTAGCTAGAACAGATAGTTACCAAACTGAACTAACTCTACTGAGGGTTCAGTAAGATAATTATCGATCCTAGCCCTCGATCTCTCTTATAAACTTCGAGCTCGGTTGGGCTAATCTTAAGCTTCCGAAAAGCTTCGGGATCATTGTCTCGAAGAGACTTTGACTCGAAAATTCGTGGCTTCTCATGGCAAAATCATCGATAACTTTGACCCATCTGACCTCAGTGAAAGAAAAGTTTTAAAAATCACTGAACACGTGTATTCCCCCCCCTACACGTGTGAGACTCGTTAGCACCGGGACAAACAAGTGGTATCAGAGCAGGAGTTCAAATTATCACTATTAATGTGATCACTTTAACCTCCTTTTAAAAAATAAAAACCTGCTTTTTTAAAAAAAATATATTTTTAATGTTTTGGCGTCATTATCAAAAAAAGGAATTGTTGGGATATTTTAGTTTTGATGAATTATGCCAAAACATTATCAACTTGTGTTATTGAAGCTAATTTACAGATAACAAGTTGGGGGGGAACGAGGGAAAAATTTGAGGGGGAACTCACGAAATCGCATTTAAGATGATCAAGATCGACGAGGTCAGTAGATTTAGACCGATCGAGATCGGATGAGTAAGATGAGTTCGAGTTAACCGATAAGTCGAGCAAAATTAGAATTGAAGAAAAAAGCTAAGCCAAAGAAATCGGAAGAGAGAGTCACCGATCGATACCCGTAATATACATGTTCGGATGACCGTAAAATGCACAAAGCCAATCTGGTGATCGAAGAGCGCACAAGTTCGATCGTAACGAAACCACCGCAAGATCGTAAGAGGATGTAGCCGATCGTAAGAGAGAAGAGGATGACCGACGAGATCGACGTGATTGAGATCGATGTGTTAACCCCGATGCATGACCCGGATGTTATCCCGATATGTTGATCGAAGATGTGCCGATCCGATCAACAGTTGATCGATCGTGCAAGAAGAAATCGATAGCTCGAGTCAAGTGACCCGAGGGTCGCTGAGTAAAAGTGACATGAGGGGTCGATGTCCGGGTCGAAGAACTCGAACTCGAAGCCCGAAAGTGTCAAGATGCCCGACGTACAAGGTCCGATGAAGAAAAGTCCGGCCAATCAAGAATCCTCGAAAAGTATCCTCAAGACTCGTAATAATCCTCAAGACTCGGAAGAAACCCGAGACTCGAAAGAATCAAAAACTTCGAAAGATTCGAAGACTCAGAAGAATCCTGAAAACTCAGAAGATCCTGAAGACTCAGAAGAATCCTGAAGACTCAGAAGAATTCTTAAGACTCAGAAGGATCCTGAAGACTCAGAAGGATCCTGAAAACTCGGAAGATCCTGAAGAATATAGCCGTTAGATTCAGCTGATGTGGACCAATGAGAGGAAGACAACCACCATGAAAAAGCTGTAGAACTTACAGAATAATATGGATTTGAATGTGATTTTCTCCAACGGTAACATTCAAATCCACACTATAAATATAAGACTTCCATCAAATTAAGTGTGGAGAATGTGGAAAAATGCTATAGAGTCAAGAGCCATATACTCAAGCATTCCCACCATAGAACACAAATCTGTAGACATACAAATACATCCATGAGTGTTCTAAAATCCAATCTAAGCAACCCACGATATATCCTAAGCTTAGAGAGATTTTCCCAACCTTAGCATAAAGGTTAAACCATTGTACCGGAAAATCTCAACCTAGTTGGAGACACCAACCAAACCCAAACCCAAACCCTCTTGTTAGGTAGTTTGTGTGTGATTGTTGGAGTTGTAAAGAGTTAGTAAGCTGCAGTTGAGTCAGCCAGAAAGCTCTAGAGAAGAAGTGAGTAAACTGTTTTAGACAGTCAGAAAGCTTGTAGGCAATCCCGTGGAGGGTGATAAGTCCCGAGGCGAACCCGAGAGGGTGATAAGTACAGTTTGAGTGAGAGCTCGTTAAATATTTGTAGGCAATCCCGTGGAGGGAGATAAGTCCTGTTTGAAGGAATTTCCCTAGGAACAGGGAGAGTGGATATAGGAGCTTGAGTCTCTGAACCACTATAATTGTTGTGTTGTTTTGCTTTCTGTACTGCATTATTATCTATTGCATGTTTTTCACTGAAAGCATAGTTCACTGATATTCAGTTGGAACCAATCCACTGAACTTGCATCAAATTGATCACAGCCTTAATCAATGTTTTATTGAATTGAAGATTTTCAGCAAAGCTAAAACGAGTATAAACTTAGGGCCAACCATTCCGCACACTTGAGTAGCTAGAACAGATAGTTACCAAACTGAACTAACTCTACTGAGGGTTCAGTAAGATAATTATCTGATCCAAGCGCCTCAGGATCTCTTATAAACTCAGGCTCAGTTGGGCTAATCTTAAGCTTCTGAAAGCAGCTCAGGATCATTGTCTCAGTAGACTTTGACTCAGGGAAATTCGTGCTTCTCATGGCAAAATCATCAGGATAACCTGACCCATCTGACCTCAGTGAAAGAAAAGTTTTAAAAATCACTGAACACGTGTATTCCCCCCCATACACGTGTGAGACTCGTTAGCACAGGGACCAACACCACATTCTTCAAATCAACGCGTACGAACCCAGATCTTTCAACTTGGACCCCGTTAGAGATCCTCACCCAACTGCACTCGAAGATTGGTTATCGGTGAACAACATAGTCGAGTTCCCAAATATTGACAATCTGTCCAAAGTAAGTAGTATTCGATTGATCCCCTGCAGTTGCAGTAATGGACACCCCACTATTCTGCACTGTACTTGTGGCATCATTATCTCTAGTATAAAATGTGTATCCGTTAATAAGATAACACTTGTACGAATTCACATGTCTATCAGGCATTCTAGATAACCACTTAACTCTTTCATTCATTGATTCTTTATCCAGTGATAACATATTTGCTACATAACCATTGAACCAGTCAACAAACGTGCGATTGTGCTCAACTTCAATCCATGATCTATCTCTGGTGGGAAATGTCTCAACAAGTGCTTGGATGTGCAGGTCAATAAAAGGAAGCACGTCGACCGTGTTGTGAAGTACGCACAAGTGCATCCGTGTTAGTTCCTCCATACTAACACTTACAAATTGACCACCGGTAATGCCTTCACCATCCATCCTATTGGTGTACCGAGTAATTGAAAGTCCAATTGCATCGACATTCAGAATGAATTCAGACCAGTACTCGACTGCTTCTTCTACGAAATAGCGTTCTACAATGCATCCCTCCGGCCTTGACATATTCATCACATATCCTTTGAGCACTTTCATATATCTCTCTACACCATACATCCATCGCATACGAGCAGGGCCACACATCCTTGTCTCGTGTACCAAATGAACGGTTAGGTGAACCATTATATTAAAAAATGATGGAGGGAAATACATCTCAAGCTCACAGAGCGTCCCCACGACCTGTCTTTGAAAACCAAGCAATTTTCTAGGATCTATGACCTTGCTACTCATTGCCTTGAAGAACCAACATAACTTTGTTATGGTTATGCGCACATTTTCATGCAAGATAGAACGTATTGCAATGGGCAAGAAAGTCTCCATGATGACATGATAGTCATGCGATTTCAAATTCATCAGTCTCACGCCATCATCTGATACAAGTCTCTATAGGTTGGACGAATAACCCTCTGGAACTTTCACATCCTTTAGCATCTGAAGTAACTCTTTTCTCTCATTCTTGGACAAGGTGTGTGCAGCAGGAGGTAAGAACGGTTGACCCCTCTCTCTAGGAACATGTTTTAATTTTGCTCTTATTCCCATATCAATCATATCCATTCTTGCATTGTAACCATCCTTGGATTTCTTATCAGCTAGGAGAGTATTGAGCAAGCTGGCACATATTTTCTTCTCAACGTGCATTAGATCAATGAAGTGTCTAACATACAACTCTTTCCAATAGGGCAATTGAAAGAAAATTGATTCCTTCTTCCAATCGCTAGTGGGGACACTCTTTGCGAAGATCTTTCCGTATTGTGTGTCGATATTCTTCATCTCATTCAATACATCCGAACCTGACAATACACGTGGTGCTTCACCTGTCTCGATTGTGCCATCGAATGCATCGGCCATTGTTCTGTACTTATGGTTTGGGTCTAACCACCTCCTATGTCCCATATAAACGGTCTTCCTACAATGACTCAATCGAATGCGATGTGTCTTCTTGGTACAACAAGGACATGCATCGGCCCCCTTCACACTATATCCAGATAGATTCCAGTAAGCGGGAAAGTTATTGATAGTTCCAAACAACGTGACCTCCAACTTGAAATTCTCCTTTCTACAAGCATCATACACATCGACACTGCCCTCATCCCACAGGAGCTTCAAGTCCTCTATCAAAGGAGCCAGATATACATCTATGTCATTACCAGGTTGTTTGGGTCCTGATATCAACATAGACAACATCATGTAAGTGCGCTTCATGCACAACTCGGGTGAAAGATTATAAACTAACAGAATCACTGGCCATGTACTGTGGTTGGTACTTTGGATACCGAACGGATTCATTCCGTCAGTTGAGAGTGCAAGACGCAAGTGTCGTGGCTCGGTGCCAAATTCTGGATGCCTGACATCGAATGTCTTCCACTGGGGTGAATCAGCAGGGTGTCTTAGCATTCCATCTTTGATCCTATCATCATGATGCCAAGTTAAATTTCTAGCATCCACGGCGCTACTATACATTCTCCTGAATCTTTGTATTATTGGAAAGTACCACAACACCTTCGCGGGAGATTTATTTTTCTTATATCACTTTAGCCCACACTTGGGACATTCATCGAGGTCTTCATACTCCTTTCGAAATAAGATACAATCACCCGGACAAGCATGAATTTTCTGATGTGTTAACCCGATGGACTTGAGCATTTGTTTAACATCATATGCTCTCTTAGGCAGTACATTTCCATCAGGCAGTAGACCACTAACTGTTTCCAGCATACTTGTAAAGCACTCATCGGACAACTGGTGAGCTGCTTTTAGGTTGAACAATATCAAAACAGCTGACAGTTTTGTTGCCTTCTTACACCCGGGCCACAGTGGTAATCCAGCAGAATCCCTTAACTTCTCTTACATATAAGGGTGATCTCGCAGATCATCGTCATCCCCACTCGATGTATCAACAGTCGGTACATCATCGAAAATATCCGCATCCACTGTATCTTCAAACCTAAAGTCAGTTTCTAGGTTGCTTGAGCTACATCCATCTCTTCTCTCACCATGATATGTCCAAACGGTATATGTTTTATCAATACCGTGAATCATCAAGTGGTCAAACAGACTTTCTCGACCACTAACGATTTTTCCATTCATACATTTCCAACACGGACATATCCATGTACCGAGTGTCGGTGCAGTGTCTAATTGCATGATTACAAAATTCTTCCACCCCATTCCTATACTCATCTGATAATTGATCTGCTCGAACCCACTTTAGATCCATATAGAAAAAGAGATGCCTATAGGAAAGACAATATGAAGTGCTTCTCAAGACATTAATGTATATATACCTAATCATACTTGATCTCAACTTTTATCCTAATGTATCTTCCTAATCATTTTCTTATTAAAAGCTATATCACAATCCTAACGTACCTAAGGTTTTGTTTCTTCTCAAGACATTAATATATATATACCATCAATCATCTAAAGCAACTATCTAAAACACATGCATTTGATCAAACACTTGGTGTGCATCTTATATTCATCTCTAAATTGATATAAAAAATCACCAATCAACTCAAAAATATATATCAATCCTAATTATGCTTAAATCCTACACATGCATTTGATCAAACACTTGGTGTGCATCATATATTCATCTCTAAATTGACATAAAAAATCACCAACCAACTCAAAAATATATCACAATCTTAAATTATGCTTAAATCCTACACATGCATTTGATCAAACACTTGGTGTGCTTCATATATTCATCTCTAAATTGACATAAAAATCACCAACCAACTTAAAAATATATCCCAATCCTAATTTATGCTTAAATTCCTACACATGCATTTGATCAAACACTTGGTGTGCATATCATATATCCATCTCTAAATAAACATAAAAATCACCATTAACAATTTATCCACAAATTACCAACAACAATCAAGCCACACATATTTTTCTATATATACAAGTCCAAATTTCTCTATTCAAGCATATATACAAACAAGGTTAGACAGGTTAATTAAGTTTCTATTTAGACAAGCTAAGTTTCTATTTACCAATTCAAGTCCAAATTTCTCTATTCAAGCAATTCCAAATATTTCTCTATATAAGCTAAGTTAGACAAGCTAAGTTTCTCTATATACAAGTCCAAATTTCTCTATTCAAGAACAATTCAAGCAAATATTCTATAAACCAAATTTCTATTTCTCTCTACAAGAGCAAAATATTCTAACATATATATATATATATATACATGCAATTAATATAAGAGCCAATACAAGAGCAATACAAGAGCAAAATTTCTGTTTAACAAAACAAGAGCAAAATTTCTAACATATATATACATATACACATGCATTAATTAATATATATATATATACACTAATATATATATACACAACATATATATATATACCTGTACGCGCGTGGATGTAGGCGGCGATGGCGGCGGCGGTAGGGGAGGACAGCGGTAAGGCGGAGACGGCGGGTCGGAGGTGGAGGGGGCGAAAAGGCTTCCTCCGCCAAGAGAGGAGGAGGAGAGCGACGCCAAGAGAGGGAGGCGACGGCGGACACGACGGGAGAGGGAGGGGGTGACAGAAAATGGTCAGAGTACGGGGCATGATTAATTAATATGCAGGGGGGGATATGCGAAGAAGAGATATCGATATATCATAAATGAAAAAAACGCGATTTGGGGGCGCCTGGATGTAGGGCAAAAAGCCCCTTACAGAGCGGTTCGGAACCGCTCTCTATTGCAAAGCGGTTCTGAACTGCATTCCAAGCTCGAGTTCTTGCAGAGCGGTTGGAAACCACATTATAAGGGATCTTGCAGAGCGGTTCTGGACCGCTCTCTCTTGGAGAGCGGTTTCGAACCGCTTTTTAATTTATTTATTTTTAATTAAAAACCGCTCTCCAAGGCTGATTTTGGAGAGCTCTTCTTAAAAGGGCTCTCCAAGTGGAGCTCTCCAAGCTCAAATGTGTAGTAGTGATATTTTTTGTGTTCATTGATAGGTCGGTCAAATTGAGAAATTAATTATGAATGTATGAATTTGAAACAATATTTAATTAATATACTCTAATATACACTAATGTTTAATATTTTGAAATCTTTCATACAAAATTTGTTGTGTTTCGATATATCCTTAGAAAGTGTATAGTATGAAAATCCATGTTCTAAAAAATTACAAAATTTATTAGTCTATATGAAAATATATTATGTGACAGCTCAAAGAGATGATATACTTCCGTCAAAAAAAGAAAGGATAAACTACTGAGTTTATGACTCAAATTTCATGTGTGTGGGAATGAAAACAAATAAAACAATAATTAAATCTATATTAATAATTATTTAGTTAATCCACGAGTGGGTAAAGAATTAAAGATGATATAGAATTATTATGATAACTCGTATATAAAGAATATCATATGGATATTTTATTATATGGATATTTTATTTTGCTATCTCTGAAATTTCATTCTCTTGCTCTCCGTCTACTAGGCTACTAGCAAGTTACTTTAACTTGAGAATACATAAGTTAGATTTCTTAGTGAAAATACGTATCACATATGCATACTCAAAGGAATTTAAATTGTGGAAAAAAAAATTGTCAAACAAATTCGTGTTATTTCATTCTGACTACAGGGATCACATGCACGTGTAGATTTTTCGACATAAATAAACATAGACAAAGAACACAACAACAATCAAAGTATGCGATCTTCTAATAAATTACATATGTGATATGTGCATTTATATTTTCGAGTAAACAAAATTTATGACATTTTGGCACAATAATCCATGGCCTATGACTGCAAAATTATCTAGCCATTTGAATTAAAATCAATTTACAATAGAAATCCTATATCCTATATAAACCCCAAATGAGAGAGTGGGGATAAAAAGACATATATATACACCAAATACAATATATATAAAAATCATCATGGAAAAAATTAGGATGAATCCAGTTCATGTGGGAATTATATTGATGATATTATTTCAAGCAACAATAGTCACATCTTCCTCCGTTGGTTGCTCATTAAAATGTAATTTAGTGTGCCTCCTTACAAAGGTGCGGGGCGTATGTGTGAGTGATTGCTTGAGGCGCTGCAATTTAAAGACATTGGAAAGTATCGAATGTACAGCTAGTTGTGCCAATTTTAAGTGCACATTGCTTGCCTCGGGTAATATTATTAAGGGAAATTAATTAGGCAAAATGACACATTCATATATATTTTCATTTTGAAAAATGTTACCCAATTTATTTTTTTGGTACAGTTGTCACTCAAAATATTTTTTTGGACACATGTAAATTTCTCCTTGTGCGATCCCAATTTTATCCATGTGCTACCCTTATGCAGCTAAGTTCCATAAGAGTTGCATATATGTTGCATAAGGGTCTCTCGCACAAGTAGGGATAGAACCCAAAATAGTCACATAGCTTTTCACATTTTTAAAAATAGTCCTAAAAAATTTTATGCACGAAATAGGTCCCAATATTTCACGGATTGTACCATTATATATTGTCACAAATTCTTTGGAATTAATGAAACGACGTTATTTTTTGTCATGCGCCTTACATGTGAGTATTCAATTTGGAGATTTTCGACTGAAATACATGATAAAAAAACGGCGTCGTTTAATCTATTCTAGCGAATTTGAGACGAAAAATGGTACAATTCGCCAAAAATTTGGACCAATTTCGTACATTAAATTTTTTTGGGACTATTCTGAAAAAAAGTGAAAAATTATAGGACAATTTTTTATTCTATCCCAGTCGCACATGCAAGAAGAAGGATATTTAGGTCCATAAAATATTTTGAGTGATAACTTTATATAAAAAAATATTGAGTGATATTTTTCTATACGATAACTTGAAAATGATATTTAGTTAAATTCACCTATTATTAATATATATTTTAATTTGGATTCGAAAAAAATATATATATTTTAATATTTTTGTGACGTAAAAATATCATAAATTAATGGTGTTGGGAAATTTAGAGTTTTGATGAAAGTTCCAAAACACATGTAATAGGACCAGTCAGACCTGTTAGATTACTGATGTTTTTAAATACCAGTTATAAGATGACCAGTTGATACTTATTGTATAGAACAACTGATGTATAAGATAGGTCACATATTGAGGGGGAACTCAATATGTATAGGTCAGATCTAAAGACCAGCTGAGAACAAAAGACCAAATTCGGTCAAGGCCGTAAGGCAAGGAAAGCTTTATCGGATTCGCATAGTGAAATCATGATCAAATTCGATTAAGGCATATCGATCGATTAAAGGAACTTATCAGATTAAGGCATATCAGATTAAAGGAACTAATCAGTTTGGTAGTTTCATACTTTGTAAGTCAATTTAGCTTAATGTCCAACAAGCAAGTTACATAAGATTAAAACTTCAATCGCATAAAAGAAAACTATCCAAAATACACAACAATGAAATAATAGAACTTTTCATTAATAAAGACCCCGAGGTCTTTGAATTTACATTACAAATATGTTACAAGTACAAAAGGACCCTGAGGTCAATAGACATAAACCCTAAACCATAAACCCTAAGCCTAAAAATCTTATCCTCTAGTAAGGGGAGGAGAGAGGATTTAAAGATTTTAGAGCCCGATGGTTAAGTTTTTTAGCAACCATAAAAAGGGGTGTGAGAGGCTTTGAAATAATCCTAAAGCCACCCTCTAGAGCTTCGTTAAGTTGAGTTAAGTTGGAGCCCTTTGTTGGAAGAAGATTTCTAAGCCAGAGCCCCTTGTCCTAAAAAATCAATGGGCACTCCAAATTAAGCAAAATGGGACACAAGTGTCAAAGATGTGGTGTAAAGACCACATGGCCACAAGTGTCACATATCATCCGATTGAATATTGAGTTTGATATACGATGATCACCGTTGTCCGATGTCGATCAAGATCGAATACCAAACTCATGTTTTGTATCGTAATGAGTCCGCTGATGTTAATTCCGCTATCTCGATAAAGTTTTTAGAAGTCTATTCACCCCCCTAGACTACACAAGGGTGGTATACGATTAGGGAGAAGTGTCTTCATCATTTGCGATAACCTTTGATCCGAACTAATCTTGAAAAACCTTTTAGAGAAACTTGGCAATAATTGTATGTGTAATCTTTTTGACGATGATGAAAGAAGTAATAAGGGACACACAGGTTGATTTGAGAAGTCATCATCTATCACGAAATCATTTGAAAAGGGTTAACGGTTTTTACCGAAAGTTTCAAAATAAGGGTTCAAACTCGAATACATGGTTTACAAAACTTAAAGAAGATATGTATGGTGAATGGGTTATGTTGTGTAAATCATTGGTCCAATTTATAGAGGCTTAAGATGCTACCTGCAAATACAAATTTGATTTCTCAAAGCCTTTTAGAGAAATTGGCAAATGTCGAATAAAGACATCAATTACAAGATCTTGAGATCTCCTCGACGCGATCGATGATTGGATAAGCTTAACGAAGATTGATATCCCAAAGTATCCGCCACAATTATTATGAATATCAAATCGAGTTCATCTGATCGAAAGGGAATCGAGACGACTCTCCCATTTTCCAAGACTAAGTTTTGGCAAAGAACACTATCCCAAGAATTATACTCGTCCGAAAGTTGAATCTAACGATTAGGTCAACATTCAAATTGGATTAGATAAGAGATTTTCGATGATCAGATAGCGGAGGAGTATGATACCTCAACAAATCTCGATAAAAGGACCACCAATAAGTAATCGAGATAATAGTTGAAGGGAAGGAACTTCAATCGGTCGAAAGGAGAGAAAACAGATCGAAAAAATTGAATTACGAGCAAACAAGAAAAGTCACTGAACTCTGATCGGAATGACTTAAACGGACATCATGGGAAATTATAAGGATTAAAGCAGAAAAACTAAGATCAACAAGTGGTACAAACAGATTTCAAAAAGTGGTATTGATCGACATAATATCACCAACCGACACGATTTATGTTTTTTTGTTTACTTACACATATCCGAAATTATCCGATAATATTTGCTTTTCAATTTCAGACACATACTTTTGTGAAGCATACCTATTAAGCGAAAGTATTTAATGCGGACGTAGGGTATATGTATTAAATGCCACTAAATGTGTTTTAAATCTAAAAAGGAATTCAAGAACTTCAAGTTATATCCTCGACCACACGATCAAAACAACCGCTCAATAAGCTGATCGCTTATCCTTTTCAAACGTTTGATCTTCTAGTCTCGATTTTTCCCTCCTTCCTTTTATAAGCTTCATCAAAACCCTACCGTATATTTTTCTCAAAATTCTTAAGCGATTTATTCTCTCCTCAAACTCACAATTACCTTTCAAGGCTTCAAAGTGTTTCTTGCGATTCAACCTATTTCAAAAATCGAAAAGCGTAATCCGTAATTGTCGTTATTTGATGAATTACTTTCCTAAAATTCATTGATCATATAGATTACGCCTATTTATGTTATCATGTGTTATGCCTTATCATCTCTTGGTATCTCAAAGATGTATCCATCTATTATTAGGTCCGATAATCAATATGTGATATCTTTATGGTTATGCACAAATTTTAATCGAGTCTATCTTGTTGCGATGGCTACTCACCACTTTTTGATTGGGCAAAATTATGTGTAACTATCCCAAGATTTGGCAGCCCAAAATTATTAAAGACAAATTTGTAAGGTTTGGTGTTACACGATCCGAATCAATGGAGGTGGAACAAATTCGAGAAGGTGCGATCTCAAAAATATCAGGACCCGCTTCACCTAATCCAAGAATGCAAAGATGAGGCACTAGAATTCTTGAGGAATTTGAAGGTGGACACGGAAAATCCTCGAGAAGAACCTTAGCTTCGATTTCTTCAAGAATGATGGAGAGGATATCGACTTACAAATGCCGATATAACTCGATTCGCTCAACCCCCTAAGGAAAAATCTCTCCGGCTTCACTACAGGAGAGAATGAAGACGAATCGATCAAAATGAACTCTTCGAAGAGGCCGATAAACACCGCATCGTAGGCTTTGTTCAAAAGGTAGCCTATGTTGAAAAAAGAAATATATCATCATTGTTCGACATTCTGGATGTCTTTGGTTGAAAACAATTATGGGTATCTCTTTTCATGTAGATTAACAAACCGTCCTCAAAAATGTATAATAGATGACCGCTATTATCGATGGAGCTAAAATATTAATTGGCATGGTTTTCTAAAGGCTATTCTCGCCCCAAAAACATGACAAATTTGTAGTTAGTGAACAGAGACAAGTCTATCCAAAGAAGAGAATCAAAGAATCTCAACAAAGTAGCATACAACATATTCTCAAGGACAAGATGCCAAATGTTGAATGGGGTCGAACGGATCAAGTCCTACAAGGCCTTTCTCTCAACCACAACACCATCGCCATCTATGGGCCGACAGATGATGATATGCGCCCACTCCCCTAAGACTAAGAAAGGGAAGAACAAGGAAAGGCGAAAACCTACGTTTCTTAATCGATGCTCCTCAAAAGAAGAAGAGAAAACTTTTGAGGCTCGTGAGAAGAGGCCAAAGAAAGTAAAATGTGGTTTCGCCATGACCCTTTTTTCTCGATGAAGAGTTAGAAGAAGATGAAACAAAGCGCCAGATCACCGACAAGATGGATCGCGTAAAATGGATCACCTAAGATCAAGGAAAATCGAACAGCAAAGCCCTAAGTTGAGAGCTTCACCAGAGCAATCGGGGAGGAGGAGCAAGGATGAAAGATCTCCATCACCCCAATCATCCGTTCGGTTATGGAACACCTAATTTCACCACATCGGAGACATCTGAGTCCAACGAAAGCATATCTTTCCTTCACCGCTCATTAACCCCGAAGTTCAAATGAACGTTGATGTTCTCCAAACCAAGAAGAAGAACGGCATCCAACCGATGTCCGACAACCGATCCCAAGAGTTAAAAATGGAGCATCGATTGGTGAAAGTAACCCAACCCCATTGTTGTTATCTGTCTTTGAAGGAACCTATGCGCATTCACAAGATAAATTCTACCAACATCCAGGGAGACTTTGGAACGCCACTGTAACCCTCACATCTCATCAACTCAAACCCGGTCGATCAAGAGATGAGAATTGATTCCTCGAGTCCAGATCATCCAAGACCATCACCGAAAAAATGGTTATGAATGAGAATTGAACGTCAAAATTGATGAGTTGTTTACCGCAGTTGGAAGCCCATCCCGGATGGATATTAAGAGGAAGAAGTAATGGAGATCCCGACCGAAAGATCTCCGCTTTGAAGAACTTCTACGATTTTAAAATCATTATTGAACAAGCTCCTGGGAGGATACACTCTCTCGATGCTGATAGGCGATCTAAAGGAATAGTTAATGACATCTTTTGATTTCGATGGAGAAGAAATTGATAGTTCAGTAGATCACCAAAGTTTATGTGATAAGCAAGGAAGTTTATCCATCAAAGCTCGATCCATAGAAAGTTAAGAATAATTGAACAAGTTGAACCGGAGAGGTTTGTTGGCTAAGTAAAAAGTTCAAAACCTAAGAAGATGATCCTATGAAGGATGTGGGAGTTGTCGATGATAGTGGACTTGGTGTCGCATCTCATGACCACCACTTTTGCGGAGGCGAAAAAATAATCGAACCACATCAGTGATACAAAATATTCCTTGGTTTATTTTACACATCACCACCGATCAACTTAGGGAAATCCGATCTTGTTTTAAAGATCTTCCGAAAGAAGAAAGTTGAGGGAGGTTTTCAATGAAATTAGCAACACAATAATATATACGATCAAAGGCGATTCGCCTCAAAGAAATAACGGATCAACGGAATTGGCTATTTCCCGATTGAAGCAATCAAAGATCGGGCTTCTTCAAACCGCGGACTAACCCGACACCATTTTATAAGAATTTAAAAAGACAGAATATCAAAATGGACAAGCTAGTCCAAAGTTGATCAACAACAAGTTTCTTCTTATCGATGGTCACCTCGAAAAAGCTTGAAATGATCAAGAAAAACTTGATAAACTCATTCTTACCCTCTCAATCTATCGAAGATGAATGAATCAAAGATTGAGCTGATCTCAAAGATTCAAAATCTATCTACTCAAGCTCAAGGTTTATCTGTTGAAGATCTTAACAAGGTCATATCGTTACATAAGATTAAAACTTCAATCGCATACTTTGGATCTCTAATTTTCCACCTCAATGCTCTTTTTTGATCAAACCAAAAAGGGGGAAGGATAGGTTGAGAAACCAACCGACTTCATCGTAACAAATGAAGAACCGATTCGACGGTTGAATCCTAACCCGTGGACTAGACCATCCGATCTATTTGCTAATGAAGTTTCTAAGAAGATGGAGAAGTCAAAGGCAAGAAAGTTAGCTAACAAAGGTGGGACATCAAAACTCAAATATTGAGTTTGATATCGATGATCTAAGAGAGTCACGAAAACACATGTTTTGTATCGAGATACATGCCGATATGAATTCTGGCCGAGAAACCCGACAAGGAGCATAGGAGCATATTGTCTTCTCAGCTCAGATAGTGAAGAAGAAAGAAGGGTAGAAAATTGGCAATAGGCGACCCAAAAGAAATACAGACGAGGGCGAAGAAAGGCAAAGCCGGAAAATCTAGGAAGAGAATCTCAATTGCAAAACTTAAAGAAGAGTTGATGAAATCATTCCCAAAAGGCCAAGCAAAGCTCATGCCGATTTCTCAGGTTCGAGGAATGGAATAAGATCGGAAGTGAATGGCTTCGATGCATTTGTTCTCGACCTAGTGCCACAAGAAGAATATCAAATCACCAGACTTAGGAATTTCAACCGATTTGGAGAACAAAGCACCCGTGATTTTCTATCCCAATATCCGGAAAATGAGGCCGATTAATAATCAATGTGAGAATATCTCGCCAAGAGTATGATGTGATGGACTACTCAAGAAGGCGATGGCTCATTTGATGACCGGCATTTCAAAGGTTCTATTTTAAAAGGATCCCGAACAAAGCTCCGCGATAGTGGACCGATCCTCAGCAGAAATCAATGATGATCAAATGGAAGCTATACCGATATTCAACGCTCCTCGATCAACGAAAAATTTCGAGGATATAAGCCAAGAGATTAAAGATCGTAAGACCGCTTAGGATCACCGAATTTAAACTCAAACTTTTCTCGATGTAACTTGTAATCGATAAATCTGCAATGAAAAGTTTATTCTTTTTCTCGATCCTAAGACAAAATCCCATCGTTTTCTTCGATTATGTGTTCTTTAATGTTTTATATTTATCAAACCCTGTTGTTACTTTTCTCAAAATTCTTGTTTTGGTTTCATCAAAAGGGGAAAATTGTTGGGAAATTTAGAGTTTTGATGAAAGTTCCAAAACACATTGATACAGATTACGTCTATTTACCATCATGTGTTACTGTTCATCTCTTGGTATCGATGTTTTTAAATACCGATATAAGATGACCTTTATGATACTTATTGTATAGAACAACCGATGAATAAGATAGGTTACATATTGAGGGAACTCAATATGTATAGGTCAAATTTAAAGACCACAATGGAGAACAAAAGACCAAAAAATCTTTGTCTTTCAGGCCGTCCAAGCAAGGGAAAGACAGAAGATCGAAGGATCCGAAAAAAGTCGATGATCGAGTGAAATCATGAAGCTTACAAATTAACTCAAGACCAAGAAAATCGATGACTACCGAATGAAGATCGCACTGATCAAAAATGAACTACATCACCGATAAACACCGTCCGCTAGTTGAGTTGAAGACAACCGCACCAATTATGTATCTCTTTCTTATCAAAATGTAGATCGATCGATGGAGCAAAAAATCGAATTGGCATGGTTTTTACCTGGTAAAAACATGACAAATTTGTATGTGTCAACAAGTCATACGCTGTTGATCCAAATTCGAACAAGAAGAATGTCAACTTTAGTTGGTAGAACAAACACTGAAAAGTGGTTTTGTTAACCAATAAGAACAAGACAAGTATGAAAGGAGCCGACAATACGGGATTTGGTGCTGCTTGGTCAAACGGCTATAAAAGACAACTATCCATGCTTTTGGCCATGCCGCCCCTCAAGACGCCACATCAATTCCTACATATCTACCAAATATAGCCGAAATTCAAATTGCTCTCCAACGGCTCTTTGATTTCGGGGTCTATAAATATGGGATTCCTCTTCAGAGTGAAGACGCGGAAATTATCAAGAAGCTCATACTATAGCCAAATTTCCGCACGAAGAACACAACCTTGAAGATTAATTTTCTAAGTGTTCATCTCATAGTTCTTAGCACATAAATCTTATCCTCTAGTTGTTAGGCTACTTAAATACTAGGATAGATTTCAAAGTTGAACAAACAACAAATCTTACCCAAAACCCAAAGTTAGGTTAAGTTTGTTTGTTAAGTTAGCAAGATTTCGAGATCTAGGTTTTCAAGTTCGATTTACGGGATCGGTTAGGAGAGCTCTATAAATATTTCGTTGGTGTAATGTGTTGACTAACACAATAATCTAAGTCCAAAGTTGGTTAATTGTTGGTGCCCTTGTGATAGGAAGAGTGGACGTTGGGATGATAGTGTCCTGAACCACTATAAATCTTGTGTGCATTTACAATTTGATTAACTTTTTACACTATTGCACACAACTTGATTAAATTAGGAAGATACATATTTTAAAGATCTTCGAAAGTTAGGATCGTTGCTAGCACCAAAGTTATCGATCCGATCGAGATTGACTCCATAGTCATCCGATTGAAAACAATCAAAGAATCGATTTGTTATAAACCGATTTTTCACACGGTATAAACTAGTTGATCAACAACAAGACAATCAAAAGTTAAACCGATAGACAACTTGAAAACTCGATCTCGAAAGCGATCAAGAAGTTGATATCATCCAAACTGATTCACTTGCACTCTGATCAGGCAAACTGCAATCACATCTGATCTGCACGAAAAAGTTTTCAGAAGTCTATTCACCCTTCCCCTCTAGACTTCTGCCCTCACGAAACCCGTTCGGGACCTACAAATGAATTTTTATATATTATTTTACAAATGAGCATAGATATGAAGGATGTGTTAGTATGTGCGCAAACGACTGCAGCATCAAGAATTAGCGTAATTGTTTTTATTATTTTATTGGTATGTTAATGTGTAATAATAAGGTATAAAGATATCCATAGTCTTTTCCAATACAAAATCTTAACTCCTCCAATAAATAAAGAAAAGAAGGTCTTTCATTATCGTGTTTCTCTTCTTAATTTTGGTTACGAGTTGGAAATGTATCTTTATATATCTTATAATTGAAACTCAAATTCATATTCAATTAATGATCTTTTTTTTTGGCATCTTTGTTTATTTCTCCTTATTATTTTAACCAAAAAAATAATAATAAACACTCCGTATAATTATGAACAAGAAATTAATTAATTCCAAAGTCAGCGTTTATAAAATAT
Source organism: Stenogyne calaminthoides (assembly GCA_037126765.1). Lineage (NCBI taxonomy): Eukaryota > Viridiplantae > Streptophyta > Magnoliopsida > Lamiales > Lamiaceae > Stenogyne > Stenogyne calaminthoides. The sequence goes on along the minus strand of JBBCBC010000005.1, from coordinate 15,717,034 downwards.
GAATATATTTGATGGCAAATTAGTACGTTCGGACTACCTGAATTTCCAGTATGGTTTTATCAGGCCATTTCATATGATTGTTTAGTTTGTCTATGTTTGGCGCCTGACGTGGCAAAATTTTGGGATACAACAAGAGCCTAAATTTGGTCATGGCTCTCGACAAATTTGGAAAAGGTGCGATCTATTTCATTTAGTTCTTGGAGACAGAATCCTAGAATTTGTGTGTAATCGTTTTAACATAGAACAGGGAGGGGTAACATGCTAATTTCAATGTGGCATGATAACCTTGTAATTTCTAATACTGTATCAGGGGCAAAGCAGTCTGGATTATACCTTATGCTTCAGGCCGGCTAGTTGGTGTTTTTCTTTAATAAAATTGATTTATTGTTTAAAAAAAAAGGAGTGTAATCATTTTATACATATTACTAAATTACAATTCTAAAATGTACTTATCAATAAGTCTCCCATCGAAAAATAACTTAATATATGTCATCTCTAACCAAAAATACTAATACACCATGAAAAAAAAATTAAAGTTTAATCCGTATATATACTCCACTAAGCAAAAGATCACGAGATGAATCAAACACAATGATATTGTATAACTGAATTTAATACCTTTGAATAAATTTCATTTAAATAGGTCTTTTGGGATGATAAAGTTCTATACAGCCGGCTCCGGAAATTAACAAAGGCTGATGAAATATAAATTTATAATAAATTGAGTTTAAATAGATTGTGATAAATTTAATAATTCAAATTAATTATAAACAGTACAGGGCGTTTTAGAAGAGTTGCACCGACCTCGGGACAACCCTAATATATACATATGCCTCACAAATACTTTGAAATATATATACATGAATAGTATACATTCGTAATTACACGTATACTTATTACAACTTTAATTATGAAACAGAAGTTTGAAAGTTGTAGAGATGATTCAATTTGGGAGAAATGCAAGTGAAGAACCTCATCTGGGATGATATATAGCTGGTTGGTTTAGGTATGCATATTTGCTCTTAGTCCACCTGCATTATCAATATCAACATCAACATTTGAACACAAATCCACTTGTGTCATATGCCAGATCAGCCAATGATGTTCTAAAGTTATGTCCCAAGGTAAATTCTTGTATATATCAGTTGCACAATGCAATTGATTTGTATTTTTTAATGGTATTATCCATTTTTTCAATACAAAATCTTAACTCCTCCAATAAATTAGTTATATTCATTGAAAGGTACTCCATTTGTCTTTTGGTTCTTGTGTATCTTTATATTTTTTTTGAAACAAATTCATGTTCAATAATACTTGTTTATCATTTTTTTCGTAAAAGGCAAAAAAGTAAATACTCTCTTTTCAACGGTCTCCTTCCAACTTTTAAAAATACATCTAACGCCTGATTTCCACTTTTATCTACAAAAAGTTTAGTTTTGTCTATGTTTGGCGACCTAACCAAAAGTCATTTTATCCTTTTAAACAACTTCCACTTTAAAACTCGTGCCAAAATCAAAGGGGTAAACAAGTATGAGATGGAGGGAGATAGTTTTGTTCACTGAACAATATTAGCTATTTTCAATATTGAACAATATAAGTTATTTTAATTGAACATTATTAATTGTTTTTTATCAAACAGTATTAATTATTTCTATTTAACAGTATTAGTTGGGTGCACATATTGAAAAGCATTTGATCTTACCAGTCCTTTATACCCACCCCTCTCGATTTTTTTCCACACACTTTGGAGCAGTTGTCGTGCTCCTTGCTCCCATCATCTTCGTTTAAAGACTCTTCAAATTGCATATAATCATCATCCTATTAATTTTAATAGGAATTAGTAATTTATTCCAATTAATTTTGAGATGGTGTGAAGGAATAAGGATGAGTTATATAGAGAAACAACAGCAACCAAATGATGCGAGATAAAGGATGAAGAAGATTCAAATTATTGCAACACAAAACTAAGGATATTGAACCTTAAATAAATAAGTGAAAACAGAGGTGTTACTTACAGAGAGGTTTCGAGCCCTGAGACGAGCTGCAGCCTTGATGGCGGCATAAAGATGGTCTTCTTCGGAAATCTGTTTTTGTTTCCAGAAACGCGCAATCTCCACATTCGTTGTCTTCTTCATCCAAAATTTGGTGCTCACTTATAGCTTCTATTTACAAGTTTCTTAGTTTAAAAAGACTACGTACCATTTGGCATACATTTTTTTAATTAATTTATTTCCAATGTTAACTTAGCTGCTATTGCTTGTACCCGAGTAGTGCTATATGCACATTGCAGGGAAGTGACCCGAGGTCAACCTCGGATATCTATCCCTGAGACGAGCTGCAGCCTTGATGGCGGCATAAAGATGGTCTTCTTTGAAATCTGTTTTTGTTTCCAGAAACGCGCTCCACATTCGTTGATTTCTTCATCCAAAATTTGGTGCTCACTTATAGCTTCTGTTTATTTTTTTTTTTTTTTTTTTTATATTTATTTTTTTTGCTTTATAATTTTGTGAGTGTGAGTATGTATTATGTTACATATCGAAAAAATAGAAATGGAAATGTCGAATTATGTTATTATGTTTAAGATGTCGAATTTTGAGTTAATAAATATATTTTTATTATAAAATTATTGATTTAAGTAAAAAAAAATATTTATGATAATAGACTTAATAGTAGACCGTTTAATTGAAATTTTACAAAAATTAAGCATCTATTTAATACAACCTTAAAATACATGACATTTAAATGTATTTTCCTCAATCCAAGCACTCCCTCTTTTGCATCACTGATCCTCCATGACCGTCAAAATATAATCGGGTGTTTCTCCATTCTTGACACATGAATGTTGCACAAACCTTGAACAATGCGATTCTTAAGTCGTCATCCAACTACATATGGTTTAGAATTTCAATTTACAAGTAGAATAGAACTATACAATTTATTATTCAACTGGAATGCATAAACTTTAGAAATAATAGGACTTTTGTGTATATATGGGTGAAGAATAATGACAATGTATGTAATATTATAAACATTGTGAATTGTGAATTATTACTCTCAAAATTATTAAAATGTTGCATATGATAAGTTTGATATTTTTCAATATTATCTCTTCAAAAAAATAATTAAAAAAATTTATAATTTGTATCACTATTTATTTCTATATTATGTTTGATTTTTATAAAAAAAAAGTTAAAACATTTAAAAAGAAAAATCATCAAACATAAAAAAATAATATTGTTGTATGATCGATTAAGTACAAATAAATAATCATCAAACATAAATAAAGAAAATCAAAATAAATGGACTAATCATTGTTATGGTCATCGTTAGGGTTATTTGGTGGGTTTTGGTAATATTGTTGATAATATGGGGCTTGGTCCCACCAACTAGGAGGTATTTGTTGGGCGAATTCTTCAGGGGCATATCCTTGTTCCGGTCCCCAATATGCAGGATTGGGGACCGATGCGATACCAGCATGATGGGCAATCACGTTTAGTCCAGGCATGATTTAATTGGGACACTGTGGATCCTCACGAGCCTGATCGATCAACGTCTGTGTGTCTTGCATCACTTGTCCCAACCTTTGTTGCTCCGAACCATACATGGTAATATTGTTGTCACCGTGTGCAGGGTTGTGCACTCTCAGATGTGTTATCCTAGCGTACCATGCTGGATAATTGGGCGTGGTACTATCCGGCACTACAGCTTCGGGACCAAGGTGATGTAGTGGGTAATTGTGATTTTGCATTTCGTTCCAATATGCGACCGCAGGCCCATAAACTTTCTTGTAACCCCTTGCCTTGGCACCCAAATTTGAACGATGATGATCGAAGTCGAACCCTCCCAAATTGTCTTGCAACCCTCTTTAGCATATACCCTTCGGCGTAGTCCATAAACGTAAGGCAACCGTGAAATAACGATGCGGGAGGGATTAACGATGGACGGCCGAAGGGAGTCCAATTGATCTATATTGTAAGAAAAAAATTTATAAGTCATTTTGTTAAGTTACTTAAATTATAAATTACGCATTTCTATTAAGATTTATTGAGAATGAGAAACTTACATGACTCGATGGGTAATTATCCAAAAGTTTCCGATAATGTACAAGTTCCCGTGCACTTGAAGTGAATATTTGGGAGTTGTTCCATCGCAGGTCCTACGGTTATAATAAGTAGCGTCACTGCGTCTGGATAACTCAGTGAAGTACTCGTATATCCAGCACTGTAAATTTTAAATGAGTTTAACTTATTAGATGTAACAATATATATATTGAAAATTTGAAATCATTAGAAATATAAAAGAAATTGAATTTTAACCTACAGCAATGTTAAGCAGCCCGAAATCTGTGCCGTCTCACGTCTGGATGCCGCCCCAAGTTGGTGATATAAATAAGTCAATGCAGCGGCTCCCCATGCATAGTTAGTGACAGAATCGAGATCGCCCAACACCTCCAGATAATCATTGGGGACAGAATCACGCGTTTTATCAATAAACAGTGTAGACCCCATCGTGTACCACAGGTAACCCCGAGCAATAGACACATCGCTGAGGGTCCCAGTAGTACAATGTGTTTTTATGTTGCTAAGGAGGGTGCTGTGTAAGTTATCTCCCCTAAATCCGCATGCAGTATACAATGCATTGTCAATACTTTGACTGTTGCCAATGACGGGGAGGTCATTTATGTTCAAGCCTACATTTGAAAAAGTTGTTTTAATTATTAGTGAAATTAATTATTAAAAAATAAAAATCTTGATTAAATAAAAATTAACTTTATGTAAACTTTACCAAGGATAGCATGAACGTCATGTAGTGTGATCGTCATTTTCCCGAAGGGCATATGGAAAGTGTTCGTCTCAGGGTGCCACCTTTCGACGAATGCTGAAATGAGGGACATGTTGATGGAGTGAAACATCATTTGCCCGATACCCTCCAATCCGGAGTTTTGAATGAGGTCAAAGAAATGATTGCCCTGAGGGAATGGATTCGATGACCAGCTCTGAAGAGCTTTCATTCGAGTGTGGCTACCGAGGATCTTACGAAAGCTCTATAATTTCTTTACAAAAAAATGAACAAGTTAATTTACATATTGTAACATGTTTATAAATAAATAATTGCAAAACTAATATGTATTTTACTTACCGAATTGTCCCATATTTTTTTTGCTCTGTGTGTTTTGAAAGCTATCAACACACTTGGATCAATAGGTCCACCAGGCATCGACGTCGTCGTCAACCAATCATTATGTTGCGAGGACGAGGATGACGATTGGTTGTGCTTACAAGAACACTTTCGTAATCATCCTCAACCTCGTGTTGAGCTGAGTGATGAGGGTGACTTGAGTGATGAGAGTGGGTAGAGTGATGAGAGTGGCTAGAGTGATGAGAGTGAGTGGAGTGATGAGAGTGAGTGGAGTGATGAGAGTAATCAGTAGTTGGTGAGAATAAATCGGGGAATTCAATTGGGGAGAAATTAGTAGGTTCAGTATTCAAACTGAAATCATTATGTGCATGACCTGGTGCATGATCCATCGGAATAGACTGCTCTACATAAGGTTGTTGAGCAGGAGGGGTGTTTAGATCGAGGTCTAAGATACTACTCCAAGACATATTTTGGAGTTCGAATAAATCATTATAATTTTGTGGCGCACGTTGTTCTGCAAGAACACATCGATCACATACTCTACATAGGGTGGAGCAAACGGGGCATTCGGGGCGCCACATAGTGAACTAAAAAAAAAAATTAGTGATATGTTAATATGGATTTAAAAATTGAATTAAACAAACATCAAAACAACTAATACCAAACAACAATACAAATAATACCAAACAACAATTCAACTAATACCAAACATCATTACAACTAATACCAAACAGCATAACAACTAATACAAAACAACATTACAACTAATACCAAACACCATAACAACTAATACCAAACAGTAATACAACTAATACCAAACAGCATAACAACTAATATCAAACAGCAATACAACTAATACCAAACAACATTACAACTAATACCAAACAGCAATACAACTAATACCAAATAACATTACAACTAATACCAAACAGCAATACAACTAATACCAAACAACATTACAACTAATACCAAACAGCAATAAAACTAATACTAAACAGCAATACAACTAATACCCAAAATGAAAATAAGAAATACACACCTTGACGGCGGCGGCGGTGGACTGCAAATGGGCGGCGGCGGCAAGCGGCACTACTACACATTTGAGCTTGGAGAGCTCAACTTGGACAACCCTTTTTTATTATAGCTCTCCAAGTGGTCCCTTGGAGAGCGGTTCTATTAAAAAAAAAATTTAAAAACCGCCCCCAAGATCAAAATCTTAGACAATGGTTCATAACTCATTGCAAAGGTACTTGAGAGCGGTTTTTAAACCGTTGTCCAAAATAAGCTTGGAGAGCGGTTCATAACCGCTCTCCAAGTGAATTTTTTTTTTTTATAAAGCTTGTATAATTACACTGAGCAGTCTTCATTGAGCGTTTTTTTTTATTTTACATTTTTTTTTATTTCTAATTACACTAATCTTATTTTAAGTTTTAACTTCCTAAATTTCTAACTTTCTCATTATTAAATTTCCAGATCCAATGTTATTTAACCACTCTAAAAATTCACTATCTCTTTTTTCGTAGTTCTTTTATTATTCTACATTTTTTTTTTTTTTAATTAAAGTTTAATTAAAATTTTCAAATCTAATCTTAATGAAATTAATAATTTTTTAAAGAATTCCGTTTAACTTGTGGGAACATTAACTTCTAAAATCCTTTATTGTATTTTCTTTCCTCCCTAGCTCGTGTAACACTCTTTTCCATTCACATTCGTCACGGGAAAATTTGAACAAGCCTCTTAAACAATTGTCTCTCTTCCATCCCACTTTTAATAAATATTACTCACAAATATTAAATCATTGGCGCATAAATCAAATTCAAAGTTAGTTGAAAAAATGGATTGAACCAAACCCATTTTGACTAAAAAACCGTAAAAAATAAATTTATGGACACTCAGAAATTAAAGAAAACCAAAACTCATTGAAATATAGGAAGATGTCACGATTCTCAGATTTGAAATTACCGTCAATTCAAAAGTTAATTTTAATTAAATTTTGTAAAGTACAATTAAAAAATATAATTTTAATTTAATTTAATTTAAATTTAAATTTATATAAAAAAATTATTATATAAAAATGTGATTGAATTAATAAATAAGATAATTGAAATAAAGAATTTTAAAAAAATTTGTAAGAAAAAATGATTTTTAGAACATATAGAATTAATTTCATTAAGTAAACGCAAAGAAAAGTTAGTGTCCGAAATTTAATTGATCTCGCTAGGCGCCCAAGGTCCCGTGTTCGGTCCCCCATGGGAGCGAATAATTGCCTCAATTATTTGGGAGGCTTGGTGGCTTATATATGAGATGCTTGGTGGGTCCGTGCCTAAAAATTTTATTTTTTTAAAAAAAATATTAGACAATGGTTGAAAACCGCCGGCCTTGCTACAATCTTACCGGCAATGTTCAAAACCGCCGGCCCAAGTCGCGATTTCTTGACAACGGTTTTTTATCACCGTCCAAGCTTGGATAAATTGTTACTTGGAGAGCGATTATAATAGCTCTCAAGGTCATTTTTCATTTGTCCAAGCCCAAATGTGTATTAGTCTTGATATAGAAAGCTGGCCGTGTTAATGAATAATAATTTTGTTATTATATGACTAAAAAAATGAAAACAAGAAATGGATATACATTAAAAAGTAAAAAAAAACCAAAAAAAAAACAAATAACTCCGTGGACCGGCGTCGATGGAAGGTCATGAATCCGAATGGCGGTTGTCAAAGGTGGACGATGGCGGGCGAGTTGGGAAGATGAGAGTGTTGGTATATGAGTGTGAAGAAGTGGGGAAGATGAGAGTGTTGGTATATGAGTGTGAAGGAGTGTTGGTATATAAAATTAATGTGTTGGCCGGTTAAAAAAAAAAATTCGACTGTCGCACGATCTGTGCGACAAGAGAGGGTTCCATCGCACAGTCTGTGCGACAAATATGGTGGCTGTCGCGTGGGCTGTGCGACAGAGATGGGGCCCATCGCGCTCAGTGTGCAACACATGTAGTTTGACCAGCAATCCAATTTTGAAATTCATTTTGGGCGGTGGAGTTAATTTTGGGCGGTCGGGAATTAATTTTGAGCGGTAGAAATTAATTTTGGGCGGTTGGGAGATAAATTTATGTATTTTTTTTATTCAAATTTTATACACATGAAAATAATACTTTATATATATAGAACGAATACTTTTATTATAAAAGTATCAGTTCTATTATTATTTTCATGTGTATAAAAGTTTTATATTAATGAACTAAAACTTTATAAATATTCAATCACTAATACTTTTATATTAATTCACTAATACTTTTATAAATGTGGAACTAATACTTGTATATATATGGACTAATACTTTTATACCCACATGGCCCACATATCCATATTTATTTATTTTTAATATATCTTAATTTTGTAAATTAAATAAAAAATATCAAATAATTCATTACAATATATATTTCATATGTTGCATCAATAGAATTAATAAATAAATAATTGTTTTATATAAAAATAATGATAAATAAATTTAAAATGTGGACCAAAATTTTTTTTTTTAAAATTATAAATACCATTATTCAGTAATACTTTTATGTTAACGAACTAATACTTTTATAAATATGGAACTAATGTAATACTTTATAAATAGAGAAGATTACAACCACATAATACGAAAATGATTAAACATTAAAATACTACAAGATTAAACATTAAAAATGATTAAACATTAAAATACTACAAGATTACAACCACTTCACACCACTATCAACTGTTGAACAAATCTTCACGGCTGGATTGTAGGTACCTTGAACAACTTTTTCAAATTCTCCCACTCCGGTTCCCCCTTCCATTAATAAGCTCGAACCATTCTTCCAAGCATCTGAACGAAATATAATTAATAAAAAATAGTATTGCAAAATAATTTATTATATGAAAAAAATTATATACGAACCCTGAGCCTGAATCTCCACGTATCATCATCGGCGAAAATTAAGTTTTTGTATGGGTCCCAAGTGCTAGGCCTCCAACAATAGATATTATCAAAAGTATCATGATGTTCCTTTAAAAACTTAACCCTGGCGACTGCATCTTCATACGAGAGGTTTGTGAAGAAAGTATTGTTTACCTGGTTAATTGCCCACGTAATTGCACTAACATTTTCAGCACCATGTCCACCCCACTCTCCATGATCCTTTTTGTATATCAAATATTCAATGAAGTACTTATCACGGGTTTTCGGCCATTTCGAATTGTAGAAAATTTCCTCTTGGGGAGAAATATTTCTAAGTGACATTTGTACACAATGTTCAACTCTTTCAAACAAGAATATGATACTTCATCACTTAAATAAAGAATTCAGTGAAAGAAAAAAACAGTAAAAAATAAAAAAGAATCTGAATATCGCTATAGAAAAAAGAAAAAAATGGCGGTGTAGGCGATGTCGCCATGAGTGGGGCGACACGCTGACGCCGCGACGCTGAAGTGGCGCGACAAAATCCCGGGCGCTGCTGCAGGCGCGACAGGCACTTTCGATGTGTCACGCCGGCGTCATCAAAGAAGTAATCCTATCCCATCACCCCAACTCAAGGTCAATTTCCATCCAAGTTCGTCTGTTTTTTTTTTCGTCTTTCAATTCACGAGTAGTGCACTCTTTTGTTACACTCATTTTTTTCCAACCACATTCATTCACCAAATTTCTTACGCTCTTAAAATAATTCACTTCCCCCATTTTTTTCCAACCACATTCATTCACTTCCCCCATTTTTTTCCAACCACATTCATTCACAAAATTTCTTACTCTCTTAAATTCATTCACTTCCCCCATTTTTTTCCAACCACATTCATTCACTTCCCCCATTTTTTCCAACCACATTCATTCACCAAATTTGAGTTCAGTGAAATCTACTATCCCAATATAAAATGAGTTCTTATTTAGATGTCACGGACAAATTTAGTACCCCGAACAACGGTTTACATGGAAGAGAGGAAGTTGATAATTATGTTAGGTTGATTGCAAGTACGAGAAACATCACCTAGCCATTCGTCATTCCAATGAAGATACCGTAAGGTATGTATGTAGTCAAAGTGGAAAATATAGAAATTCAAAAACCACTAACGAAAGAAATACAAAAACGCAAAGAAATTCGTGTGGTTTTTGTTTAGTTGCCAGATTATATCATCCTCGCGAGTATGATATTTGGTACATACAAGTTTTGAACGGGACACACAACCATGAGTTCCCGGAATTTGCAGAGGGTTCCAGACTAGGCAAACTAACACCCAATCAAAAAAAACAAGTGCAACTGCAAACATTGATGAACGTCAGTCCAAGCAACATATTGGGAAATCTGAAGAGAGTCGATCCCAATAATGTTACGGATTTAAAAAGAGTCAACAATGAAAGGAACCAAATGAGGATTCAAAATCGGGATGGACGTACCCCTACGAAAAACTTCATTCACCAACTGCGAGAGCTGAATTACAGGTAAAATTTTAAGTACATTTTATATATTTCTATTTATGTTATATGTATTAATATAAAATTTGCGTAGAAATGGGCTTAGAAATGATAGAGAAGCAAATATTGAACATCATAAATAGCAAATAGATTACACAACCTATATGCATCTTGCATCAATAGATATTTTTTAACCTAATGAAATTTTAAGTTTGGTTTGGTCGGTTATCCAAATAGTTGGAGTATAAATATTTTTTACAACATTTCCACAAAAAGGTACCAATATTATAATAATACTTTTACATTATGATAGAAAGATAAAATAATAATAATGTATTTAATTTATGAAATTAGGTACCAATATCGAAAGGCAGATGGTACTGACGTACTACAAGATATTGTGTTCACCCATCCAGATTCTTATGCAATGGTGAACACATATCCGCAAGTACTGATTATTGATACAACGTACAAAACCACTATGTACGATATGTCTTTACTGGAAGCGGTTGGTGCAACAAGCACTGACAAGACTTTCACCATTGCATACGCATTTATGAGTCATGAAACTACGAAACACTTCGAATTTATCTCACGATTTATTCGAGGAATGTATGAGCATGACACGCCAAATGTCGTTGTTACGGACAGAGCATTAGCAATGATGAGTGCAGTGGATGAAATTTTTCCAGAATCGCAGAAACATTTATGCAGATACCACATAGAGAAATGTGTTCTACTCCGGGCTATAAAAACATGAATGATTTGATGTTAAGTACGCTTAATTCAAAGGTAATTGAATTCGCAATGAAGAATGGGAAGTGAACCGAGATACATGCGGAAAAAGTATAAGAAATTCCCAGGACTAATTAGCTATTGCGAAGAAACTTGGCTTCAGAATATGGAGACCGGATTGTAGGAGCATATCTCGATTGGAGGCTGCACTACGGAAACTACACGACAAACGGGTACTCCTACAATCTTTTTACTTTTCAGATTAGCTATTATATTTAATTTATTTAATTAAATTTTAAAATATTATTAATGTAGGGCCGAACAAGAGCATCACAGGTAAAAAAAATCTTGACAACGACAATCTCTCATTTGACAATGTCTTCGTCCGCCTACATCAGGTCATGCAGTTGCAATTGTGCGAGATTAGAAAACAGTCGATGTTTAGCTCCAACAAGACAAGGACCGATTTGTTAGAAAACATACTCTTCCAGCAACTAGTGCGCAATATCACGTTTAAGGCATTCGACCTTATTCTCCAAGAAATGAATAAAAATCTAGGCAAAAATTATGGGTCATTATCTTAGGAGAACTCATGGTCTTCCTTGTCATTGCGAGATTTTCTGGTACGTGGATAACAATGAATCTATCCATATAGAGGGTATTGACGTGTATTGGAGAACATTGAATATAGATTTTTCACGTATTTCTACCACCGATAATACGAGGAGAAAATTATTCGATGACACGGAAGAAGACTTTGTTGAACCTCCAAAAGATGAAAAAAAGACGAAGAAGCACCCTAAAAGCACCGATCGTGAACCTTCACTTTGGGACAAATGGAAAAACGCTTCCAAATTTTTCAAAAGTGAACCAAAAGAAAAGGGTAAAGGTAAGGGGAGAGTGACGCGAACTAATGCATATCAGGATATTCCACAAGAAGGTCGTAGAAATAGCACATATGAAAGGAGTTCGGAGTCGGATGAGTTTTTCATACAATGAGGGACCGAACGACCAAAATTCTCCAAAAACTCCTAATTCAAAACCGGCGAGGGATCTCATGGATCAATGCCGTAATAAAAAAATAGGCTCAAAAAGAGTAAGACTGATTTTCAGAATAGTTTTAGCTCACCGTCCCGTTTTAAAGGTTCTAAGGTGGAGAAAGACTTTGCTCCCTTTATGAGAGAACATATTAAATCATTCATAGATGTGGTTGGAGACGGAAATTGTGGATTTAGAGTTGTTGCGCTCGCAGTCTACCAAACCCAAGACGCATGGGCTCAGGTACGAATGGATATGTTATTTGAGCTCAACAAAAGAAAACAATTATACAATGTGTTTTAGGTGGTATTACAACCATGTCGGACTTGAAGAAAACTCTATCTCACTTCGATGGTCCAAATTTCAATAGATAAGTGGTTTTCACTACCGACCGTGGATACTTGGTTGCAACCTATTATAATGTTTTCGTAATGTCATTCTCTCGACACCGCGGATTTTTTTTGTCCTCCCGTTGCCTTGAAGAATGTCGACCACCTCCGACTTTTGACGCCGGTGTTAGGGAACGAACGTACAACAATTCACATTGATATTGGTAAGAAAAACTATTTGTTGTTTTTGTATATTTTTTATAATATATTTTAACCGCTTAATTATAACTAAATTTTTTTTTACTTTAATTTCAGCTTTCTGCAAATGACATCTCGGGATTATCCAAAGGCGCCAATGTCTCCATTCTCGGGTCAACTGTCCGCCATCCAACCGCATATAATTTAGAATGTCAACTTGGAATAGAACTATACAATTTATTATTCAACTAAGATATGACGAAAAAAGAAATTTTGTGAGGTTAGTAGTATAAACTTTAGAAAGAATATGACTTCTGTGTATATATGGGTGAAGAGTAATGACATTTTCTGTAATATTATAAACATTGTGAATTGTGAATTATTACTCTCAAAATTATTAAAATGTTACATATAATAAGTTTGATATTTTTCAATATTACCTCTTAAAAATATATATATATATATATTATATTATATTATGCCCCAATTTGAAAATTTTCTAAAACCATATGTAACATAATACACCGCCAAGGTGTGATTTTCTTATTTATTGATGTCTTTCAATGAAACAATAAATATTTTTAAATGAAATAACTAATAAATTCAAATCTAAACAACTAATACTTTTGAATGAAACAACTAATACTTTCAACCCTAAACAAGTAATATTTTTTAATAAAACAACTAAGCCTTCATATATGACTGCATATTTTTTAAAAATAATTATAATATTTTTACCTAATTAATTAATTATATTTTTTAAAAATAATTAGAATATTTTTACCTAATTAATTAATTATCTTACATTACATATACAACACAATAAACTAAATAATAAAAGGAAAAAAAATACAATAAACCATTTAAATAATAAAAGGAAAAAAATTACAATAAATAAATAAATAATTAATCATCACTTAATCATCCAACTCAAAACATTTGTGAATTTGACTAAACTTGTCAAATCGCACAAATGTGCATTTAGCACCAATGCTTGTACCCCACTGCAAAGATTCAAATAAATATGTATTCCCTCCGTCTCAATTGAATTTATCCCGTCTTTTATGAATATCTCACTATAATTATTTCAGTCCATAAAAGAAAAAAATAATACTTCATTAACTATTATTTTAATATTATTTTTCTTACTTTTTATCTCAATTATCTAAAATACCTTCACTTTTTATTTATTAAATATTATAAAACCTCATTATCTATTATTTTAATAGTATTTTTTAAACAATTCAACCAAAAAAAATAAGACAAATACACAGGATGGTAGCATGTTAGTATAAAGGAATCGGGAAATGTGTGGAATCCAAATGAAATGATAGGTTTTATAAATCAATATAACAATATTATATGATAGTAGTCGACAAATTACGTTACATCCATCACTCAACTGAGTCATTATTCAATTGCAAGTTGCAAGTAGTGATAAGGCGATAAAGAGTAGCTATCAATCAATTTGGATGTACGTACCTAATGCTGAACGAATTGACAAATAAAAACACACACATCCATATATACATGCATATAATTTTAGTTAATTCTCTAAGTTTTCATTTGGACTGGTGAATTTAAAATTTATTAATTTTACATATAAATCATTAATTTTTAATAGATTTATTAATATTTAAATTTAAAATATTATATTCGTCTCATAAAAGCGTGTACATTTCTTTTATTATCGAGTTTTTGTGAGCGAGTTGTTTATTAATATTTCAAATGATAAAGTGATTTTTAAAGAGGGGTTTTATAGATCTACCTCTTATTTATCAGACGATCTTTAAAAAATATATTTTATCATTTCAAATATTAATAAAAAACTCACTCGCAAAAACACGCGAAAAAAAAGAAATATGCCAAGACGCGTTTTTCTTTTAACTTTTAGAGTATATATATTTATAAATCAAAGTTAAATAACATCTTTAACAAGTTTGAACAAGTGTGCGTTTGGCACGACTCATTTAAGATCGATGGAGGGATTTGAACCCGTCCGATCCCTATTTTCATAGTCGCGATGGATTAAAAGTAGTAGCTCCCTCCATTTCTTATTAATTATCATTTCAGGGGTTGATTTTTTGTTTCAAATTAATTGACATTTTAACTAAAACAAAATTCATATATATATCTCAATATGTCTTGCACAATAAAATATAATTATTCAACATTTCTTAATTTTATATAAATTTTTTAAACGGTAATGTTATTTGGAGTGAATCACCCGAGTGAATATATGTAATTTCTATTTTAATCTTAATGAGACTTGATTTTCAAATTTTAACTAAACCTTCATTAAGGACAAAACGGTCAAAACACTACATATGACATCAACATTTTACCTTTCATCCCGGGGTGATTCGTGCCATTTAGCAGCGTCCTATAAAACCATTAACATGAAAGGGATGTACTAGTAGTTTAGTCCATCTGAATACTCGATGCAATTTAAATCAAAATAAGTTAACAATAAGATCACAGGAAATTGAGGTAGAAACAGATCACAGATTTGATGCTGTAGCAGACTATCGATTTAGTCTACGCTGGGGTGCTGCCCCACCTGCTGCCATGAATCCTCCTCATCCTTTTGTTTTAAATTTTTTTATTTAATGTTTAAATTAATTTTGTAATTCAAATAAATCATAATTACATATTTATTATATTTTTACATCAATTTGATCATATGAACTCCGGTCAAGCGGTCATCACAAACGAAAAACCTATGTTTTTTTTAAAAAAAAAATTAAATTATTAATTTAAAAATATTTAAAATCATCATTTAATTAATTTTTTTAATTAATTCAATCTTCTCATTAATATATATTTCACATTTTACTCAATTTCATTAATTATATTAATTTTTTTTACCCGATCCGGACCCAATCAAACCCGAACCCGATCCCGATTCGATCACCGGTTCATAATTCAAACATTGATTCAAATAAATCATTTACATATTTTTATATTTTTACATTTGATTTAGGGTTTAAGTTTATATAATTAATGAGAAGATTGAATTAATTAAATAAACTAATTAAATAATTCAATGGTGAAACAATATATATTCCATATTTTACTCAATTTCATTAAAATATTAATTTTTTTTTACCGTACAATCAAATTCGTATATTTACATTTGCATTGAAACTTAAATATTAATTAAAAAAAACTGAAAATAAAATATAAAAAAAAAGTGGGAAAGAGGCAGAAACACGTGGCAGCAAGTTGGGGGTGCTTGGCAGTGCCTGCACGCTGCACCCCAGCATCGACGCAGGCCAGACTATCAGTGGTACTCAAATACTTTCAGTTGACTAGATAATTGTACATTTTTGCAGCCGCACACTGTTTTTTTTTTAAATAGTGAACAAAATTGATTAATGAAAAACTAATTTACAATGCAATACTGAGAATCTTGATTACAACTCCACCTTCATCTGGAAAATGAAAAAATCCATGGCCATCTCTGTAGAGGTGATAAACTCACCTGGATGGATAGATAGAAAATTTCAGTTCAATCTGTGCACCAGTCTATTCCCATAATTCACATTTCAATAATGCTACAAGTGTTTAGCATTAGGAGGAACCTACCAAATTTAGCACCAAACTAGGGACAGTTTGGCGGAAGAATTCTTCGTTTCTGTGGGTCCCGCATGACGCCAATGTGGCATTGGTTATTTGAGGCAACGACTTGAGTTAAGGATGCCCCAATTTAGCTTAATTTGATGTAAGTCTGTTGATTACGAATCGGCTTACCCAGTTAGAAAGCTCGTCGTTTCTGTGTGAAATCAGATATACCACGAAAGCGATGTATGCTGCAGTCCCAGCTGAGACGAGGAGACCGATGAGCAGCCCGTCAACTTCGTTAATGAAAAAATAGAGTAAAAGGTATCCGTTTATCACTATCACTAGTGCAGCCACGGTCCATGCCGCCCTCTATAATACAGAAAAACTGCAAAGTATTAGATACATCTAACTTCAAGAATAATATAATTAGTGTTGATGAATTTTAAAAATTCTCCTAACAGATACCATACAATATTCTCACACTAGAAAAGGGTCATTATCTCAACTGAAGTCGTGATGTCAAAAAGCATACATAGTCATGTTGTTCATTTAATGCCCCATTAAGTCAAGTCAGCTTATTTTCTTCAGAAAAAAGTAGAGTCCATTTTTCAAAATAAGAAAATTATATCGCACTAACACAAAATTAAAATCAGTTTGTTATCTATTCATTTAAAATTACACAAGTGTTTTGTGGTTAGTAATAGACTAGATAGTTGACACAATGTATATCTTCTTTCATCAGCCAAAAACCAAATATCTGCGTTATTTGCAAAGTAGTTAAGAGGGGCTCTTGGTTCAAAATTCCTCAATGGTAATTGTTGTGGTTAATCAAATAAAAAATGAACAAAACGCCCCATAAGTTTTCTTTAGCCGACAACACATCATATGAGAATCAAGATTTCAGTTTCTAAAGCTAGAGTGAACAGATCGCTACAAATACCTAGGAGAATCATAATAGTTATCATAGATTCAACACCTAAAAAGGCATGATATATGCCCCCTAATTGCAAACCTAATAGTTCTTCGAGCCATTAATCAAACAGATTATGCATGCAAAATATGATCTCCAGGGTTACAAGTTCTTATACATTGTCCTTTCTACACGGAGTAGCACTTGAGTGCACCAGTTGCACCGTGCAACTGGTGCACAACTAATACTTTTCAATGAAAACAACTAATAATGTTCGGTGAAAATGACTAATACTGATCAACCAATATCTTTTAGTAAAAAAACTAATACCATTTAAATGCAGTTGGTTGAAGTATTTTCATTAATCATTTTCAACTAATACATTTTAGTAAAACAACTAATACACACTGTGCATAGAAGTATGCCTTCTACATGATATACAGAGAATGGTGTGCGCTAAAATGGGAAACATATGAATTGCCGACTTACCTCAAGTAGAGGGCCAATCTTGAATGCTCCCATTACCTGCTCCTTAGACAACAAGGTGAGAAGTGGGATAAGTGCAAAAGGTATCTGTATAGACTGTAGCACATTGAGCCACTCATTCAGTACATCTAGGGACGATTCGGATTTGTTGAATATCAACGCAACTATTATAGTTGGTACAATAGCACAACTTCTAGTAATCAAAGCCCTTAATGACTTCTTTAGACGTAAATTAAGAAAACCCCCCATTATAAACTGTCCAGCATACGTTCCAGTTATGGTACTACTCGTCCCAGCTGCCAATAATCCAATGCCCCATATATAAAGAATAGGAAACAAACCTCCACCATACTTCTCCTCAAGATATTGTCCAGCATTTACAAGGCCTATACCTTCTGCTTGTTTACTTCCATAAAACCCCTTAGCAAAGACAGTTGTTACACATAAGTTGATGATGAAGGAGACAAAAAGGGCAGCTGTGCACTCAATGGAGTAGTAGTTTAGTGCCTCTTGGACCTGACCTTTCTTGTTAGGGTCAACTTTCCTTGATTGTACCAAAGCAGAGTGCAAGAAAACATTGTGAGGCATTATTACACACCCTACGACTCCCACAGCCTGTCGAATTGTTCGTGAGCTAAGTTTTGGAACCAAAAGGCCTGTAAAGAGCATAAATATTCAGTCTCTTTACCAGATCATTCATAAAATTATCTTTTTTAAATTCTTAATTTAATATCATGTGGACTGCTGGAGCTAAAATATAAGGATCGTGACAGTGTCTTATGTAAACCAGTTTTACCATACAAGTTGTCTGAATTTGTTATGTATTATTTAAACAGCATTAGTTGTTTCATTTGAGGTATTAGTTTGATAGTGCTAGTTGTGTCGTTAAAAAGTATTTGTTTTTACCATAGATAGTCACATAAGACAACTAAAGGATCGTCATTAAGAATCTAACCGATGAGAAGTTCTTTTTTGCTTGGTTTAGCATCAGCAAACATCCAAGCAAATGATAGCCCCATAGTTGTTATAAGAAATGCAAACACAGCTTCCAACTTCCTCACTCCATAGTTTTCAAGAAGCAAGAATATAAAGCTGTGCAAAAATAGAATAACAATGTCAGATAAAGGACGAACACATAAATGTGGGCAGCGTCATCACCCACAAAGCATTTGAAATAGTTTTCTGAGTAGGAAAGCACACACAAAAAACTTTTCTTAATTTCTAAAGCAGGAGGTTGAAACGTATAGGACTCTAGCATCAGATACATGGAAAAGAATATGTTTTCTAAAATGCAGCTACCAGCACTAGATATAAAGACAGAAAAGGACAAAATATATTATGTATGAAGATAATAGTTTCTATCACAAAAGTCACTATCATGTAAAAGTGCAACCGTTTCCTCCCAAACCTAAAGTTGGTGACTTTTTTTTATTAGCTACAAAAGTTGGTGACTTTTTTTTATTAGCTACAAAAGTTGGTGACTTTTGATTTCTGAAACAAGAGAGAAAAAATGAAGTGCTAAACTAATGGTGGATTCCACATCGATTCAGCACATTTCCCGAAAATAATAATAATAATGCGCTTTAACAGAAAACTACCATTAATTTTTGTGTTAATTGTACAAAACTTGACGACCTTTTGGGTGTTTATCAATTACTACAACATATCCTTTTAAAATTTGTAATCCGATGCATGAATTAATTTTATGTTGCAATTCAATGCGCCGGGCTAATTTCCGGCATAACTCAAAATTGCAACAAATAATTAGTTCTGTGTATCAAATTGCAAATTTAAAGGGACATATTGTAATTGATAAACACCCAAAAAGTCATTAATTTTTATGCAATTAACCCTTAATTATTTACTCAAGAAAAAATGACGGATAATATTCAAAGAAAAAAAAAATCAAAGATTCATCCCACATTCAATCTCCTCTAATTCAATTCAGTTCATGACAGTGTTCCTGAATCCAAATTTCTTTTTTGCAAGATAGAGAATGTATCTATGACTAGATGCAATCCAATGAGGTAATTAATCAACTTAATGCACCGTAAAACGGAGTAACAAAAGAAAAGTTACCAATCAGAGGCAGTAATTAGCACACCAGCCCAAAGGGGTAAAAAACCCCGGCTCAAAATCTGTATCGCAATCGCACTTCCAATAACCTCCTGAATATCCGCTCCAATCAGCGCCAGCTCCGCCATGACCCAGAGCACAATCGCCGCCCAATTAGGGTACTCCTCACGGCAGAGCTCCGCCAAATGCCGCCCCGTCGCCACCCCTATCCTCGCCGACAGCAGCTGAATCAGCAAACCCATCGCAGTCGCCCACATCAACAGCCACAGCAGCGAGTATCCCGCAATGGCGCCCGCTTGAAGATCGCCTTCCAGATTCCCCGGATCTAAAAACGCTATGCTCATTAGAAATCCCGGACCCGTGAATAGCCATAGCTTTTTGAACGAAAAGGGGGGAACGGTGGAGCAATTAGGGCTTTCCAATTCGAAATCGGCGATCAGGATTTTGTCGCGTGATTCGTACGCTGCTTCCTCGTCTTCGTCGCTTTTTTCCGCTGTTTGAATCAAAACGACGTCGGATTTGGGGAGCGCCGGCGAGGGCAACAAACGGTGGGATTCTCCATTTTGCTCTGGTTCATCTGTTTGTAGTGGTGATTCTGTGGTTGAGTTCATTGAAAATTTCGAATTGCAGCGGAATTTTTCTGATTTAATTTAGGGTTTATAATTGTTGAGGCTTTGCGGTGGTGGTGGCGGCGACAGGGAGTGGCGGAGAGAATGGAATTCGCGGTGGTGCAATTTATAGATTAGCTTTAGAATGGAGTAGGAAACATCTACGTGTAATTTGAATAGGTTGTTTTCTTGTGTTGGAATACTTATGTGGACAAATGATTTGTAGCCACGTGGATTCTGCTGTGGGGTGATTTAGTCATTGTCAGGATTTTGTGCTTGAATGCCCGCAAGCTGCAGTAGGGCCTACGCACGCACGTGAAGGGCATTTGCGTAATTGTGTTTGGAATGTGCATTTAAATTTTATTAAGGTTGTGTTTTTTGGAAAGCATGTTTTATTGAGGTTGTCAAATTTTTCAAAGATTATGTAGAAAAAAATATAAATTAGAGTTGAATAAGAAAAAATCGAGATAAATACTCTCAATTTCTATAATAATTTGTACATTTTTTTATTCGGGCGTTTCAAAATAAATTACATACCCCTAAAATAGAAAACTCTTCATTAAATTTACTCTCACAATATTCACAATTTTATATAAAATTAATGTTATTACTTTTGGATTATACATACACAATTTAGGCCCCGATTGGTAGACCCTATTAGGGACTAAAAGGCACCCCACTAACATACTAAACGACGCAGATGCTCTTTTTTAAAGTTTAAAATACTTACGGCGATTCTTGCTTCTTATCTACCGACCAAATTTTATTTATGTCCTCAAATATTGTTCACCACTATATAAATAATATCACCTCGGACATGGTCTTAAATTAAATGGCTTCTACAGTAACTTTTATTCCAAATTTACCCTTATATTCCAAAAAAAAATATCTTCCTTCTTCCCTTCGTTTTCCTTCTCCCTGAAATATCTTTATAGTTCTTAGACGCTGGCGTCGGCGATTTCATCGCCGTCGTCGCTTCGCGGAGTTTCGCAAGCGGCGACGGAGCTCTGTGTTGCCGATGTGTTTTTATTTTTTACTCGAATAGTTAGATGGGTGCTTCGGATTTGTTTGTTGGGCCGTTTCATCTGCTTAATGGTTACATTTTGCCCTAATTTCTAATGGGGTTGGAGTGAATTAACAAACTAGAGCAGTAATTTCGTGTTTCTTTGTTTTGTCCTTGTAATTGAATTGCAGTTTGTTTGACAAATCGAGATTTGAGTTCTTTTTCTGTGATTTCTTATTGTGAATTTTGTGATGATCTGTTCGTGTTTATGATTTTTTATACACTGAAACCCAATTGTTTTAGCAAATTTTCAGAAGGAGATCCACGCTTCATTCGTGTGGCTGTTTCAGAAAGTTTTCTATTACAATATTCAGAAGGAAATTACAATTAGTTAATGTTTTTCATTTGGTAGCTTAGTTGGGTTAGTTTTCTATCTGTACAGATGTGACAAACTCATTCATTTGTAATTTGTTTCAGAAAGTTTCCATGTGACGATCTGTTGAAGAAGACGATGATAAAGTAATAATTTGTTAATTTTTTCAATTTTTTATTTTATTTTATTCACTTTTAATATAACCTATCAATCAAAATATAACATTTAACATCTTATTTTTAATAATTCCTACCAATTAATTTAGTAGCATCTTTCCTCATTAAAATTGTCTTGAGACTAATATTTAAGAGATTCTCATGTTACCTACCAATTGGGACATTAACCTATTATTTTTTTTATACACCCTTCAAAATCCTACTCATTACTTATTTTTTTAATTTGTGTGTACAATGCATAATTTGAGACCGAATGAATACTCTCGTGCAAATTGAGTTCACGTAGAGATGGAGACGGGACAAAAAGAAGTAGGATGGGCTGAAAGTCTAAATAAATACAGTAAATAAAAAACAAAACCCACAATTTTAACTAATTTTAAAGGTTACATATTTTTATTTTAGGAATAAATAAATCAAAATGATTGTGACGTAAACTATCAATTTCTTTGCGGAAGAGGCCAAAAGTTCGATATTTGAGAGACTATTATATATATTTTTTTTAATATTACACAATTTTTTTTTATGAAAAAGACTGGACTGTAGTCCATCCCAAGTAAGATCCACTCTTGTGGGTTTACATGAATTTTATTTTTAGAGTTTCACTGTTATATATATAAAGTGTTGTTGTTGAGTATACAGATTAAGGACACAATAATGATACTTGAAAAAAAAATCACCTAAATTCGAATTCACATAATTTTTTACCAAAAAAAAGTAACAATTTTAATTACACCATGCAACTTGTGTAATTTTAATCTAATTTTTTAGTATATCAAAGAAAGAAAGGTTGGAAAATATTTATTCATATAATTAAAATGTATCATTTGTATATTGGAAATGCTTAATAACATTCAGCCTACAGATGAATACTCTCTTTTGTATAATGTGTTTAACACGTGCATTGCATGTTACACATAAATTGTAATTAGTAAAAAGTCTGATAAATTATTATCTTGTTTCTTTTGATACGTTCGTCGTACCAAAACTATTTTTATAATCTTATCAAACCTAAAGTTGTAAAGATGCATGCATTGAACATCATATATTAATATTAGTATTTAATTAAGTGGGATAACTCAAGTGGATAGAGCACCACTATTTACGTGTCAGGTTATCACCGATTTGACCTATAAAAAAAAGTAATTTATAAAAAAAACAAAATCTTACATAAAAACCTCATTATATAAAATATATATATATATATATATATATATATATATATATATATATTTTATAACAATGTTTTAATCTAGTTAAAATAAACTCCTTGAAAGTTCTACTTCAAACTATCCATCTACAAATGTTTTCTATGCTAACACCACAAGGTTTGAGAGGAAAAAATATCAGATAGGGTTCTTGAAAATAACTTTAACAAACAATAGCATAAATGGTAATGCAACAATTATTTTCAGTCAATTCTAAATCTTTTTAGTCTCTACTTTATAGGTGTCAACCCACATAATCCTATATACTATTGATAATAGGCAACAAAACCCAATACTTTAATTGATATAGCCGGTGAGTGCAATTTAGGTAATCACGTGACAAATATATTTAACATATATAAGCAATATAAATACAGTTTTACATTGATAAAGTGCAAGATAAGGTAAAAGCAGGTTACTGACCAGCAACTGCAACACAAATGGTACATTGTTTACAAACAACTCCATGGACTAGTGTTTTTCTTAAAAACTCCGTAAAATATTTCAGATGGAGATGACCAAATAAATTAAGAGTAATCTTGTTTGGTCAAGAGTGCATTCTCCATTATCCTTTTCAAAACATAACTTACATGCATAAGAAATGGTGTACCCCCAACAAATAAAAAGCTCAGACACTATGATTCTTATGCATAATGTACGTTTGCATCTTAACACTAACAAAACCTTAAGCCTGATACCACTTTATATGACCAGATAAATTCCAAATACCTCCATGATCAGGGAACTTCTTTAAAATAGTATCAGTGGCATTTAACCGTGTTTTGTACTGCTTGATTTCATATGATTTCTGCCATGCTTGCAAGTTGCAACAACTTATGAATGGCCTAGATCAACCTAGGAGATCTGGAGTAAAAAGTGTATATATATTTATATTATGGCATGAAAAAAGGCATACGAACATAAAGAAAAAAGTAAAGTATCAATAAAAAAACAAAACTGCTTACCCTGGTAACTGCTCCAATTTTCCCTAGTTAGGCAGAAGCCACTGTGGTAAAAGCAGAACGGGTTCGTTGAAAATCTTTACAAACAAGAGAGAGGAAAGACAGAAATACCCAACAATTTAACTTATTATTATGCTTGGTAATGACTTGCAAAACCCAAATAATAAATTCGCAATTACCTCAGTGAAAATTTTGATTTTCTAGATTTGATCCTTCTATTAGCATGGTTCATATTAATCATCTACCAGCAAGACCTGAAAAATGCCAACAATCACGGAAATTGAAAAAACACATCAACCAAATTATAAACGCTCACAATGAACATTCATATTAGATACATTCTATTTCACTTTATTTGTGACCAACATTTTAGAGGGCATAACCAAAATTATACTAATGCGTTCACTTACTTAAAAGGGCACATTTTGCTCCATATTCCATCAGAATTCCACCATGAAATAGTTGATTTTTAGATTTGGTTGCTTACAGTTAATACTACAATTGCAGTTAGTCTGACCATCTGGAAGATCATGTATTGATTGCAGGAAAATTGCAAAAGTCATGGCCCCTCAGATCGCTGGGATAGAAATCTTTGGGTTTTCAAGAGAGTGTCAGTTTAGAAAGAAAAAAATTAAAAAAGAGTAATTAGTTTAATTGGTTAAGAATGTAATAGGCAATTCTCATTATAAATTAGATCTTATTGAGTTAATTTACTATCCAAAAACTGAAATTATATGTGGATCCCCTGACATTAGATTATGTTCTAATGGTCAAAAACAATGCAAGGTTAAAAAACAATTCTTCAATTACTAAAACCAAACAAAAAAAATTTCTCAAGTAGTGAAAATCATAATAGAAGCAATTTCGTCAGTAAAGAGGCAAGGTTCCAACCAACATAATATTTCTGGTATATAATGGGAGCAAGATATATATAATATTGCCAAAATGATACAACTCTACCAATGGGATAATGGGACCAACTGTTGGTGGTATCTACCGCTGAGGAACCAAGGAGAATTACTGATTTCTCTTCCTAGTCTTCTATCTATCTATTTCCCCTCTTTTCTTCTAAAGGATGCACTCGAAGAAGACATATATATACCAGAGATTGGAGGTGAAAGAAGACATATTTTCGACCCCTCTGCTGTCGCTGGCGTAAAACCTAGAGGTAGGTCACAAGTTGGATCTTCCAGCTTGTGTCTGACTATGATGATTCAGATTTACACTGACAATATCTTATTTTAATGACGAAATCCACATTCCAAATTAGGAACCATAGGGTGGGGGTGAAAAAGAACAGGAACCTCTCTCTTTGTTGGAGAAATATATGTGACTGGTAAAATATGATAATATCCATAGAGTAGTGTTTTCTCCGGTAAATTAAGAATAAAACAGTCTATTATATTTAGTTCCTACACCTTAACAATAACATAATCACGTAATTAACATTCCACAGGTACCTAATGTATTGACCTGTGGCTCCAGATATACAATCATGGAAGCAAAACTCCATTTGACCTGCAAATGGATTTTCTCCATATATATATCTGCAAAAAAAAAAAAAAAAAAAAATTGCAATTCAATGTCTAGTGTCTAACTCCCCACATCGATACAAGTAGATAAACGGGAATTAATTCTAACTCCCACATGAGGAAAAAAAGTAAAAGATCTCTAGAAGAAAATAATCCTATTTGACCACTGTACATTGCTAACATCAGGAAATGAAATAATCGAGAATCTCGAGTAACCGGCCAAGCCGCTAAAGTAGCTAAAGTCGTGATGAATCCCGTCAGTAAAATGGGTCCTATAGAGAGTCCATCTATTCCTAATCTCCAATGGAAATCTAAAAAATGGATCCATTTATAATCCTCCATTAGTTGGATTAATGGATCATAAGATTGAAAATGATAGCAGAATGCATAAGTCGTTAGAAGAAGTTCTAAGGTACACATACATATAGTATACCACCTTAATACTCTATTTTCCCTGTGTGGAAGAAAAAAAATGAAGCAACCCACAAATATTGGTAAAACTACAATTATTGTTAAGCAAGGAAAATGGTTCGTGGTAAAGACAAGATACACTTGGGCCAGAAAAATCCGTGCTCAATTTAATTTGATTTTGAGCGCGGATTTTTTCGATAAACAAACAAAGAAAATGGATTCAAGTAGAGTTTTATGGAATATATCAATAAGCTAGACCCATACTGCGAGTTGTTTCATGCCATAAATAAACCCGAACGCTCAAAAAATCCGTTGGACAGGCGGATTCACATCTCTCAACCAACACAGTCCTCAGTCCTTGGAGCAGAGGCAATATATCATCACCGTGATTTCTTTTTACCTCCAAACAAAAATAGCATCACAAAAGTAGGATTACATATTCCTTAAAAGTAAAATTCTGAAGTAAAATACTAAAGGTCCAATTATTGTAGCAGCTATTACCTTCAATCGGGTGCAATATGTCGACCAAATGATGGGGGACTTCTTGGAAAAAAAAAGTACAAAAGTAATCAAGCATTTCTTTGACGTAGTTATCTCAGCATTTAGCCTACCCTTAATTATTTGGGATCAAAAGCTTGGTTTGTTTTTTTGTTTAGCTATCTCAGCACACTATTATTTTCAAGATTGTAGTTCAAAATGCATGAGAATGGGTATAAACAAATGTCATGCTTATCAACTTACCTACTTCCTCTCCAAACTTAATCAACTAAACTAATTTTATTTCAAAATGTAAGACTGCAAAACACAATGCATAAGAGTGCCCGTAAAGCAACCTGTCCCCATATTCGAACACATAAGATGATCAAAATAAATTGAAATTAATTAAGAAAAACCTGTCT
Source organism: Stenogyne calaminthoides (assembly GCA_037126765.1). Classification (NCBI taxonomy): domain Eukaryota; kingdom Viridiplantae; phylum Streptophyta; class Magnoliopsida; order Lamiales; family Lamiaceae; genus Stenogyne; species Stenogyne calaminthoides. The sequence goes on along the minus strand of JBBCBC010000005.1, from coordinate 15,689,957 downwards.
TTCTTCATCCGAAGGTTTCGTCGACCCAATATCAAGACCTTTATACACCTGCCTGATACAACCCAATAACCATAAATTAGGTTGTAAAACCAAAATTAAAGCAGACACTCATACAATGTAAATAAATTTACAGGGGTGAAAAGAAAAACCTGGAAGAAGTCAAGCTGATTATTTCTCTGTTAAGTCGTTTGGCGAGTTCCAATTCATTTCTTCGACTCCAGAATTTGTCGTTTTACCCTTTTTACTCAATGCGTGTGCACCAGATTGATGTGATCTTCACCAGCATCACAATAAACTCAAGTCAGAACTCATTTTTAAGTTTCCACCCAATGTATAATCCATATGACTCTAACTAATTATTAACCTCAAAATGAAGCTTAATTACCTAAATCATACAACCATTCAAAAGTAAACTTTCCTAGTCCAATTAAATGATACTCGTAGATGCTAGCATGACCTCCCCCCACCTAAATAGGAAATGATCCACTTTCCCCAATCAAATCAGAATCAACTCTACATAAAACAACACTAAATTTGTACCACCACCAAGCCCCAATTGCCACGTAGGTTCTGCATTCAGAATACCAAACCTCACATCAATTTGCATCATAAAATTTCATGCTCAATTCAGTAAACTTTACTCAAATTCAAGTGAAATTCAAATGCAACTCACCTTCAAGCCCATTTCGCCACCTGACGCCGCCCACTCCGCAACCGATTCCACTTGCACCGCCTCCATTCCCGGGGTTCCATTATACTGTTGTATCGATTCGAAACAAATTATATTGCTAAAGTCAAAACCAGAGTATTAATTATTGTTCTGCACCCGCGTATTTTTTTTGACTAATTCTGGCGATTGATTGAAATCCATCAAACCTCTGATTTGAAAGCAACTAAAATTTAATAGGAATTGAAAAAATTACCAGAAAAGTTTATTCTCAATTCTTCGGGAATCAGATTGCTTTAGCGTCCCTCAACGGGAATGCAAAATCATCGAAGGTAGAGTTGTAATTAATTTTTCAAATGGGAGAAGTCACCATGGTGAAAGGGAGAAGAGAGGTGAAAAAAAGAGAGAATGAAAGCGTGGGAACTGAATTTGTGTTGTGATAAATTTGGGGAATTGCAAAAATTTACCTAATTATAAATTTAATTAAAAAATTTAAAAGTTGTATTACAATAATTATTGCAGCAAATAAAATGATAAGTATAATATTAAATAGAAAAAAATGTTGGAAGGTTAAGTGAAGGCTGAAAATGTATAAAATAAAAGATGGAAGGGATAAATATGTCCGAAAATGATTCACATTCCTTAACCACTTTTATTTTATAAATAATAATATATATATATATATAAGTAAAATATTATAGATTAATATTTTTATTTAATTAATATTTTATTATTTATATACTTTCGTTTATTAATATGAGTCAAAATTGCACTAAAGTGCTTATGAATTTATGAATGATATTGCTTGTGTTTTTTATGAGAGCAGTACGATACTTTTAGATAATATATTTGGTTAAGCTATAGGCCCTATAAATAAGTAAAGATTGCCTCATTTTGTTTATCGAATTTGAGATAAGATGTGATCGTATATAAATTTTTTTGACCTTCTTATCAAAATTTATTAATTTCTTTATCAATGAAAATGATGAACAATAAAGAGATATATGGTTTAAGAAATTAAACTGTATAAACAAAGTTTTTCTTATTAAAATTTTGTACAAAAAGTAACGTGTTTCCTTTCCCCATAATCATTTACATCGATACACAAATTCTTAATCAAAAAAGAGAATAAGGAAATACACGTAAGCAAGCACTCTATTTTTTATTTGACTACCTCCCACGTAAATTTCTTCTTAGGAATGTACCCCAGTACTTCCTCTTCAATAATACGCTTAATATAACATGGTTTGTCTTGATAAAAAAAAATATAATTTCTCAATAACATTGGATCTCGATTGACTCAAATTAGCTAGCACATATTTCTGTACTCAAAACTTGTCTTAAAAGTACCTCTAATCAAAACAAGATATTGATTAATGGACAAGTTTTAACATCGTTCAAAAATAAAAATTAAAACATGAACTAACTAATACATAACTGTGCAACTATAAAACATAAAAACATGCAGCTAGCTAATATTGAACCGTGCAACTATATAACATAGAAACAATCAACTAACTAATTTTGAAGCATTCAACTAGTTAACACAAAAACATGCAACTAGCTAATACTGAATCGTGCAACTATATAACACGAAAACAATCAACTAGCCGATGCTGAAACGTTCAACAAGATTATACATAAACATGCAACTAGCTAATACTGAACCGTGCAACTATATAATACAGAAACAATCAACTAGCTAATATTGGCCAGTTCAACTAGATAACACAGAAACGTGCAACTAGCCAATACTAAAATGTTCAATTAAATAACACATAAATATGCAACTAGCTAATATTGAAACTCTTCAGAGCTTTAACAACAATTACAGGCTAAAAAGATCACCTTTATAAACAAAATCATTTTTAATTTTTCAAATGTTTTCATCCATTATGGTATATTTGCACATTTAAATGATTCATCTCATTTCACCATAAAAACATTTCAATTTATGATTACAAATTGCTTCTCTAACTATATTCGATCATCAACCGTTATGAATCGCCCCTATGTGTTGTCCTATGACACTGAGATCTAGGGTTTACAGAAAAAGAAAAACGAATGCAGAGAACACTTAAAAATAATATAAACAATAAAGAAGATGATGTACCTAATTTAAACCGAAGAGAAGCAATGAGAATCGTCGAAAATCACGTTTGAGTGCGGAACTTCTGAAAAAACCTACAAGGAATTGCCAAAAAATAATTTCTCAAGAAACACTAATAAACATTTGGGCTTGGGCAACAAGTGAAAAATGACCTTGAGAAATTTATTATAACATTATTTAAATAACAAATTGTCCAAGCTTGGATAATCGATAAAAAACCGTTGTCCAAGAAATCAAGACTTTGACAAATGGCTTTTTTTCAACCGATTGCAAAAAGCGAGTTTTGACAAATGTTAATAATAACCGCTGTCTAACATAATTTTTTTTTTATAATTTTATTTATTATGTTAGATAGACAGCGGTTATTAACCGATGTCTAATATCTTTTTTTTTAATTATTAATTTATATTTTAAAAATTCTATAATAAAACTATAAATCAAAACTTATATATACGTCAAATACCATAAACCATAAACCAAAAATCCTATAATAAAACCATAAACCAAAACTTATACAACATATATATATATCAAATCATCAAATAAATAAACATACACATCATGAAATAAATAAACATACAATCATAAACATACGTCCAATACACCAAAAACATGAAATATATATATATATATATCATCACAAATATATAATTTAATTACATAATTTACCAAAAAAATTTCAAACAACGATCACTCAATATCGTATGAATATAAGAATCGATTGTAAAGGTACCCCGTCCAATCGTTTTCCATTTCTCCAGTCTTTTCTTAGAGTAAGACTTGAGCTCACGTTCATAGACAATCTGCAAACAACGAATCAATCAATATAGTATGAATTTTTATTCAATCAATAATAATTTAAATAAATCGATAAATTGACTTACATTGAGAGGAATGTTCGTTAGAGAAGTGCGGATTATATCTTCAATAAAGCAACACACAAAATGTCCACAATGGTCATTATCTCGTTGCCTCGGAACCTGTTATTAACAATTATAATCACGTATTACAATTATGATTTCTTTCTATTAGTTTGATAAATTACTAAATTAAATTTACCTTAATGTTAATCAAGTTCATTTATTTAACTTAGATCTTGAACCTTGACTCTGAAGGCGACTCCGATACATCGTCATCACACTATTATTATTATAATTAAAAAATAAAAATAGATTAAATATGCATAATTTTAAAAGTAAAACAAATCATTGTATAGAATATTAAAAATGAACTTACGCTTCCATATATGAAATGAGATCAGGGCGATTTGAATAAAATTCATCCTGAGCTGGGTCCATAAAATACACACTTAATGTATTCATGTGTATGACGACCAGCACCCAATGGTTCCTATATTATATTGAGAATATTAAAATTAACTGCAAATTTAGCATATATATGTGCAAATATTATAAACATGAATACAAATTTTAACGAAATGTTTATCACTCACCCCACATTTGTTGGCCAAAAAATGAGATGATCGCTCCCAGTTTGATTCAGCATATGATTAACTAACCCATCCATGGTCTGTACCCTATCACCCAATACGCAAGACACCTGGGGGGAGACGAAGGAATACATTCCACTTGCTCGGACATCTCTGGAGAGATATACCTCACCCAAATATCTTTAACCAACATATATACGCTAATTAATATTTAAAAAGAAAATTAAACTATACAGAAAGTGAATATTGAGAATTAGTAAACACATACCTGAGGTAAAGGGATATGGTGGTTGCACTCAACCACTCGTCATTCAAGACTTCGCGCGCATGTTCCTCACTGACGAATTCTTGGAAAGTATTCTGATGAAAGTGAGCAAGCATGGGAACTGTGACGATCTCGAAAGCATTAGACGATACCATCCGGTGCACCCTAGACTGTACATAATCATCGTGATCTAAGTCTCCAGTCATGGGATAACCAAGTCTGAGTGTAGTGAAGTCCCTCGTTCTCCCCCTCTGGCTGTCTACGACACCCCTCGATTTCTCTTTAGCCTTTTGTGGTGATTTCTTCCGAGGCATTTGTGGTGTCGGCAGATTCTACAATTAATTAGCAATATTATTTAGAACCACAAATAAGATAATGAACTTTAATATCATATATTTTACCCTCATGGTGCTAGAGACCAAGTTGCTCGGCCATTCGATGAAGTGCCCGACCGCTGTTCCGACTTTGACGACTTCATCGATTGGTTTTGGCACCGCTGAATCCTCTTGTCTGATTACGGGTACATTGAGTGTGACCCTCACGAAACCAGGAGTGATGGGATGACCATGAATCATTCCATGGGATCTGTGCAACGTTCCTGTGGCCACCAACCAATCGGGATCCTCCAAATAAAGGTAGCAAAAGGTCGTTGGCTATTCGAATAAGATATTTAGTTAGAAAATTTTAATACACTAGTCTTTAATTAAAACAAATTTGAGACATGCATATCTGATACCTGAGAGATGCTTTGAAGTGCCTCAATAAAGTCGTCCCTAGGGTTAGCTGAAAACATAGCATTAGCGACACTATGTTCACAGCTTGCTCCACTCGACGACATTTAAATGGGCTCGTTCTTCTCTCGGACCTCAAACGCTCCACATCTTTAGAAAACTTGGCAACCTGTTCTGTTAGTATACCCACCATATTCATGGCTTGAAGACCAAAAAGCCATTGCTAACGATGTCTTCGTCACGCCATATCCGACACTCCGTGGCGGCGGGATGCTCTGGCGACCCATAGCCCGGCCCAAACAGATCATCATCGGGCGATAATACGGATGTCGCTTCGGCGTCATGGTCTCGAGATAGACGCCTCCCAATCACAAAAACAAAAGATTATTATTTAATTATTTGTTTATAAATAATAGTTTGTAATTGAAAGATAAATTAATGGATAGATTACCACTTCTTCGATGATGCGCCTGCGCCTTTGGGATCGTGAATATTCCCGCCTCGACCCTTTTTTGGTAGTCCTAAATAAGTCAAAACGGGTAACAATAGGCTCACTCTCTCCAAATTTTTTCTTCTTTCTTTCTTTTCTACGATAGTGATGAACGTGTCCCTTTATTAGATATATTAAAAGTGAATATATAAAAAAAATTAAAAGTTAGGATTTTGATCTCACCATATTTTCTCTTATTCGCATAACCTTTGTTCGATCCACGATATCGCTACTCCATCGACTTGGCTTGATCGCGATTTTTATTACTCGATTCTACAAAGATAATAGAAATATGATAAACACCTAAAAACTTAGGCATTAGAAATCGAGGAAATGACATTGATCAATTTTACCCGAAATTATCCTTCATAGCTCGCTCACAAACCCTCCCAAAGATGGAGCCACCATAGGGCTATTCGACACGCCGAGGCGAATAATAAAGTAAAGACCAGTTTTCGGATCTCGTGGTGTTACTTCTCAACCAAGTCCAAAAATTCTTGGTCATTGCTCCAAATTATGACAATATTTGCTTTTTTTTTGTGTGGTCAAGACCTCTCAATGTGTAGTTTATACGCATATAACATAACAATTTAGTAAATTTAAGGGTCATACTACAACTTTCAATAAAAATATAATTAACATACCGTAAGTTCGTCCCATAATCTTTCCTTCAAAGGAGTCAGTTTGGGGCTATGCCATCCTTGGTTGGCAGCCACGATAGGGATCACGCCTCCCCGATCGCAGCCCAATGTAGAAGGACAACGACTCACTCTCTTTTCCTATTGCTGTCCAAACTCATTGAACGATAATCGCAATAACATAGTATTTAATTAGGTTCAACGATCAATCAATATATTTATCGATTTCAAAACTGCTCAATTGTAATAAAATTACCTCAAGTGTTTTCCCTTTGCTACGAGCTCTCTTAATAGATGACATGGTGACTATACCTCGAAAGCGCTTCTCCCCCTGAGTCGCTAGTGGTGGTGGGAGCATCAGTGTCACACTCTCTCAAGTCATCAAGATGATGTCGATCATATGCACCATGATCATATGCGCCATGATCTCCATCAGAATATCCATCATCATCTCCATCATCTCCTGGATATGGCAAACGAGACATGATCCTCAGTAAAAAAACATAAAACATACATCATCATACATACAAATATGATATATATACACCAATATACATATATACACCAATATACATACACCATACATACAATTAAACAAAGCCACTAAATTAAACAATTAAACAAATATATATATATATATATATATATATATATATATATATATATAAACAATTAACAATATATAAACCAAGCATCAATTGTTCATCTAACAACAATTAATCCTAACAAATTAGCTAATTAATCAAACCAAACACAATTATATAAACATTTAATCCTAATATATATACATACATAAACATATATATACATATACACAATATTAATTCAATATAGATATACATTTTACTATACTTTTGAGAAAAGTATTTCTTGAAAAAAGCACTTCTGTACATCCCTAATTCAATTCACTAAAACAGAACCAAGCAATTCATCCCTAATTCAATTCACTAAAACATAACTCCATTTCCTTTTCTGCAATTTTTTTTTATCACATTCATACACAGAGTAGCAAATTCAGGCAAATATAGTCAAGAATCTGTACATACATTTATATATATATATATATATATATTGTGTATATGTATATATATATGTTAATATGTATATATATATATATATATTGAATTACCTATGGAAGGAGAAAGCTAGGCGGCGGCGGTAGGGGAGCTTGGCAACAAGGCGACGGGCATGGCGGGGGAGGAGGACGCTACAAGGATGGTTCGATTTGGGGGAGAGGGAGGAGGAGGCTAGGGCTTCGATATCACCGGTTCGCGATTTGGGTGTATATATATTAATTATCCGAACATTGGATAATGGTTTGGAACCGCCGTCCAAACTATTCCTCGACACGGTTCAAAACCGTTGTCTAAACACTTGCACAGCGGTTCTCAATCGCTTTCTAAGTGTTAAACTTGGACAGCGGTTTTGAACCGCTATCTATTCTTTTCTTTTCTTTTTTAATTAAAACCGCGCTGTTTGAAAAAAGGGTTGTCCAAGTGCAGCTGTGCAAGCTCAAATGTGTAGTAGTGAAAATGGCCAAAAACCAAGGAGTGGAGATAGAGAAGGAAATGATTTCCTCAATTTGAGTAAGAAAAACATTGAAAATCAAATAAGAATAAGAGATCTCGACGGCGATGGTAGGGCGGATTGAAGGAAAATCTGAGAAGGAGACACTACAAAAAAAACACTGATTTAACGAGGGTATTTAACGAGGGGAAAAGAACCCTTGTTATTTAACGAGTGTATTACCGAGGGATATCCTAAACGAGGGTTTTTTCGAGTGCGTGGCCGTCGGCACACTTAACGAGAGTAGACTCTCTCGGTAGAGCCGTCGGCAAATTTAACGAGAGCATTGACTCTCGGTAATGCCATCGTCGTATTCAATGATCTCTGACATTGCTGTCGCCAAAGTCAGCGACAACCTTTCCGACAGCTTCCCACCCTCGCCAATCAGGCTTTTCTGACGACCTCTGCGCGGCCTGCCCGAGGTGTGTTTACCGATGGCACCTGCCCTCTTTAAGGCGGTCGCCGAGTATAAATAAGACCCATTTCACCTTTTTGTGCTCATTTTGGTGGAGAGGAGGCTGAAACCGGGGGAAAGGGGCGAATTCAGGTTAGTTTTTTTTTTATATTTGAAGTGTTATATTATATGTATTAGCAGGTTATATTATATGTATTAGCAGCCACTTGTTTATTGTTTAATAGTAGTAATTTAATTGTTTAGAATTTGGAGAGCAGCCACTTGAGAAGCTTGGAGAGCAGCCGTTTGAGGTAAATTTTAATTATTTAATTAATTAATTAATTATTTAGTATTAGTATATTATGTATAATATTATGTATTTAGACTGGACAAAATTGAAGATATTTGGGATGAAGAGTCATGATTGTCACATATTTATGCAGAGACTGCTCCCAATTGCTTTCCGTGAGATTCTGCCGTCTAAGGTTTGGCAAGCCATCACTGAGATCAGTTTGTTCTTCAAAGAGTTAACATCGAGGACCGTTACTGTAGATAATATGACTCGATTGGACAAAGATATCGTAGTGATCTTGTGCAAGTTGGAACGTATATTTCCACCCAGCTTCTTTAATTCGATGGAGCATCTACTTGTCCATCTTGCATATGAAGCAAAAATTGCTGGTCGAGTACAATATAGATGGATGTATCCATTTGAGAGGTACGTAATCTATTTAACTCATTCAATAATTTGATAAAACTGCTGGTCCAGTACAATTTACACTTACCCATTCAATTGAATTAGGTATCTTCACAATTTAAAGTTAAGTGTGGGTAACAAGGCACGTGTGGAAGCTTCAATTGCAAATGCCTATTTAACAAAAGAAGCATCAATGTTTTGTTCCCATTACTTTGAGGAACATGTGCTGACGAGGCGACACAATAGACCTCGCAATATACCTCGTGAAGTACCACGACCAGTTGGAGGTAGACTCTCGATATTTGTGCCTCCTGGTAGTACACTAGGAAAGAAGGATAGAAGACCAATTGTAGATTTGGAGAAGAAAATAGCTCATACGTACGTGCTACTAAATTGCCCCGAGGTGCAACCGTATATTAAGAAGAAGAGGCAGGAGACGAGGAAGAGGAAGAGGAAGAGGAAGAGGAAGATGAAGATGAAGATGAAGATGAAGATAGATATCATAATTATGATTCAAGATAATTGATGAAACTAATTAGTATCTATAGATGTCTTTGTTATGGCTGCTGGTATTTAATTATTGATATTGATGAAGATGATATATGAGTTGTGAAATGAGTTGTTTTAATTAATGTATTCATGATATATATATGTTGTGAAATGTGTTTTTAATTAATGTATTTAACCAATGTTACAGATGACCAGTAGAGGTATACGAAAGACCCTAAGCAGGGCTTTATTCGGGAGATCCAGTGGATCTGGGTCAAATTCCCGGGATAATGATGATAATGACGAACAGCCGAATCGGGTACCGATACCCAATGATCATGAGACGACGAGTATTGATGATGATCACCGTGAATCAACTGAAGGTGATGATGATTCTTCTAGGAATCAGGAGATCGACGCAGATGAACTCGCTGATCATGATCCACCACAGATCCGACTACATGTACGTGTGTTCAACGGGAAGTATGTTATACCACTTTGTCTTTTATTTAAATATCATGCATATATATACGTGTGTAACACTCTTTTAATTTTATAGGTTGCATCCCTCAAATAAATGTTCGAGGATCATAAGAAACATAATGTCCCGACACATGGAGTTGGGTGGGTTCAACTGGGCATCGGTTACCGATGATCGAAAGAATACGTGGTGGCAAACATTCCAGGTATGCATTCGTTTGATTAATTTAAATAGCTCGTTTATTATATTGTTACTTATAATTAATCAACGTTAATTTTTTATTTTTTGTTAGAGGGATATCACCTGGGATACACAGAGGGAAAACAAAGCACAGATTAAAGATCTGTTTATGAAGAGGGCTGCAATGTGGTACAGTGATCTTCTCAATAACTGGAAGACCCTACACCGTAAAAAGGGAAAGGTGCCACCATGGGACGATGAAATATGGAAGACTTTAAAACTGTATTGGGACCGACCTGAGGTCAAGGCAAAGAGCGATCAGTGCCAAAAAAATCGGGCATCCAAAAAATCCACGCATCATGGAGGATCCAAAGGAGCGATAGATTTTGCGTATGAATTTGTAAGTAGTTTTTGCACCACAAATTATTTTAGTACATAATAATTGTAATCCATAACATGGACGCCTCAACAAAATTATACAAAATATATAGTGGCTGCAAAATGGACGCCTCCCAACCGCATGGGAACTCGTGAAGCATTTTCACTCAAAAGGTGTCACGTATGAGGAGATGCAATCCATAATTGTAAGTGCTTCAAGTAACTTTGTTTATCCAATATATAACTTTGTAAGTGCTTCAAGTAATTTTGTTTAAAATATTTGTATGTCAGCAAGCCATGGAGGCACGGATCAAAGCTGAGGTACCCATGAATGCAGATGCGTACGAGCGCAATAGACAAGCCAGTCAATTCTATACGCAGCTGATGTCGTACTCCCATGGGAAATTCAGGGGTTTGGGGCAAATGTCGGAGTTGGGGCGCATTCAATTTAGCCCAGACGGGACATCTGGGGGCACCTCTATTGGCGGCTACTCCCAATTTGATTAAGAACGCTTTTTGGCACAGGAGCACTCTCTCTTGCATGAAAGACAACAAAGAGAGGAAATGGCTAGACAGATGACACAAATGCAGAGTCAAATGAACCAGATGAGCCAATTTTTCTCCATGTGGCAGGCAACCGTGTTGGGGTTATACGTGAAAGTATGATTTTACTTTGTATAACCTATGTATTAAACACTTATTTACTGAAATAAATTGTTTATCATTGTTGCTTTAAATATGATTGGATGTTATATATATATTTATTGCAAACCGTTCGTAGCAAGCGTTACATTGTAGTTAACGTGGTGATACCAAATCACAGAAGATCACGTTAACAGTTCCTTTTATACGAGTGCTATTGGGGAATTAATTGCCCGGATCTATTCGTGTTAAATATTTAAATACAAATTTAATTCTAACAATTATTACTAACATGAATTAATCCTATATTAATTCAAATAATAATTCAACAACCAATCATGCATATAAACAGTTCACATAAATCCTACGCATGGGGAATTACTACGGGTTTATGTGAACTAACCTTTCGCAGTGACAACCATTGAGAAGATGGATCTCGTTCACACTAACACACCAAAAGACATTCTCAAGTATTCCCTTATCCTTGTTCAACAATCTAGTGGTAGGAACTCGTGAACAATTTAACAAAAGGAAAAAATAAAATTATGTTGCACCAGCTTTGTGGATTTCTAATTTTTCCAACACATGGAATTGCACACTCACAATTGAAGTTTTTCGAAAATACACAATCTGTCGATATTTCAAAATGTTTGATATTTTATCGACGCTGATATTTTTCCGAAAAATCAATTTTCGTGTTCACCTGGGGATGAAACACTCATCCCCTATTTATAATGAGGGGTGGTCGAAATTTTTGGTGGAAATAAAGATGGAAAAATCTTTTTCTTGATCTCCACGAAATCTTGAATATATCCCATATATTCTTTTCTCCATATTTAAAATATTCCACAAAAATCCCACTTCCTCTTGTTATGGATATTTTAAAAAAAAAAGGTCCAAGATTTCCAAGATTGGGATCTTCTTGAATCTATGAGATATTCTTGTATTCCAAGAATACATATCTTCCATTATATATTTTCAAGAAAATCAAGAAAATCTTTACTTTCTTATTTTCTTCATTATTTTCGAAAATTACAAGATAAATAGCCAAGTGGGAGATTTCTTGAATTTAATGAGATAAACTTGTATTCCAAGAATACTTATCCTCATTCCATAACAAAATTCAAAGAAAATCTTTCTCCCTCTTTTATTTATCTATTTTCGAAAAATAGGAAAAATAGGCAACAATAATTTATTTTATTTTAAACACCTTTTTCAGTTATTGGACTTTATCTTTGGGCTACTTGAGGGGCCTTTAGGAGAATTAAGATTGGACCTTCTAATGGACTTTGAATATCTAATATTGAGCCACAAAATTATTCAATCCCATAAATATTAATTAATCCCACTACATAATTAATATTGCACTATCCATCTTAACCCATATTACTGTTAATATGGCTCCCGGTTATTATTTCCCGCGTTTAAGATTATCTAGCCCATTAATTAATTCAAGCCACTGAAATAGTTTCCATTAATTAATATCTTTTGTCCTTGGTCAAGGAACGGTTCAACATTATTATCCATACCGGAAACTAATTCCACTTGCAGGATTTGATATGATAAATCTTATGAACCTCCCAAGGGGGCAAATCAAACAAGCGTACTCGCACACGGTTCTTCGTATTAAATCTTTGCAATCGCATGTGACCAGTAATATTGTCCAAGATATAAAGTATTGAATCTCATTGATTCTCTACCCCTCATAAGTCAAAGCAATAATTATTAACCGCACACGATCCTATTTAAGGGAAGATGATTAAGAAATAACGAACCACTGAGGTCTAATTCTTCCTAATACAGTGTTGAAGAATTTATCCTCCTGTAGGTCCTATTCAATGCTTCAGTCATGCACTAGTGTGATCTCTTGGTCAAGACAAGCCAATCTGAGCCTTACACTTCAACCTTTCACGATGGATTGTTCATTTCCATCTAGGTCGTGAACAGTGTACTTTTAGTTACAAGGGACTGTTGATTTAATCTTCTGTGATCTGGTATCACTAAATTAACTACAATGTAATACGTACTGTTTATTGAACAAGTATGCAGTAATTATATGTAACATTCAATGATATTTAAAGCATCAGTGATAAATAATTTATTTCAGTAAATAAGACAGAAATTCAGTTTGGTTATACAAAGTAAAAACATACTTTCCAGTATAACCCCAACAATCTCCCACTTATACTCAAAGTCAGCTTTTAAGTATACTACATCATATCTCGTGTAGTTCCTAATACGTGACATCTAATGTCACCTACACGAACCTAATAATATCTCCCACTTATACTCAAAGCAGATTGGCAACGGTCTTGACACTCATTCCTTCCACATGTCTCTCGAATGTATTCTGAGGCAGACCCTTTTTGAATGGATCTGCTAGGTTGTCTTCTTACGTGATCTTTGTCACCTCTATATCTCCTCTCTTAACGATTTCTCGTATAAGATGGTATTTCCTTTCAATGTGTTTGTTGGCCTTGTGGGCTCTTAGATCCCTTGAATATGCAACTGCTCCGGTATTATCACAGTAAATAGTGATTGTGCTGGGCAAATTCGGAACTACATCCAAGTCCACTAGGAAGTTCTTGAGCCAAACCGCTTCTTTCGCTGCCTCGCAAGCAGCTACATATTCGGCTACCATGGTAGAATCGGCGATGCATTTTTGCTTAACGCTTCTCCTTGTCATGGCTCCTCCCCCCATGTAAAAAACACTACCGGAGGTAGATTTTCTGGAATCTCAGTTTGATTGGAAATCCGAGTCCGTGTAACCGATGGGGATTAGACTGTCTGACTAATAAACTAACATTCTATCCCGAGTTCTTTTCAGATACTTCAGAATGTTCTTAACTGCCGTCCAATGCTCTTTTCCCGGATTACTTTGAAATCTCGCCACCATGCCTACGGCAAAGCAGATATCCAGTCTCGTGCACAGCATTACATACATAAGGCTTCCAACAGCCGAAGCATAAGGAATGCCTTTCATGTCATCTATCTCTTTTTGTGTCTTAGGGCACATTTCCTTGGATAGATGGATTCCATGCCTGAAAGGTACGAAGCCTTTCTTGGAATCCTGCATACTGAATCGCTTCAAGACATTGTCTATATATGAAGCTTGCGATAAGCCTATCATCCATTTCTTGCGATCTCGAGTGATCTTGATCCCAAGGATGTGCCCGGCTTCCCCTAAGTCCTTCATATCAAACTGTTTTGAAAGTCATGCCCTTACGTCAGATAGCACCTTTACATCGTCATTGATGAGCAGAATGTCATCTACGTATAGTGCTAAGAATACCAATGCAGTTCCGACACGCTTCTTGTACACACAACTTTCGTATTCATTTTGATCAAACCCATAAGACTTTATTACATGATCAAAACATTGGTTCCAAGCTCTGGATGCTTGTTTGAGTCCATAGATGGACTTCTTGAGCTTACAAACTAGGTGTTCTTGGCCTTTTTCAATGAAGGTTTGGGGTTGTTACATATAGATTTCCTCTTCAAGACTTCCGTTAAGGAAAGCCGTCTTGACATCCATTTGCCAGATTTCAAAGTCAAGATGCGCAGCAATCGACAAGAGAATTCAGATGGACTTGAGCATTGCTACAGGTGAAAAGGTTTCCTCATAGTCGATCCCTTCTTTCTGAGTATAACCTTTCGCCACAAGCCTTGCCTTGAAGGTTTCCACCTTCCCGTCCGGTCCTCTTTTCCTCTTGTATACCCACTTTTAGCCAATGGGTTTGACCCCATTGAGTGGTTCGACTAGCTCTCACACTCTGTTATGATCCATAGAACACATTTTGGCTTCCATTGTTGTTTGCCAAGAAACCGCATCCTTATCTTGGATTGCCTCGTCGTAAGTCCATGGGTCTGATTCATCTTGATCGGGGACTAAGTCCGAGGACTCTCCTATCCCCATGAATCTCTCGGGTTGTCTCACAACCCTCCCACTACGATGAGGTTCCGGTTGTGTAAGTGTGTCGTTTGGTATGTCATCTTGTACAGTTGGCACTGAGGTTAGCCCTCTAAGCTCATTTAAGGTAATCTCACTTCTGGGCTTTCTTTCGTTCATATAGTCTTCTTCCAAAAATCTAAAGTGCGTACTGATTACGACCTTTTGATCTTCGGGACCATAGAACATGCATCCCTTCGTTCCTTCGGGGTACCCTATAAACAACCTTAATTCCGAACGTGCGTCCAATTTGCCAGCTTCCTTGTCCAACACGTATGCCGGACACCCCCAGATCCTCATGTGTCCTAAGTTGGGCTTGCGCCCTATCCACAACTCCCTAGGGTTTTAGGAACCGATTTGGATGACACTAAGTTCAGAATATAAGCCGTTGTTTGCAAGGCATAACCCCAAAACTATTTTGGTAAATCCGCATAACTCATCATTGATCTTACTATTTCTAGAAGTGTTATGTTTCTTCGTTCTGCAACCCCATTTTGTTGAGGGGTACGGGTTCAGTCAACTGGGATGCAATCCTTCATTCGACAGTAGTTCAAGAATTCATCGCTGAGGTATTCGCCTCCACGATCGATCGTAGAAACTTAATACTCTTTTTCCTTATGATTCTCTCGCTTGAGCCTTAAATTCTTTGAATTTATCAAAGGTCTCAGATTATGCTTCATTAGGAAAATGTACCCATAGCGTGAGTAATCATCGATAAACGTAACGAAATACTCGTAGCCACCTCTTGCTTTGATTTGCATTGGACCACATACATCGGTGTGAACGATCTCCAACACTTCTTTAGCTCTAAGCCCCTTGGCTCCAAATGCCCTCTTGGTCATCTTACCCTCCAAACATGATTCGTAAGTTGGAAATGGTTCAATCATGAGGGACTCCAATGAACCATCTTGAACCAACCTTTGGATCCTTTTTGGATTAATATGACCTAATCTTAGGTGCCAAAGAAGTGTCTCGTTCACGTTGGTCGAACATTTCCTTTTACTCTAATTAGTAGATGTGTTATAGGATGCATTCTGTGAGCGATGTGCACCATTAATAATATAGAGATTGTTCCTTCAAGTTCCATGATAGATAACCACATCATTACAAAAACAGTAACGAACAGAATATCCATCAGCAAAGAGTTTGGAAAATAAGGTTTTTGCGAAAAACAGGAACATAAAGAACATCTCTTAAAATTAAACTTCTGTCTTCAAAAGACAGTTGCACGTCTCCCACTGCTTCAGCTGCCACTCTCATACCATCGCCTAGCGTGATAGGGATCTCACTTCTACTAAGTTGTCGGGTCAGCTTGAACCCTTGAAGCAAACATTATTAGTGAACCCCGTATCCATTTCCCATGAATGGGTAACATACGCCGCTAAACAAGTTTCAACAACTAGTGCGTGAGAATTACCTTTCTTTCCATTCCTTTTGGGTTTGGAACAGACTGACCTCCAATGTCCTCTTTTACCGCAGTTGAAGCCCTTCCCCTTTGGATTTTCCTTGACACCACCAGCATTCGTCATCATACCATTGCCCTTGGAAACAATTGAGTTTGAATGCTAATGGCTTTTGGTCCTTTTCTTCTTCTTGCCTTCCCTTGGCCTAGAAGATGAAGACGGACCACTTGCCATCAAAGCTTGAGTTTGGTGCCCCATCAACATCTTTGTCGAGACCAAAGCTTGCAACAAATCAGATAACGAGGCCAAAATGCTCAAAAACTTTTGGGCAGAGAGTGAAGTACCAAATTCATCTGAGTCTCCAGATTATAATCTGCACCTAGAACCTCAAGTTTGTTCAGATGGGCCATCAATTTTGAGGACTTAATCCCTTACGGGTTTGCCCTCCACCTTTTTCAGCGACGACATCTCTCGCAAGGTGATCTGATGAGCCCCACGTTTTGGACTCGTCAGTTGGCTCATCTGAATTTTGGTGTGTCAAAAATCCACTTGTGCTTTTGTGCAGTTAGGACAATCATAATTTTTCGTTTCCAATCAATATAGTTTCCATACTATTCTATTGACTTTAAGTATAT
The DNA here is from genome assembly GCA_037126765.1 of Stenogyne calaminthoides. Classification (NCBI taxonomy): domain Eukaryota; kingdom Viridiplantae; phylum Streptophyta; class Magnoliopsida; order Lamiales; family Lamiaceae; genus Stenogyne; species Stenogyne calaminthoides. The sequence goes on along the minus strand of JBBCBC010000005.1, from coordinate 15,672,792 downwards.
TAATAGTGGATTAAAAGGTTGCGACATGCTGAACTGAAATAAATAACAATTTGTATAAGCACAAATATATCACAAGGTTCGATCACATATATCATATTAAAATCTCAAAAAAAAATATGAACATGCATCAGCCAACATCTCAAAACAATTTAAATAAGCCACGTGGGGTAGGTCATTATTTAAACACATTCAAGCAGGTTGCAAATAAAACAGTTACAAACCTTTAATATCCAGATTAATAGTTGGCTCCCACTTAACCAATATAAAATTGACAGGGACTTCGGGGAAGTTTTTTTTTTTGATCGGACAAAGTTAGTTGTTAGTAGTTAGTACACCAAGAACCCAATCACTCCACAAATTCACCAAGCCACCTTATAACTCCCATACTCCAATTCGTTCCCTAAGGGAATCGAACCTATGTCTCCCACTCAATTGAGGATCCCAGTGGCCAGGTGGGCTAACCCACCTGGTTCAGGGACTTCGGGGAAGTATATGCATATCAATTTTATACCTAAATAATAACCATGATTAAATACATAATTATTACTTTGCTTTGAACGAGCCTCGTGGGGAGGGTCATCGTCGTCACTAATAATAACCCACAATCATCCTTATGGAATTTATTCATGTGAAATCTATCTTTTGGTCGTCCCTTGGGGGGAATTTCTCCAAAAGAATCCACAAATAAATAAATCATGGAGGTCAAAATTAATTCAATTTTATTACCCGGAATAAAATTGTCAATTAATTATTTAAACATACTTAGTAATTTTTGAAGGTGAGATATTTCAAAACATATTCTCATGCATCGCATATTTAAACACAATTTAAATAAGAACAAAATAATGCAAAACATCAAAACAAAAAATTAAACACATTGGGCAAATATATCCAATTGTCATGGTTAATTTTTGTCATGTCTTGATCTCGAGAAATCATCTTCATAGCCTTCATCGTTAAATCTTTAAAAAGCTCCCACTCGTCCCGCAACATTTTTTTTTTAAAACGTCCTCCGCTTCAGTTCGAGACGACGTCCGGCATTGGTAGCTCGCGCGTGAAACACGATATCGCGTCGCCCATACGCGACGCCCGCCGTTTAGTTCGCCATCCTCGCCATCGCCGGCGGACTTTCGGCAATGGCGACGGGATCGCCATTTACGCCAAGACGCTTCGCCCCATCACCCGTGAATCGCTTTAGCAATTTGGCCTGTCTTGTCCTCCCTCGCGCGCTTCTTGCGCTTCGACGCTTAGTGCTTTGCCACGCTGAAGCTTAGTTACGCATGTGTCGAGCGCCTTCGCTCGCCCGCGTGCCCTTGCTCATATCCGCGCGCGCCCGTGCGCACGCCTCGGCCACTAATCTTACCCGGTGCTCGGCCACGCCCGAACTTCCGCCCGCGTGCGCCGAGCGCCTCTCTGCCTGCCCCATACACGACCGCCTAGCAGCTTGTGCTTTGGCTCGCGTACGTCCGGGCACTTGGTCGCCTTGTCTTTAATTCTTCGTCTTCGTTCTCGATCTGGTTACAATTTATTTACAAAAAAAATAAATAAACCTAGATCTAGACTAGTCTATTACATTGATCAAATCAAACAAATCCTAATCTACTCGTGGATTTTCTCACGAGACAAAACGAATTCGAACTAATCGAATTAAAAACCACAATTTATATGCATGCATAACTATAAACATTCATCAAATACCATGACAATTGGATACCTGCAAAAAAGATCTAGCAATTCTACTATCCAATTTCAAATTTAATGAAAATGAATTAAATTACAATTTAAAATTCAGAGCCCGAAACCGAGGCTCTGATACCAGTTGTTGGGGAATTAATTGTCCGGATCTATTCGGGTTGAATATTTAAATACAAATTTAATTCTAACAATTATTACTAGCATGAATTAATCCTATATTAATTCAAATAATAATTCAACAACCAATCATGCATATAAACAGTTCGCATAAATCCTACGCATGCGGAATTACTACTAGTTTACGTGAACTAATTTCTCGGAGTGACAACCGTTGAGAAAATGGATCCCGTTCACACGAACACACCAAAAGACCTTCTCAAGTATTCCCTTATCCTTGTTCAACAATCCGGTGGTAGGAACTCGCGAACAATTTAACAAAAGGAAAAAATAAAATTATGTTGCACCACCTTTGTGGATTTCTAATTTTTCCAACACATGGAATTGCACACTCACAATTGAAGTTTTTCGAAAATACACAATCTGTCGACGTTTCAAAATATTTGATATTTTATCGACGCTGATATTTTTTCGAAAAATTAATTTTTGTGTTCACCTGGGGATGAAACACTCATCCCCTATTTATAATGAGGGGTGGTCGAAATATTTGGTGGAAATAAAGATGGGAAAATCTTTTTCTTGATCTCCAAGAAATCTTGAATATATCCCATATATTATTTTCTCCATATTTAAAATATTCCACAAAAATCCCACTTCCTCTTGTTATGGATATTTTCAAAAAATAAGGTCCAAGATTTCCAAGATTGGGATCTTCTTGAATCTATGAGATATTCTTGTATTCCAAGAATATATCTTCCATAATATATTTTCAAGAAAATCAAGAAAATATTTCCTTTCTTGTTTTCTTCATTATTTTCGAAAATTACAAGATAAATAGCCAAGTGGGAGATTTCTTGAATTTATTGAAATAAACTTGTATTCCAAGAATACTTATCCTCATTCCATAACAAAATTCAAAGAAAATCTTTCTCCCTCTTTTATTTATCTATTTTCAAAAAATAGAAAAAATAGGCAACAATAATTTATTTTATTTTAAACACCTTTTTCAGTTATTTGACTTTATCTTTGGGCTACTTGAGGGGCCTTTAGGAGAATTAAGATTGGACCTTCTAATGGACTTTGAATATCTAATATTGAGCCACAATATTATTCAAGCCCATAAATATTAATTAATCCCACTACACAATTAATATTGCACTATCCATCTTAACCCATATTACTGTTAATATGGCTCCCGGTTATTATTTCCTGCGTTTAAGATTATCTTGCCCATTAATTAATTTAAACCACTGAAATAGCTTTCCATTGACTAATATCTTTTGTCATTGGTCAAGGAACGGTTCAACATTATTATCCATACCGGAAACTAATTCCACTTGTAAGATTTGGTATGATAAATCTTATGAACCTCCCAAGGGGGCAAATAAAACAAGCGTACTCGCACACGATTCTTCGAATTAAATCTTAACAATCGCATGTGACCAGTAATATTGCCCAAGATATAAAGTATTGCATCTCATTGATTCTCTACCCGTCATAAGTCAAAGCAATAATTACTAACCGCACACGATCATATTTAAGGGACGAAGATTAAGAAATAACGAACAACTGAGGTCTACTTCTTCCTAATTCAGTGCTGAAGAATTTATCCTCCTGTAGGTCCCATTCAAGTGCATCAGTCATGCACTAGTGTAATCTCTTGGTCAAGACAAGCCAATCTGAGCCTTACACTTCAACCTTTCACGATGGATTGTTCATTTCCATCTAGGTCGTAACAGTGTACTTTTAGTTACAAGGGACTGTTAATTTAATCTTCTTCGATCTGGTATCACTAAATTAACTACAATGTAACACATACTGTTTATTGAACAATTATGCAGTAAATATATGTAACATTCAATGATATTTAAAGCATCAGTGATAAATAATTTATTTCAGTAAATTAGACAGAAATTCAGTTTGGTTATACAAAGTAAAAGCATACTTTCCAGTATAACCCCAACAAGTGCATGTTTCACAACTTAGATAGATCCAAACAATCTATTGGTAGAAGTTGATGTGTAAGGCTCAGATTGACTTGTCTTGACCAAGAGATTACACTAGTGCATTCGATAAGCTGAAGCGGACCTACATAGAGGATAAACTCATTCGCACTGACTTAAGGGATGAAGAGTTAGACCTCGATGGTTGTTGATTTCTTAATCTCCACACTTAATAAGGATGTGTGATTAGTAGTTATTGCTTTGACTTATAAATGGGAAGAGAATCATTGTGACTTCGATACCTCTATATCTTGGGCAATAATATTAATTGCATGACAAATTCTAAATTAATACAGAGAATCGTGTGCTTGCAAAAAAGTCTTGCTTGATTGGTCCCCTTGGTGGGCCTTAACCTTTATCATACCAAATCTTGCAAGTTTTAATTAATTTTCCTAGATGGATAATAAAGTTGGGTTGTCCTTACTCCAAGGATAAAGATATTAATTAATATAAAGCTTTTTCAAAGGACTTAATTAATTAATGGACTAAATAATCTTAAACACGGAAATAATAATCGGGGTCATATTACCGTAATATGGGTTAAGATTGATAAAGGCAATATTGATTATATAGTGGTATTAATTAATATTAATGGGCTGAATTATATTGTGGCTCAATATTGGAATTCAGAAACCCATTGGAAGGTCCATCTTAATTCTCCTAAAGGCCCCTCAAGTAGCCCAAATTATAGTCCAATAAATAAAAGGTGCTTAAAATAAAATAAATTTATTGTTGCAATATTTCCTATTTTTTCGAAAATATTAAAGAAAAGAGGGAGAAGGTTTTTCTTGAAAAGATTTTATGGAAAGGAGATAATGTATCCTTGAAATACAAGATTATCCCATAAATTCAAGAAAACTCCCACTTGGCTTCTTTGATTGGATTTTTCGAAAATTATGTGTAAGAAGGAGAAGAAAGATTTTCTTGATTTTCTTGGAAAGATTTTATGGAAAAAGATATGTATTCTTGAAATACAAGAATATCTCATAAATTCGAGAAAGATCCAATCTTGCAAATCTTCTTGAAATTTTCAAAAATATAGGCCAAATAAGGGTGTGAAATTTTTGTGGAAAAATACATATGGAAAGAAGAATATATTGGATATATTCAAGATTTCTTGGAGATCAAGAAAAGAACTTTCCTAGCCCTAATTGTGCTTGAAATTTTCAAACCCCCTTGTCTTATAAATAGGAGATGAATTTTACATCTCCAACTAGTTTTCCATGCGTTGAAAATATTAGAAATCCACAAAGGTGGTGCAACAATATTTTTATTTTCCTTGTTTTATAAATCGTTCATCGGAGAACCTTCCACCGGGGTTATTGGAGGAGGACTTGGGAATACTTGAGAAGGACTTTTGGTGGGTATCCAGATACTTGATCCTGTCTGTCTCAGATCGTCTCTTCAACGGGTACGTTTACGTAAACTCCTAGAAATTTCGCATGCTAGGATCTTTTACGTGAAATATTATTTGCATGTTGTTATTGGATTAATTATTATTTGAATTCACTTAGGTAAATTCATGCTAGTAATAATTGTTAATTTAAATTTGTGTTTATGAGGTCATCCCGATAGATCCTGACATATGTTATCCCAACAAACTGTTGGTCCACAGCAGCCGCCGTGGCAAGGAACCGGTTCTCCACAGACCGGTGCTCCACAACAGACGTGGCAGGGAACCGGTGCACCACAGACCGGTGTTACTCCCCAGCAGGGGTTGCAGGGAATCGGTGGTTCCCAACAGTGGGGTTACTCCCAGCTGACCGGTGGTTATGCTCAGCCTGGTCTTTTTGTTCCTCCATTCCCTCAGTATTGTGCTCCTCCTAATGCTCCTGTAGGTCCCAATGGTTCTACCGCTCGTGTTCAACGTCGTTCCGTCGACTCTTCCGAGAGTACTCAAGGTCTCAATGGCTTGATGAGAGCCGCCCGTGCATTTGATCCCACTTTTTTTCCTCCTATTCAATGTCCCACAGTAAATGACAATGAAGATGATGATGATCATCATGATGATGACGTGATGCATTAAACTTTGTGTGTGTGTGTGTTTGTGTGTTATTTAAACAGTTGACTGAATATTTTGTTATGTTTTATGTTGCTTTCAAACGCTACATATTTTGTTGTGTTTTATTTTAGAATATTCTAACACCACATGTGTGTTTTATGTTATTTTTTTGTGAATATTATTGATTAATCTCTATTATTTGTTTGTGAGAATGCTTTAAAATTTTATTAAAAAAAATTATTATAGGTGTATATGTACACGTGTTAAGTAAATAGTGAAAAGTAATACAAAAGTAATAGTTTTGTAATTTTATTGAAAATATTTAAAAAAATAATGGTCAATATGTATATTTGTTAGTAAATATTACATACGTAAATATGATTATTTAAAACTTTTTTTATTAAAAATAATTTAATTCAAACGTATTAGGATTACATTTGGTGAAAAAGAGTATGAAAATGATTATTTGAAAATATTTTAGTAAAAATAATTAATATAAACATATATATATATATATAAATGTATTCATAATAATAAATAGTGAAAAAGAATATAAATCTAATTATTTAAAAATTTTATTAATAATATTTTTATAAAAATAATTAATAAAAGTATATATATAAATGTACTCATAATAATAAATGATGCATAAGAATATAAATTATTTATTACATAATTTTATTATAAATATTTTAACTTAATCAAAGTAAATATATGCATGACAAACAATTAAAATAAATGATTGAAGAAAAAAATTTGTAAAAATACAATATATAATACCTATACAATTAAAAATACAATCCTAACGAACAACTCGTCTAGCCCAAACGGTTAGGCGGAACACACAAGGCCTCCACATATCGGGAGGTCGCGTGTTCGAATCACGTAAAGGGGGCGAATTTCACCATATATCTTCTACAATGGAGGGGCTCGCGTGTCCCAAAGGGTTCGGGTGGCTTTGAGCCCTCCACCCCGGGCTCGAAACCTGGCGACTCCATTTTTAATACCGCAATTAATTCGCGAGGGCCTTTTTCCCTCGGTAAAATGCTCGCCCAATTGGCGAGGGCCACGTTGCTCTCGTTAATTTGCCTCTAGTAGAAGGCGAGGGCCAGCTGACCCTCGTTAAATTTGAAGAGGGCATTAGCGAGGGCACTCGTGTCAGAAACTTGGCGAGGGGAGTCACCCTCGAGAACCCGACATGTGTCGATCCCTCGCAAAACCCTCGTTATTTGCCGAGGGCTTTTTTCCCCTCGTTAAATTTTTACCGAGGAGCACTTTAACGAGGGATTTTTCCCCCGTTAAAGCCCTCCCTAAACCCATTTCCCTCGTTAATACCCTCTTTAAGGCCCTCTTTAAATTAGATGTATTTTGTGGTGAGAGAAGAGACACTGTATTCCAAAATGATAAGAAATGAAGTAAAAACCCTACCTTACTTTATATGACCTGAATTTGGTTGATTGGGTAGGGGCAGGGCAGGTGCACGGATCTAAATTTTGTGCACCTGGTGTATATGAAACCTTGCCTTAAAAATATTCTCGATACTTTTTATATCCCCAATATTTTCCTTTTTTTTTACACTTCGATATGGATATTCGATGGAACAATATATCATAAAATATCGTAAAAATACCAATGTCCATACGATTCCGATTAAATAATAGTTAAAATATTGCAAGATATCAAGAAATATCAGAGATATATAGGTGAAATATATCAATTTTAAAATATTTAAATTATTATTATTTTTACTTTTTTAAATTGTCATTATATTAAGTTTTGCATTTAAAAAATAAAGAATTTTGTGTATTTTGGCATTGATGTTTCTAAAACTTTCATACATAAAGTATTTTACGGATTCATATAATAATACACATCTGTTTGCAGTAACATACTTGTGTTCTTATAATAACATAAGTTGTAATACGTTAGTCACGGTAAAGTATCATGTTAGATATTGTATACTGTTATTACATAATGACAAAAAACTTGTATGAACTTGGTTTGTAGGTCCCGAACGGGTATCGTGAGGACAGAAGTCTAGAGGGGAGGGGTGAATAGACTTCTGAAAATATTTTCGTACAAGATCAGGTGTGATGGCAGGTTGCCTGATCAGAATGCGAGTGAATCAGTTTGGACTGATATCCAACTTACTGATCGCTTGAAGGTTGATCAGTTTTGTGTCTATTAGTTTAACTGATGTGCGGAAGCTAGTTTTAACCCGGGTGAAAAACCAGTTTTACAAGATCAGATTTTGCAATCTGTTTTCAATCAGATGACTGAATTGTCAAACTGATCAGATCAGTTGCTTGGTGCAGACTGATTCTAACTCAGAATATGTATGCAATTTTAGACAAGTAGTGTGCAATAGTGTAAAACAGTTAAGAGCAAGTAATATACACAAGATTTTATAGTGGTTCGGACAACCAGTCCTACGTCCACTCTTCCCTATCACAAGGGGCACCAACTTAACCAACTGGACTAAGTTTATTGTGTTAGTCCAACACAGTACAACCAACAGATGTTTATAGAGTTCTCACTCAATCCGATCCCAGAAATCAGAACTAGAAACCCTAGTCTGAAATCTTGCAAAACAAACTTAACCTACCTTTTGGGTTTGGGTAAAGATTTGTTGTGGTTCCAACTGGAAATCTATCATAGGGTTTAAGTAGCCTAAAGTTAAAGGATGAGATTTCTATGCTAAGAACAATGGGATGAACACTTATAAAATAAACTTGAGTTCTGTGTTCTTCGTGCGGAAATTTTGCTATAGCTTGAGCTTGATGATAATTTCCGTGTCTTCACTCTGAAGAGTAATCCCATATTTATAGACCATAAAATCAAATAGCCGTTGGAGAGCAATTTGAATTTCAGGCTATCTGAGGTAGATTGCAGGATTTGATGTGACGTGCTTCAGGGACGGCATGGCCGAAAGCGTGTATGTCGTCCTTTCTAGCCGTTTGACTACGCAGCGCCGAATCCCGCATTGTCAGCTTCGAACATACGTGTCTTGTTCTCATTGGTTAACAAGTACACTTTCCAGTGTTTGTTCTACCAACTAAAGTTGACATTCTTCTTCTCAGATCAACAACGTATGACTTGGTGTAACATCAGTTGACACTTGGTGTGAGCTGACCTGATCAGATAAAGCTGATCAGTCTACCTGATAGAGTCTTCTGGTGCCAGTTGTCTTAGCTCAACTAGCAGACTCGTCTGATGTAGGTCTTCTGGTCTTGGTCATCTGGTATTCTTCTGATCTTCAGGTCTTCTGAATTTTAGCTTCAAGTCTTCTCCAGATCATCTGACTATCCGATCGTCTGATCTTGTAACCTGTCTTGTCTTCTGATTCGTCTGGTCTTCTGACCTCAATTGGTCTTCTGATCTGACTTGTCTGACCTGACCTATATATATTGAGTTCCCCCTCAATATGTGACCCATCTTATACATCAGTTGTTCTATACAATAATTATCAACTGGTCATCTTAGAACTTGTATTTAAAACATCAGTCAGCTAACAGGTCTGACTGGTCCTATTACATGTGTTTTGGAACTTTCATCAAAACTCTAAATTTCCCAACATGGTTTATGCTATGAATTTGGTTTTTAATTCATGGCATTTGAAAAATGTGTTGAAAATGAGTTTAATGGGTCAAGTAATCCAAATTCATGACATGAACCTGGTTCATGGGAGACTTACTCTTACATAATGTACATTAAAGCTCTTCTTGTTAAATATATTACTCGTATTAGTTTAGTTACTGTATAGTAATACTTCACATATTGTGTAATATTAATTCACAAATTTTGACTCATTTCGGAACCTACAAAGATATTTCCACCCTCTCCAATCCTACATAAACTATTTATTAAAATTTCTCTCATCCACTTTGATTAGGGTCATACTTGCATTGAAATCGTTCTTTTATTTGCTTAGAAATACTTAACTTTGATGTGATTTTAATTTCACTTGCTATTAAAAGTGGTGTTACTCCAATTTATTTGAGAATCTAATGGAGTATATAGGATATAGGTGAAAACGAGCAAGAGTGTTACAAAAACTGTTCTTATATACAAGAATACTAGATAAGATGATTCAACCATTAGAAGTACGTCGAAAGGAGAATCGTTACGAAAAAATAATAGAGTCAATCGAAATTCACGAGCTCAATTTATGAACAAAATAAAATCAATGTGCAACAACCTAAATTAGGCGCGGCCCAATTTCGCAAAAATTAAGAAAGCTCAAGAAATATATGCAGCAACCCAATTATGAGATTAATTAATTGCAGCCCATTTGCCCTATGTATCATTGGTGTCCAGGGAGAAATTGAAGAGAGAAAAATGCCAAAAACTTTGTGTTAGTTAACTTGTGCCTCATAAATAAATTAACGCCGAGATTATAGATTATATATGCCATCATATTTGCGTCATATTCTAATTTCTACAAGATTCGACCAAATTAAGACGAAGCTAGATCACTTTTAATTCGTCAGTGATTTTTCTTATACATATATATATATATACACACCCACACCATCATGCCTTAGAATAATTTTATTTTTGCTTTTTAGATTAGATTTTGGTTTTTATTTTTTTATACTTTTAGATCAATAAGTAATTTAATTTCAATTATCTCTTCCATCAATTTCATAATTTGATTTCTCAAGCTATGGAGTATTTTTATTTGTATTTGGATATTTTAAATCATGTAGGATTAGACAATGGATTTAATTAGAATTCTTCTATATTGATTCAAAGTTAATTAGATTAGATTGATGGGTTTTATGTGTCCTTGTGTTTAACTATTTTGTTAGTTTACAAATTGATGCATTTGTATTATATATGAAAGTTGCGTATACATATGAAATTTTATGAATCCGAGTCTCAATTATTCACTTGTATAAATTATAGTTTCATTTCAACGAGAGTTTGATAAATTCATTAGAACCCCCATTAGGCTGCATATTTATATGAATAGTAGTTTAGTAACTTGTGAAGGGACATATAAAGTCTAAATTTTATTATCCAGGTGGGAACACCTTAGATAAGACTATATTACTCGAGTGGAAGCAAAAATATTAATTCTCACAATTTTATGTGCTTTTTGAAATTAATTATTTATAATTAATCAACGCGTTCACTTAAGCCTTATCCAGGACAAGTCTATGTAATTTGTGATTGGCTTTATTTAGAAGAGTTTAATTAAATCAATGTTAAGTCTTGCATGAGGATAAATATCTGGACACGTCTTTCTCATATTTGGTAATCCTAAATTGATTATTTGTTTTAGTAATACAGTTGCTTTTAATTTAGTTAAATTGGTAGTATAATAAACAAACTTTTTTATTGATTTTTTTCACTATAATTTCCTAGAACTATAGAATTAGGTATACATCTTGTTCCTAGTACATTGGATTTGATATTTAATTTCAAAATTGCACTACAATCAATCATCTTACTCTTGAAAGATGGTATTAATGAAAATGTGTGTCATTTTTTTTCCTCTCATCCGAATGAATAGTTGTTATTCGTGCTGAGCTAAATACTTAAAATTTGAACTTGACTCATGCCCAAATCGAGCTCAACTCGTTCGATTACATTAACCAACTGGAAGTAGAGTTCTACTCGACTAGCAAGTGGATGTAATGAGTCTAACGAGGCGAACTAGCCTACTAGAATTACAATAAATTAAAATCCTTAAATACTGAACCTAAAGAGTCGAGCTCGAACCAACTCGTGAGTAAATCGAGTATTTCATGAACTTGAACTTGACTCATTTATAAAAAAAAAAGAAGAAGCCAAGTTTGACCCTTAATGAGCCGAACCAAGCTCTCAAGTTGCTCGTTTTTTTTAACTCTATATGAATGTGCCTCAAACCAAATATACCTTTGCCCACAATTAAGAAAGTGATAATCATACCCCAGGGGCATAGGTGTGTTTGCAAAAATATATTTTGAAGAATTGATTAATATTATTATTGATTATGAAAAAATTGATTAATAGTAGAGATTGATAGTGTTTGTAAAATAATTCAAAAAAAAATTGATATGTTTGCAAAAAAATTAATTTAATAGTATTTAAAAAATGCTCATAAGCTACTGCACATAATTCTAAGTGATTATAATCACTTATAATTTTTCAAAACACCTTCACAGCCCCACAGGGCCGATCCTAACAATTATGAAATTTGAGTCGAGTTTAAAATTAGACCCCTTGTAATCTCTCACCTTGTGATCAAATTGTTCCACTTTACACTCTCATACTCATCAAAGTCATCGTTTTTCTCATGTTAAATAACTTCTTTATTATTATTATTTGATACATGTATGCCATTATTTTCATTCATTTCTTCGACACCAAGTTCACTATTCACTTCCAAAACTTCCCTCTTCCAATTATTTTTCACCTTTTCCTTCATCAAACAAGTTATTAGCTTAATTATCTCTCTCCCTATTTCATGTTTTCTCTTTAGTTTGATATACCAACGTCAATTTAGGAGGTATGATACATGATATAATTAATTATATACTAAATACATAACAAATCATAAATTACTACTTCACTAATTAAAAAAAAAAGAAAAAATAACATAAAAGCAGATAAATGTGTTAAATCTAAATTTTCATGTCCCTATTAGTCAATAATTATTGTAAATATATATATATATATATATATATATATATATATATATATATATATATATATATATATATATACTTTTACACGTACAAGTAAAAATAAAAAATAAAAGGATAAATTATACTCCCTTCGTCCACTAAAACTGTGTTCATTTCGTTTTAACATGTTGTACAGAAAAAGGTAATTAAGTACGTTTATAGGCACAATTTTTTTTTTCTTCATCGTCCAACAATCACTTAATTACTCAAGTTATCATTATATTTTACTCACAATTTTTTTTTCCGTCATCATCTATTAATCACTTAATTACTACTCACAATCAATTATGTTATTTATAAATGAACTTAATTATATCAAAACTAAATGAACACAATTTTGGTGGACGGAGGGAGTATATAAAAACTACACGATGTTTTGGTTTCGAAAGATGAAGATATCTTTTTTTTTTTTTTTTGACAGGCGAAAGATGAAGATATCTCTTTGCCGTTTTTGGGGAAGAATTAGAGAAGAATATTACGGTAGCCCCTGTAACTGGAGAACTGAAAATTTTAAAACTCATATAAGTATATTGATGACTATTATCATAAAAGAAATTAAAAGGATTGTTTGATACTCCTTCCGTCCCAAAAAAACGTGCATGTTTACTGTTTTCACGTGTTTTTGCGACCGAATTTTTTATTAGTATTTGAAATGATAAAATAATTTTTAAAGATGCATACAATAGATGAAAGGTAGATCTATAATACCCCTCTTTAAAAATCACTTTATCATTTGAAATACTAATAAATAACTCGCTCAAAAAAACTCGATAATAAAGTAGGTGTGCACGCTTTTATGGGACCGGGGTAATATATATTACACGAGTTAAGACGGTGGCTTTTAAAAAAAGAAGCTTACAAATATATTTTAAGTAGACGTAATGTATAGCTAAATAAATTGGAATACACACTCAAATCAATATTGGTTAGTGAAAAGGCTGCTTTGTAATTTGACGTGACAGAGACGTATGGCGTATGTCGCCACATCAACAAAAAGATGCACAAGCCTCCTTTTAAGGAAAGTCTCCCCTGCTCTGGAGCCGCCGGGGGGACACAGATAGGCTGGCACGGTCCCTGGGGTTCTATGCAGCCCGCAGATTTCGGGAGCCGAGGTCTCTTGCGAGCTCGTTCTTTGGGAGGTTGGACCTCTGGACTAGTTCGGGATATTCTCCAAGGTCGCCAAAGTCGATCGTCCATCCCTCCGGCCCACAAACTTGCTTTATGGCCAGGGCTTGACCCAAGCCTGTGCGACCCGGGAGAAGGGTAACAATCCCAAGTCTGGGGACCTCGCCATTCCTAAATAGGAGGTTAAATCCCCCAAGTGTGGGATCTCGCTCATCTCTAAATATTTCACACACAACAAGGTTCTTTTTTCATTATTTATTTTTGTTGGTCCAGATGTATATATATAAATAAGGGAACATGCTTATTAGTCATTAATCTATTTTATTAGGACAAATTGTAAAAAGGGGACTTAACTTTATCACTTATTCCACTTTAAGGATCGAACTTTTGTCTTTTGCAGGGCAGGTACCAAACTATAAAATTATTGCGAAAAAAGGATTTTGAGCAATTTTAAGAATAAAATAGGGGATATTTCTACCAATTCATATACCCCTTCACATAAGAAGCGAGATAGGTACCGAACTTTTAAATTATTGCAAAAAAAGGACCTACTGCATAATATTATCGTATCAACATTGCTAATCCAACACACTAATAACAAGCATAAAAAACAAGAAAATCACACCATAGTGGCATTTCTCATCAGAACCAAACATGAATATACTCCAATCAGAAGCCATAAATACACATAGACAAACAAGTTCAATTGACATATAATCTACTTGCAAAATACAAACTTTCCAATCATAATTTATTTCACTAGTTAATTGAAAGCTCTCAACATTGTTCACGACAAAAGAAAGATTCTTCAACTTGTTCAAGTCAAAATTTGAGGCTTGTACAGTACAAGCTACCTGCTGAATCCAAAAAGCTTGTAACATACAAGCTACTGCACTTGTTTCAAGAAATTTGTTAACTACTACTGCGCAAAAGATAATAAACCTAAACTAAATACATAACAAATCATAAATTATAAATTAATACTATTAATTTTTTTAAAAAATTACATATACGCAGATAAATGTGTTAAATTTAAATTTTTATGTCGCTATTAGTCAATAATTATTGTAAAAAAATCAATATACTTTTACATGTACAAGTAAAAAAAAAGGGATAAATTATACTCCTTCCGTCCCGGAAGACTTTGCGTTAACTTTTCGGCGCATAAATTAAGAAAAGTTGGGTAGTAATTGTGTGTGTGTGTGTGGGGCGGGGGGTTTAATAAATGTATGTTGTAATGTTATAAGGTGAGAAGAATGTGTCTATTTTTGGTGTGCAAAGTCTTATGGAACAGGTCAAAAAGAAAAGTGTACTAAGTTTTTTGGGACGGAGGGAATAGATAAAGACTACGTGATGCTTTGGTTTTGAAAGTTGAGAGAATTTCGTCTCATCTAAAAGCTCGAGCTTGTAGAGAGGGTCGAAAATAATCTATTTATTTAATTTCCCTCAACACTCCCCCTCACTCGTGGGCAGAATCATTGTCTCTGCTCTCTGGAGAGGAGGCCCAACAGAGTGGACAATTTAAATGAGTGGAGTGCTTCCACGGGAATCGAACCCACAACCTGGGCTCTGATACCATGAGAGAAGGTCGGGAATAATCTATTTATTTAATTTTCCTCAACAAAAGTGGAAGATATCTCTTTGCCATTTTTGGGGAAAAATTAGAGAAGAATACTGTATACGGCTATGCACTATGTTGATAGGTTAACTGGAGCACTGAAAATTTTAAAACTCATAAGTATATTGATGGCTTTTATCATAAAAGAAATTAAAATGATTGTTTGTGTATATATTACACGAGTTAAGGCGGTGGCTTTTAAAAAAAAGAAGCTTAAAAATATATTTTATGCAGACGTAACGTATAGCTAAATAAATTGGAATATACACTCAAACCAATATTGGTTAGTGAAAAGCTTGCTTTGTAATTTGATGTGACAGAGACAAATGGCGTATGTCGCCACATCAACAAAAAGATGGAACAGATGTGAAAATATGTCATTATTTTATTTGAAATGATAAATCGTTTCGAGTTCGACTTTCGATTACATTTCTCTTAAATATTTTATGATTGTTTGAGTACATCCCAATAATATTGAAAAATGATTTCGAAAAATGATCTCGAAAAATGATCTCTTGTAAATACTCCCTATCCATAAAAGTTTTTGTGGTGGGGACTTTTGGATCCCGGGATTTAGCGGACTCACATTCCCAAATATTTACGTAAAAATATCATCCATAATAAGGCTTAGATGTACTATTACTTTTTATGTGTTAAGGTTATCAAGTAATAATAAACTAAAGTTAATTTCAAATTATATTTGATATTATTCTCTAATTATTTTTTATTAAAAAAAATAGATCTTATATACACGAAGTGAATCGTATAATTCATACTGTATTTTTAAAACGTACATTTTTTTTTCACTAAAAGTCACGATTTATTTACACTGAAACGTTATTTTTTCACTCTACACGGTATATAAATTGGAAATGAAATGTTAGAATTAGCAGTAAATATTGGAAGTGGAACTAAAAATTGATCAGGTGTTTTACTAAGTCAACCAAAACATATTACTAAGCCCATAAAATTGTCAGCCCATTTAGTAATATATAACTCGGCCTAAATTAATATTTTAAGATAATGTAGTTGATTAATTTTTTTTTTTTTTGCTTTTTTCTTTTACATCTCAAATAAATTATAAATAATTTTTATAGAATAATTAATATATTTTTTTATTAAAACAATGTCAAAGGTTCAATATCTGAATCCAAATCCGTTAATTGAAAACGACATTACAAAATAAAATATGAATTTTTTTATTGACTATCAATTAATGTGTTATATTGAGAAGCATAATTCAAAGAATTGTGTAAATACTTAATTGTTGATTTTCATGATATGGGAGAGAAACCTTATAAGTTTTAACAAAATAACTTATTTACGTATTTTGAGATATTTAATCATGAACATTGATATATTTTTGTGCAAATATGAAATATCTAAATTTTATTATTGAAGATATATTAACGTCGGACTATATTAATTGGCCCCCCTTGTCCAAGATCCTGGCTCCGCCCCTGACAGTGACACTTAGCTATTAGGTAACACTCCAGTGAATCGGGTCTATTCATGAATTCTGTTATATGCAAAAACTATTACTGTCATGCCAAATAAATTCACTCTTTAAAAATATAAAGTTTATTTTAAACAGTGAGAGTTTTTATGCATAACAGTAATAAATTTTATGCATAACAGTGATAATTTTTATACATAACAATGATACTAAAAAAATTGAGTTCACAGTAAATTCGGGTTCATTATACGAGTTTGATAGTATAATGAATCGTCTTTACCATAAGAGATGTTTAGCTAAATCATTAGTTAATTCTGTTATACTATAAATATTTTCTAAACAATGGTAGTGTTCATTATTAATTTGGATTTACAGAAAATTTATTCTTACTCTTATTTATACGTACACTTTATCACTATTATACATACACTATAATATGTTTTAAACAGTGATAGTTCATAAATATAACAATAATAATACTTATATATAATAATAAAAATACAGTTCGCTATAAACTCGAGTTCACACAAATATTTATCGAACAGTAATATGAAATGAAATTTATATTGCAAATCGTCATTTCTATTTAATTAATACATAGGTGGCAAACTAATTTTATAAAATATATTGTAAAATATAAGAAAAATTATAGTACGAATTGAAACAAATAGCACAAGATATTTTCACTCACTTTCCCGCTAACACAGTAAT
This sequence comes from Stenogyne calaminthoides, assembly GCA_037126765.1. Classification (NCBI taxonomy): domain Eukaryota; kingdom Viridiplantae; phylum Streptophyta; class Magnoliopsida; order Lamiales; family Lamiaceae; genus Stenogyne; species Stenogyne calaminthoides. The sequence goes on along the minus strand of JBBCBC010000005.1, from coordinate 15,655,391 downwards.
CAGACCCAGTTGAGTCGACTCATCACCCGACTCAACTCGTACGGTTAAAACCCCGGAATCGCAAAAGTATTGTTGGTGTCTCCTATATCCCAACACCAACTTTCCATCATTTTCATCTTTAACTGCATCTTCTAGTGCATCTCCATAACCGGTTTCATCTTATATTTCTCTCCTTCTCAAAAATGGCCGCAAAAAAGCAAATAATCGCAGTTCCGACTTCATTGCTCGTCGTTGTGGTTACGTTTTTACTTACTTGTTAAGAAAACACCTATTTTAGCGTTAAATTTTCGACGTTCTTAGTAGATTTAATTTTTTTTGCAGGGAGCATTGATTGCAATCGCTTACTTCTATGCTTTCCATCCTAGCGAAGGTTTCCTTCTTTCGTTCATGTTTTACATTACTGTTTTTTATTTATTGTTGGAGTGAATCGCTTTTGAATAAATAAGAAGATAGCAGATATTCGCTAAAAATGGCAGTAGACTTAGGATGAATTTCTATCAATTTCTCAATTTCATTTGACCGCCTTTTGATAATGTTTGAATTAGTATGGATATTGGTATTATTATTATTAGATGTTTCTCTGAACATATATGATATTGTCTGTTTTTTGGGTTTGAGCGCGTTTGTTCTGTTTTCTGGACCCTCAAACAGCTATGAGTAAGTCTCCGGTACACAACTAATACTTTTTAGTGAAAAGAACTAATACCGTTTAAAAACACACTTGATTTGCACGATACAAGACTTTGTCCCCTCTTATTATCCCCATATAACCGATATGAGACTTTAGTTGCACAACCAACGTATTACTGCATATTGTCTGACTTTTATCTTGATTGCAATCGATATTTTAGCTCATAGGATTTACGTACTTGCATTCGACTAGATGATATGCTTATGGTGTATTTTGTTGTTTTACAGAACGAAAGAGTTGCATTGCCTCCTGCACAGGATTTGAGACAGGGATAGAACTGGAAACCAAGTATTATTACAAGTGTGGAGATAGTTGTTTAGGTGCTATGAGCGAGGAGCTCGTGTTTGAAACCTTGCCATTGCCTGGCTCCGGAAACTACCCTACTCGTATAGCATTTGTCGGAGATTTAGATCTCACCAGCAATTCGACCACCACCGTTGATCATTTCATCCTTTTATTGCTCGGAGATTTGACATGTGCAAACCAGTATCTCACCACGGGAGGGAGATCATGTTACCCTTCAGAGATACCTATCAGCCCCGTTGGGATGGGTGGGGAAGGTAAAACTTCTTTCAGTGAACATCAAATTGTGTATGTTAAATGAGTTTGGTGCCTCTTCTTTTCTTTTCATTCACCCCCTGCTTATTAAAATAACAAGAATGTACAGGATTAAAGTAACTTTTAATAATGTTTGAAATCTTTTCTATCTCATCATATTGACTGTGGGATCCTGCTACAGAGAAATGCCACTGCTGAAAACTTGCACATTTCTGAAGTTTAGTTAGGAAAAGTGATATAAGAAGAGTAGCAGGGTGGTGAAAGGAGAATTCAACTGCATTTGCTAAGGTGAAAGAAGATAATTGTATAGGTGTTTGTATTTGTACTTAGTTTGCCTGAAAAGAAGGAAAATAATTGAATCTTTAGTAGAGAAATTACTGGTCTGATGCTGAATTTGACATGACATTAGATTTGCCAATAGGTTTCTGTCTCTTGTAATATCAATTCGAAAGACTTAACTGAATGCATTTTTTTGTGTCATGTTATCCATATATTGTTTTTCACCTATAAGTTCTCAATCACATGTGCTTTACGTATTTGCTTCACATGGTCTAATTGAATATTTGCTTTACGTATTTGTTACTACTATCTTTCGATTAATAATGACATGTGCAGAACAACGAGCAGACTCAATCAAAGCAGCATATGCAAACACTCGGTCATCAAGCTCAGTTCCATCCTCTACATCATATCAATCAAACTCCACATTCAGCTCCGTTCATGTACCAGGTTCATGCTACCCTTAACATCGAGTGTTCCTATGATGGTGATCGAAGGGAACCACAAAGTGTCCAGATTAGGTGTTGAACCATATGATATAGAAGAGGCTGACCAGAAATGCAAGAGAATGGTGTGCAGAGGCCTCTTTCGTGTGTTTGAAGGTAATCATATTTGCTTTATCTATAATCTTGTTTTGTTACAGGGCTGAACTTGTTGTTGTGCTTTATTTCTTCTTCTTGTTGTGATAGTCTGGTAATTTCATGAAGCACCAATAAATGAACTCAAATAAGGTAGTATGTAGGGGATTATGGTATTCATAGCCTTGATGGGTATTGTGTTGGTTTATAATGTTGACGAATGTTTCTTAGGTTTTTGTCTATGTGAATGCAATTTCTTTGTCACACTAGTTGTGTCGTGTGTGACAAATATCTAGGATGCATCTGAATATGGGAATTTTTGTGACAATATTTGATCGTATTTTTCTTGGAATGGCTAGATCATGGTTTTATGATGTGTGGTTACATGTTTAATTATTTCAAAGTTTGAAAAGATTTCGTCTGCGAGTTTGATGATTATTGAAATTTGAGCAACTTTATGTTTCATGGTTGGATTGGGTTTGAGTTGGTGAATAAGCTGGACATAATTAAACCTTGCTTTTAATAACAATGAATGTGAATCTTTTTTCTTTGGTGCATAACTGAAATGTTAGTCTTAAAATGAAGGGTAAGGGGTGGGGGACTTGGGAAATTCGTCCTATTTGTAGATGGTGTTTGTTAAATACATACAGGTGCCTCAGTTACAATAATGGTCTGAGACAGTAAGAAAAAATAGCAAAGAATTGTTCACAAACATTACAGCTGGAGCTTCAATTTCTCTAATTTAGGATGCACCTAGGACTATTCTCCCAAACACAATAATCTAATCGTATAGAGTGAGCTTTGTATCAGGTCCAGATTATTGTTCAATCGTTTCCAGGTTGCTGAAAGAGGACACTGAATTATTTGGTAACAAGTATGTCAGTATTTCTGAATTAGGAACGGTATATTCTGATGGAATCGTCATTTTCAGTGGTAAGCTCTATTATGCCACATTTTTTGTTTGTATGAAAATCGAATAAATTCTATGACCAATTTCTGAAAAGTCTTTTTTAACTTATTCAGTTACAACATCTCGAGATCAGCAGCAGCAAAGGGACGGAGATGAACTAGAGGAAAGTGATGGAGGAGAAAAAGAAAGTAGACGACAGGAGGCAGCAGCAGCAAAGGGACGGAGATGAAATAGAGGAAAGTGATGAAGGAGAAAAGGATGTAGACGACAGGAGGCAGCAACAGCAAAGGGACGGAGATGAACTAGAGGAAAGTGATGAAGGAGAGGACAGGAGGCAGCCATGACATGCACGTCTAATGGAACTCCTCCCTCGCGGGAGGACAGAGGAAAATCAAATGTCCCTCGAAGAACAACTACAAAGGCACTTAGCAGAGACGCATCGAAGAGTAGGGGCTGAAGAGGAGCAGCGTAGGCGCGTGCCATGGTATATTTGTCTACTGGCAATCCTCCCGTGTGGAGGCAGATTCAATGGTCCCTCATAGAGACCAAAGGGAATGGGTATCACGAGGTCGGCGTTTCTTGGTTGTAGTTGGTGTCTTGGCATTTTTTGTTTTAATGTATTTCTACGAGAAAACACAAGGCAGGTTCTGATTGTCTTGTTTAGTTGGTATCTCCGTATTAGTGATTGTAGCACATTTGTACTTAAAAATGTAATGGTTGGATATGAGTGGTGTAACACGCAAGAATTATCTCTATAATATGCATAAGACATTTCTGTCACTCTTCTTTTTCTAATAAATCCCAATTGATTGAGTGAATGGGGAGTCAAATCCCGCTAATTATTTTCTTTCCATGGATTACGAAAGAGGGGGACAAGATTGTGGAGAAGCTCAAGGAAGTAGGCGCCACTGTGGTATTGGAGTGAAATGAACTCTAGTTGTTCCTCCAGGTTGGGGTTTTACTTTTTTTCACTTTGATAATTGGAAAAACATTGGTTCTGATTTGTCAAAGAGATGAAGTGTTGCTTTATTTACTTTGTTGATCAGTTAATCAGTTCCTCTTAGTTATAAAAGATGATTTTTTATATCTTTTTTTGCTTGACAAGACTGCTTAATTCTTGATGAATGCATTCCTAAATATTATGTGGCATCAGATTTCATCTCTCTCAACTGGATAAGCTGTTATTTAGTATCTAGTTTGTGATATGGTTATTCCTTGTTGTAATCACCAGGTTTATTTCTATTTGAGTAGGTGGTTAATGGCTTAGCTGTTGTTCATAGTTCATATGAATTCATAGCCAATTGTTCCTTGTATCCATTATTTATTTGCCCGTTTCATTTATCTTGAGTATCAATGATCAATACACAAATAAAGATGAGCTTATGAATGGCAGCTGACATTATTGTACATGGATTGTTATTCCTTTGAATTTTCTGTTGAGCCTGAGTGTTCATCTAAGTCAGTTAGTTGAGGAACATTTTATCAGAAACAGTTGCTTTCAATGTATTGAGGGTACATGGTCTGTTTTTTTCTTTCGCTGGATGATTTCGATGCATGTACCTTCCTAGCTTCTTTTCTTCTCTTGCATGATGTGGTCCTACAGAAAATGCATTTATCTGCACACAGCTAAATAATATGACGAGCAGGGAGTTAGTCCTTTTGTAGCAGGAGGAGCGGAGCTAGGATTTAAGCTTTGGGGGGGGGGGGAAGTCGGACTTTTATATATATGCTATAGTAATATTTTAGTATTTGTTGGGATATTTTAGTTTTGATGAATTATGCCAAAACATTATCAACTTGTGTTATTTAAGTTAATCTACATATAACAAGTTGAGGGGGAACGAGAGAACAAGTTAAAGGGGAACTCATGAAATCAGATGAAGATGATCGATATCAGACGAGGCTGATCGAAATCAGATGAGTAAGATGAGTTCCAAGTTAACTGATGAGCTGAGCAAATCAGAAGAGAAGAAAAGCTAAGCCAGCTCATCAGAAAAAAATCAAAAGAATGCATCAGATCAAGAGACTGATCCGTGACCAGATCGCGAGACTGATCGATGACCGTAAGAGCAAATGACTTGATCGATGACCGTAAGAGCGCATGTCGATCGATGACCGTAAGAGCGCATGTTGATCAAGATGAGTAATCATCTGATAAGACCAGAAGAGTAGTTCAGCTGATCGGATGAAACTGACTGAAAGATCAGAAAAGGAGCAGATGAGACTGATTGAGATCAGACGTGATCGAGATCTAGATGAGGTTGAACAAAGATCAGACAGGACTGGTGGTTTAGATGAAGTGCACAAGTCTACTGAAGACAAGTTCACTGAGAGAAGAAGTCACCTGATCTGATGTCCTCAAAAGACAAGTCATCTGAGGACATGTTCACTGAGAACCGTAACGCCATGATCGATAGCTCGAGAAGTCAAGGACCGAGGGTCAAATGTCTCGGGTCGAAGAACCGAACTCAAGAAGTCTCGGTGTCAAGATGCCCGACGATAAGGTCCATCAAGAGAAATCACGAGTCAAGAATCCTGAGTCCAAGGAAGCCTGAGTTCGAGAAAGTTGAGGATCAGATCACCTGAAAAACTAGGTTGAGATTTTTCCTTACATTTGTTTAGCCTCAATGCTAAGGTTGGGAAAATCTCTCTAAGCTTAGGATATTACATTTGTGCTTAGATCTAGGATAGAACACTCTTGAATATATGTACGTGTATTTCTTGCTCAGTGTTCTATGGTGGAAATGCTAGATGATTTGGTTTTGTAGCTCAATGGCGTTTTCACACATTTCACACACTGAATAATGAAGGAAGAACTTGTATTTATAGTGTGGATTTGAATGTTACTGTTGGATGGAGTCACATTCAAATCCATACTAATCTTGATATCTGTGCAGCTTTGTCAGGCTGGTTGTCTTCCTCTCATTGGTCCACGTCAGCTGAATCTAACGACAACAAACAAACTTACCCCATACCGAGTGATAGGTTAAGTTTTGTTAAGCAAGGATTGTAAGTTAGTTGGACTAACTTACTTTCTTGGTTAGAGTGAGAACTCATTAAACATCTGTAAGCAATCCCGCAAGGGAGGGTAGGCAATCTCGTGGAGTGAGAGCTCCATAAATATCTGTAAGGTGTTGGACTAACACGTTAAACTAAGTCCAGTTGGTTAAGTAAGTGCCCCTGCTGATAGGGAAGAGTGGATGTAGGAGTTGGACTCCGAACCACTATAAAATCGTGTGTTCTTTACTGCTTTATGTTCTTACTTGCCGTATGCATTTGGTTAAAACATATCGGTTAAAAAAAATTTGGAATCACTCTTCTCTCACCCCTGTTTTATATGGATTACATGATTTTTACGCATTTCATGGGTTTTTGTGCTTATTGCGTGTGATTTGTGAAGGCTTATTTTTCTATTATTTTTCTGAGTATTTTGGTGTCTTAGCTGTATATTTTTCACCCCCGTAATCCCCCATTATTTCGTGTATCGCTGCAATTTTCTGCAATTGACACTGGATCAGTGCAGCGAAATTTCTGTAGTCCATTTCTGTTTAAATTTTTTTTCCTTTTTATTTCTCGTTTTCTTTTGTTCAGTTTCACGTGCTTCTATCTCTTTTATTCAGGTGTCATGGCAGTTCAACGAACTTTGAAAGAACTAGCAAACCCACAACTTGTGCATCAATTACTTTGCATAGTTTATCCTCTGTTGCTAAAAATTTTGTGCTTAAACCTAGTTTAATCCATTTGTTGCCTATGTTTAATGGTCATGCAGGAGAGGATCCTAGTACGAGATTAACTCAATTAGAAGTGTGCGTGTATTCACGTTGACGAGTGAAAAGCAAGTTGAAAAAACCACAAAACCTAGCTGAGAGCAGAAAATTCAGAGGGAGATCGAAATAGAGAAGGATGAATACTCTGAAAATATTGGGAATAGGGTTGAAGAATCAACAAAACTTGTTGACGCTGAATCTTTATTCCAAATATTCAGATGGCAGAAACTGACATTGGGTTGCCCAGTGTCAAAACAACTAGAATGAAAGATGAGGTACTCTTCTCCCAATCAATTCCTATTATTCCAAATTCACTTTCATTCTCGTGCAGGTTCGAAGAAGTAGAGAAAGATGTCACAAAACATTTGACACTTGACGATTCTGGACTATTGAGGTTTATGTACCTCTATTTGAGCCGATGAAGCAAATTCCGGGATATACTACGTTCTTAATGGAGATGTCCAAAGGCTTTGCAACTGTGTTCAAAAGATTTTTTACGACCCGTTCAATGTTTTGTTTCGTTGGAAATTGTTGATTTGAAACACCTACATGCTCCTTTGTTTATGTAGTTCATGTACGTTGTCTTAGTGTTTGATTATAGTAAAATTATGCTACCCAATTTTGTGCACAAACATGCTCACGTAAAACTGAAAAACTGAAAACAGGTTTAAAGTTGTAAGTTCCAAAGCTAATATCTTTCAAACGAAAATTGATTTGATGCGAAAAAAATTGAAAAATGATCTTTGATCAGTGGTTAATATACGTATAAAAAATGGCGTTGTTTTATAAGTTAAATTAAAAGTTATAAGATTTTTAATATGCTATGTTACTGTTGTAATTCTGTGCTGAGAAAAAAATAACATTAATTTCATTTTGAGTCACCTATTTTAGGACTGTTTTTCCCCGACTTCCAGTCGCTATTTTCACAAACCATTTTCTTGTTTATTAACACGGCATGGTGGGTTTTAATTATCTTAAAGTTTCATGTCAATTGGATTAACTGTTTGACGGGAAATGACTCGCGAAAATGGAAGAAAATCACAAATTTTGGGACACTAACTTTTGGAAAAATGTCAAAGCTGAAACTATTGAAAAACTCAAGATTTTGTACAATACTTTATTTGGATAACTTTTGTGGTAAATTTTCTTACCACAAACCATATACTCCCTCCGTCCCAAAATGACTTGAACAGTCGATTTTTACACGCAATTTTGCGAACGAGCTTTTTATTAGTATTTGAAATGATAAAGTGAATTTTAAGGAGGGGTATGGTAGATGAGCCCCTTATCTATCACATCCCTCCTTAAAAGTTACTTTACTATTTCAAATACTAATACAAAGCTTGCTCGCAAAAATGCGTATAAAAGTCAGCTGTTCAAGTCATCTTGGGACGGAGGGAGTATAATTTATTTTCCTTTTATGCAACATATTTGAATGTCCTTTTGGACCTTTTCTTAATTGATCATATGGATTAATTAAAAATAAATCCAAACACAACAGTAAGTGGTAATATATGTTTTTTCTAAGTAACAATCAAGTTAACAAATTATCAAGTTTGATCAAATCAATTTATTGAGTTTTGACCCAAAATATGAATATGTGCGTATGAATGATTTGTAGTACTTTTCTGATAGTTTTAACTTTATATATGACCTTTGTTCAAAAATCTAAAAATGTAATCTTAAATTATAACAAGTCATAAACCTACTCCTCAAATTTGGTACGATTTTAATTTACAAATAAAAAGTTATGAATTTTTTAATTTTATATATTGAAACTGAAGAACATCCGTGCTTTTTGAACTAATGGGACTTTTTTACATGCTACCTCATTTTATAAAAATCATAATCAAATACTACATGATCTTATCCACCTTTTTGAATTATGTCATGATTTTAAATACTATATAAAAAAAATTTACAAAATTATTTTCTAAAACTGTGACAACTGAAAAATGAACCTTAAATCTTTATCTTACAAACAATAATTTTGGGACTTCACTAATAAACTCCAATAGTCGTTTTAATTAGTAAAAGTTCGATAAAAGTTACGAGTAATGAAAATCTTAAGAAAATAGCCTAACGTCCTCGATAAACTTATGAATAATTTACTTTAATCAAAAAATAATTAATGAGGAGAACACAAAAATATTGTGCTAGTTGAAGTGCTGCTCGAATCAAAGCTCAGACGATCACTGTCACACTCAAACTCTCAAAATCTATTTCAAGTTATATAACTTTTCTTAAAGTTAACGAGGTAAGTGTCATTATTGCATTGCCTTGAATGTTATATGCAGTGTTTTCAAAAACCGGTTGAACCGCCCGTTTGAACCGGTCGAACCGTGAACCGCTCATGTCGCCTGTCCAATTACTCCTTAAAAACGGTTAATTCGATTTTATTATTTTTATTATTTATTAAATCACTTTTTTTTATTTTTTTTTATTTTTTTCTAAACCTCTCTATATAATGTTATTGTTTTTATCTCAATATCATTTTCTCTCAAATAAATTCATTCACAAGTCATTAATTTCATTTAATGTCTTTATCGTCGTCACATATTGTGTGGAATTAATCCACAACGTCATCATCTCTGATCTACAAAATCTATTGTATTTATTTTAATATAAGATTTATAAGTTATAAATTAGTATAATTTTAATATTTTATAAATAAATATTTATTTTTTAATGTAACATACAAAATATAAAAGAAATATGCATAAATCAATTTAATTGGTTGAACTGGTTTGCTCAACCTGTCCAACCGGCTTGGACCAAAGAATCGATGCTTCAGACCGGTTTGATCACCGTGGATTATGTTATGAAAACACTGGTTATATGGACTGTTTGGTGTATTCTGAGTTGACTAAACAAATACAAATCTATAACTAATGACATAAGAATACAATTATTAAAATGGACAAGCTTATGATATGATATGTATCTTATGAGAAAGGGGATTGCGGGGATTACACGTGGTAGTTGCTACCAGTGTCCCACATAGGGATGGAAATAGGTCAGACTACTCGACAGGGGCCTACGACTCGGCCTACTAAAACTCGGCTCGGCTCGGCCTTTTCAGCAAACAAGCCAGGCTTGGACTTTTTTAAAAGTCTATTTATTTAAATAGGTCAGGCTTAGGCCTTTTATAAAGTCTTTTAAGCTCAACAGGCCGGCCCGTTTAAATATATAATATCCAATAAAAAATATGATATATTCATTAATTATTTTTTTGTTAATATAATTATATAATTAATAATTCTAATATAAAATAATCTTTAATTAAATAAGCTTAATTATCCATATTAAATCTTGCTAAAACTAGAGCAAAATTAATTGATCTTATTATTTAAATCTTAATATTTTGTTTGAAATTTTTTATATCTAAAGTAAAATATGCTTAAAAAAACTTTATACAGGCTTTCAGGCTCGACTCGTTTATTAAAAAGGTCAGGCTTGAGCCTACTAAAAAGCCTACCACAGATAACAAGCCAGACTTGAGCATAACACATATGTACCATGCCCAAACCTTCCAACAAGAAGCCTATCTAGGCCTGTGTTGGTCCCGGTGAAAAATTATTTTGCGCGTGCGGAAGCAAACATGTCGAGCGATGCATATAAAAAAAAGGGGTGAAGGAATGGTAATTCCAGATTTTTGCGTTTTAAGCTCATGTGTTGTGTTTTGCTTATAATCGAATGTATACGACAATATAAGAACGTAAAGCAGTAAAGAACACAACAATGTATAGTGGTTCGGAGACTCAAGCTCCTACATCCACTCTCCCTATTCCTAGGGAAATTCCTTCAAACACTTCCTAAGGTTTTCTGACTACCTCTGTAGTTTACTAACCTTTCTACTTTGAGCTTTCTGACTACCTCTGTAGTTTACTAACTTAAACTGGACTTATCACCCTCTCGGGCTCGCCTCTAGATGTTTAACGAGTTCACACTCCAACGGACTTATCACCCTCACTCGGGATTGCCTAACAACTACCTCACTTCACCACTAGTTATCTCTTTACGAGAATGGGGTTTTGGGTTTGGTGTTGTCTCCAACTATGGTGAGATTTTCCCTTACATTTGTTTAGCCTCAATGCTAAGGTTGGGAAAAATCTCTCTAAACGTAGGATACATCGTGGGTTGCTTAGATTGGGTTCTGTAACACTCTTTGAATATATTTGTATATCTACTGCACTTGTGTTCTAGGGTGGGAATGCTTTTGAGTATATGTCCTCTTAGCTCTGTAGCATCGTGTGCTATATTCTCCACGATCCACACTTAATTTGATGGAAGAACTTGTATTTATAGTGTGGATTTGAATGTTCTGGATTGAAGAGAATCACATTTAAATCCATACTATTCTTATAAGTTCTGCATTTTTTTTCAGTTGGTTGTCTTCCTCTCATTGGTCCACGTCCACCGGGATTCAATGGCTATATTCCTCGGCTTTAGTGCCTCGGAACATTCGGGATATCTCGAGCATTCAAGTACATTCTTGAGTCTTGATAATTACCGTGCCTTCATATCCTTTGTCTTCGATCTTGATATCTTGATCTTACGAGTCTTGATGTCTTCGAGTCTTGAGATATCTTGATTGATATCTTCGAGTCTTCATCTTTAGTCTTGATTCTCGGTTTCCTTTGAGTCTTGATTCTCGATCTCATCTTGAGTCTTGATTCTCGATTTCATCTTCGAGTCTTGATTCTCGATTTCTCGAAGTCTTGAAACTTCAGTTTCATCTTTGAAACTTCGTTTCTTGAAACTTATCGAGTCTTGAAATCTATCCCGATCTATATCTGGCGACTATACATTGTGCGAGATAACATCCCTAACACTCTAAAACCGAATCCTCGACTCATCTATCAAGATTATCCCGAACATGTCATACTCGGGGTTTTGGGATCTAATCAAAATCTTCTTTATTAAATTCATTTCCCAACAATTTCCCCTTTTTGATGATGCTTAAAACCATCTTGTTACAAAAACACTTAACATATACTTTCGTTTTCAGTTTTTCCTATTACAAGAATGGTAAATCTCTCAACAATTACTTCAGCAATGAATCTCCTAACAATTTCATCACCAAACAACAATAATCAGGCATATCAAATATAAAGACATGTAAAAAGATAATGAGGTATTATCTTTGAGCATAAAGATAAAGTTTCATTGATTGTATGTTATCGATTCTGATTCTAATGAACTTATCAAAAGTAAAGACAAGAACATAAAGAAATTACAGTTTTGATCTTGGTCTTGATCTTCTTTGATCTCGGCTTCGGCTCTGGCCTCGAGTCTATCTGAATCTCAGTGTCTTCAGTGACATACTGAGTCTCAGGTCTCTTGATTCAATGGACCTTGTCCGATCGGGCATACTAACACTTTCAGTCAATGAGTTCGATTCTTCCGACTTCGAACATCGACCCTCGAGTTACTTTTTTACTCATCGAGTCTCGGATCGGTTTTCTTTCTTGAATCTCGAATCGGTTTTACTCATCGAGTCTCGGGTCTTCTTGGAGTCTCAGATTACTTTTTACCAAATTTATCGATTTCTTCTTTTGCTCGATCCGATTAACTTCGGACCGATCGGATCAACACATCTTCGGATCAATATATCCGGATAAAGATCTGGTAAGTACATCATATCGGGTTAGCATATCGGTTATCATATCCGATCTCGATCACGTCTGATCTCGATCAGTCTCATCCATTCATCATCATATCTGATCTCGATCACGTCTGATCTTGATCAATCTCTTTTGCTCATCTTCTGATCTGCAACCTTTTTTCGATTTCTTTCGATTTTAGTTTTTTTCACTTCGATTTGCCAAATTTCATCACTTGACTCGAACTCATCTAACTTCATTCGATCTCGATCGGTCTCGTCTAAAATTCGACCTCGATCTCGATCATCTACTTTTGATTCCGTGAGTTCCCCCTCAATTTGTTCTTTCGTTCCCCCTCAACTTGTTATCTGTAAATTAGCTTCAATAACACAAGTTGATAATGTTTTGGCATAGAACTAAAAATATCCCAACAATTTTTCAATTGATAAAGACGCCAAAACATCAGAATATATGCATTTTTAAAGAAACAAGTTTTTTAAAAAGATCTGTTCAGGTGTTCACTTTGAAATTAGTGAACTTTAGAACTCCAGCTCTGATACCACTTGTTGGTACCAGATCAGAGACAGGTTTTAAAAATAGATCTGCCAAAGATCACATTGAAAAAAGTAATCTTTTGAGCACCTGCTCTGATACCACTTGTTGGTCCCGGTGAAAAACTATTTTGCGCGTGCGGAAGCAAACATGTCGAGCGATGCATATAAAAATAGGGGTGAAGGAATGGTGATTCCAGATTTTTGCGTTTTAAGCTCATGTGTTGTGTTTTGCTTATAATCGAATGCATACGACAATATAAAAACATAAAAGCAGTAAAGAACACAACAATGTATAGTGGTTCGGAGACTCAAGCTCCTAAATCCACTCTCCCCTTCTTGCGAAATTCCTTCAAACACTTCCTAAGGTTTTCTCGACTACCTCGTAGTTTACTAACCTTTCTACTTTGAGCTTTCTGACTACCTCCGTAGTTTACTAACTCAAACTGGACTTATCACCCTCTCGGGCTCGCCTCTAGATGTTTAACGAGTTCACACTCCAACGGGACTTATCACCCTCACTCGGGATTGCCTAACAACTACCTCACTTCACCACTAGTTATCTCTTACGAGAATGGAGTTTGGGTTTGGTGTTGTCTCCAACTATGGTGAGATTTTCCTTACATTTGTTTAAGATCAATGCTAAGGTTGGGAAAATCTCTCTAAGCCGCAGGATACATCGTGGGTTCTTAGATTGGGTTCTAGAACACTCTTTGAATATATTTGTATATCTACGGACTTGTGTTCTAGGGTGGGAATGCTTTGAGTATATGTCCTCTTAGCTCTCAGAGCATCGTGTGCTATATTCTCCATGCATCCACACTTAATTTGATGGAAGAACTTGTATTTATAGTGTGGATTTGAATGTTACCGCTGGAGAGAATCACATTCAAATCCATACTATTCTTGTAAGTTCCGCAGACTTTTTTCAGTGGTTGTCTTCCTCCTCTTGGTCGTCCACGCCACCGGATTCCATCTTTATATTCCTCGGCTTTTAGTGCCTCGGAACATTCGGGATATATTTGAGCATTCAAGACATTCTTGAAGTCTTGATAATTACTTGTGCCTTGATCCTTTGTCTTCGATCTTGATATCTTGATCTTGAGTCTTGATGTCTTCGAGTCTTCAGAGATATCTCGATTGATATCTTTTGAGTCTTGATTCTTCACCACCGATTCTCGATTCTCATCTTGATACTTGATTCTCGATTTCATCTAATGAGTCTTGATTCTCGATTTCATCTTACGAAGTCTTGATTCTCGGCCTCATCTTGAGTCTTCGATTTCTCGATTTCTCTTGAAAACTTGAAACTTTTTATCAAACTTCAGTTTTCGAAAACTTTTCGAAGTCTTCAGAATCTATCCTGATCTATATCTGCTGACTATACATTGCACAGATAACATCCTGAACACTCTACAACTGAATCCTGACTCATCTATCAAAATTATCCTGAACATGTCATACTCAGGGGTTTTGGGATCTAATCAAAATCTTCTTTATTAAATTCATTTCCCAACAGCCTGGCATATTCCCACCCTAGTCCCACATGAATAATTATTATGAGATGGAGGTTGGAAGAGAAAAGGGGATTGCATGTGGTCGGAGCAACGAGTGTCCCAACTGATCAATGATCAATAACGAATGATATCTTATGAATATCAAAGATGTTTATGAGTTCAAATTACTAATAAGATTACATGAAGAAATCAAGTTGCAAATGAGTTCAAACTATGTCTTCGAGCAAACCTCCAAAATCATCTATGAATAAAATACTAAGATTAATTATTTCAACGTACTGTCAATCTGTATAATAGCGTATGGGATGTCCTTAAGTGAGAAGTATCTCAACCCCCCCCCCCCCCATCATTTCAGGTTTTGAGTTCGAGGGGTCGTAGTAGCTGCAGGGATGACACGAAAAAATAATATAAAAAGGGAAAAAGATTTGTCTCACATCAAATAAGTATTAGAAGAAATGTAAAATGAAGTTATATAAAAGGGAGAGGAGATAGATTTTATGGATCTCCTATCCCACATTGAATAAGTATTAAAGAAGATGTGAGATTGAGTAATATAAAAGGGAGGGTAGGTAGACTTTATGGATCTCTCATCCCACATTGAATAAGTATTAAAAAAGATGTGAGATAGAGTAATATAAAAGAGAGTGGATGTGGATCTAAATTCTACCTAAACCTCCTATTCCACATCGAATAAGTACTAAAAATATGTGAGATGGAGTAATATAAAAGGGGTGGGGTCTAGATCCTTACTCACAAGAAAGATTAGTGAAAAATTGATTGATATTAAATATAATAATTTATTTTACCAAAATAATTAATAGTTTAAAATTAAAAAAAAAAACCGTTGAACCGATCGAACCGGTTTTGACCGGTTTTGATCGATTTTGACCGGTTAACCTATAAACCGGTTCTTAGGAGGGTTCGGACTGGGAACCGGTCCGATTTTAAAATCATTGTATACAATAGTACTACATTCCATTTCTAGTTAATATTCATTATAATAATAATAATTTAAAATATATTTATACAATAATACTCTTCCATTTCTAGTTAGAGTGCTACTAAACACACCCCATAATTTTTAAAACAAAAATAGATATATATATAAAAATGACTAAGTTACCCTATATAAATATGAGACACTATTTTGTCTTTTTTTAAGTTTTATTTATTTTGATTTTAGTCCTCTAAGTTATTATCACTTTCATGCAACTTCAATAATGTTAATACTAGCTTGATCATAGTCCTAGTCCTCATTGAAAGCATTGAAAGCATGAAACAAGTCTTCCTAGTCCTCAAAATTCCGTCCCTTGCATTTCAGTTCTTGATAGAGATGCCACCTTTTTCATCGATTCTAGTAGATTTAATATTTGGAGGACCAAAATCAGCCTCCATATCAAAGTGTTTGCACTCAGTCTCACCATCGCTTGAATCCATCTTATCTCCCCTGCAGTTTGTTCAATCAATGAGTGATAATCAGAAATCTAATATTTTTATTGCACAACTATACAACAGACGCTTCAAGAAATTATTTCTCTTTATGTATTCAGGAAGAAAGTAACATCAGAAACGTGGAAGAAAAATAAAAATGTAAAAGTGGTGTTTTGCACATACCTTGAATAAACAATTAATCCAAGTGTAACAGCAGCAAATGCCAAAAAGTACGTCCAATCGACCTGGAGAAAATGGGGTTGGAATTATATACTCAGAATCACGGACAACAAAACACTTTGCAATATAAATACCAATTTAGTCTTTTTTATTTGAAGATTTGATTTCTGAGTTGATCCAGACCTTTTCATGATATGCAAAGATCCGAATTAAAACAGCCCACATATTGGAGGTGAGCAATGACAGATTAAGCATTGTTGATCCACTGATCTGCACAGAAAGATTATGTAACAACTTTACACAATGGGGATCATTTATTGTAGGAAATAATTAAAAATACAATATAGTTTTACAATTACAAGTAAAGGGGAAGGTACCTTGAGTAAAAGGGGGACTCCTGAGTAAAACAGAAACATCGCTAAAGAAAATCTGATAGTAGGAAATATCTGTAACAACAAAAACAATAAAAGAGCAGGATATCAAGCTAAGTCCTCCTATTTCATTTGTGTTGAAGTATTAGGCGGGTGGTGGTTAATGAGGAAATATAGAGTTACCGTCCCGGGTGAGTTGGAGTAAATGGATTTGAGTTCATCGCGTTCACAGATAGCTCTGGATCAAAGAAGGAACATTCAGCAACAAGCACATAATACAAGTAAAGTGATAATTAAATTAGCATGAATAAATCATTCATTCATAATTTTGTCAAACTGATGTATACATTGGTAAAACAGTGATAATGACACCATAAATGCCTAAGAATGCCATGACTTCCACGCGATCAGCTTTTTTAACAAAACACTCCTGAAATTCCAAACTATGACATTGGTTAATTTGAGCATAAAATGACAGGAAAGGGAGGGATAAACAAGTTTTTCAATTTTATCGTATCAAGATTCATAACAACTTGCCTGACAGACATTACTAACACCATAAAATGTTGCTCCAAGAATAATATAAAAATCACCTTTAAGAGGGTTGACACCACCTACAATAAATTAATCACAAAATAAATAATTACCTTAACAAGTTGGGAGAGAGACCAGATCAATAATGAGATTACTTACTTGATCTATTTGCAGAATGTACGTTCGAGAAAACAAAAGTTACAAGACCAACAACACAAATTATTACACCAACCATCTTTTGAAATCTATATTTTGTCTTCAAAAAGAACCACGTGAGTAACATGATGCACGGTATTGTCCAACAATCCAGAAGCACAACGCTTGTAAGAGAAGTGTATTTGTATGCGTTAATCCCTGTCAAGTCAAACACGAATTATACTTTCCAATTACGTAATTAATTCTATTTAATACAGACGAATTTAGGATACAGTAAGAATATACTTTTAGAAGACCATACACATTGCAACTTACCAAGAAAATATGCCATATGATCAGCGGATGCCAACCACATATAACAACCCGATTTGAGCTGCTCAGAGAAATTAATAGACATATTCAAAAAATTGTGGGAAATTCAGCCTATATAAAGCTTGTAATTCAATACTCTGCTAAAATACAAACACACTTGTACCATTTATTTAATTTAAATTCAATGAATGTCTCAGAGCCAGTTTAGTTGAAAATTTAAAATCCTAGTAATGTAAGAAATGAGAAAAAAAAAAAAAAATCTTTAGTTTTAGAGCCAATGTATGCTCAACCAAAGGTAATTAAATCAACCTTTTCTCAAGAGAATTGAAACTACATAACCTCTAAGAATCATAACATATACTATTACAAACTCTTTCTTTAAAAAAATAAATAAATATGGAATTATCTCATAGAGGGGCTAATCGGCCAATTACCTTACGACTTTGTCTTCTGTAAATCATGATGGCTCCATAGACCAATGCCAAGAGTACATAATTAAAGAAATACAGTGAAAATTGTGTATGCACTCCTACAATTGAGAGACAAAATCGGAAATTGAAAACGAAAGTACCACTTTCTCTTCATGTTGTACAAGATATAAAGCGTACTACAGAAGACAATAAATACTCAATTAAAAAGTTCTACCTCATAAAACTGAATCATAAATAATCCACTGATAATATTGTGATAAATAATAGAAAACGAAAAAAAGAAGGGGGAAACCTATGTTTTGGAGCTGAGAAGATGAGAATTGAGTGGAAGTGACCAAAAGAGAGAGAAGCTGTCCCAAACCAAGGCCCAGCAATGCAGACTTCCAATTTTTCGCCATTTCTTTGCGATCTTCCTTGCGGGCTCTGCTAAATCACTGTTAGTGTCTTCTTCGCTGAGAGGGCGTCTTATTCTGTAAGGGGGATTGTTGCCGAGGGTTTGAATTTTTGGCCTAATAAATTAAGTCTTTAAAGTTCATAATTTTTTTTTTCTTTTTCCACTTTTTCAAACGTGTTTTCCTTGATTTTTTAAACGAGGTCATCTCCCTCAACACGCAACGCTCAAACAGTAATTTGGGATTCATTAATAAAAAAAAGCTTTTTCGAATTCCACCTCAAAAGGGACGCTCCTTCAGCATTTTATAAGTCAAAAAATTTTCAATCAGACGTCAATTGAGGAGAAGATTATGAAATAATTGAGGTCAAAGATTGAGGCCAGAACACGTTTAAAAAAGAGGAAGAGGGGAAAATAATCATGGGCTTTAGGGATTTAATTTATTGGGTCAAAAACCCAAACCCTTGTATAAGCCCAACAAGGATAACGAAAGGGCATATCCCTTTGTGTATATATTATTACTAGTGCAAAAACCGCGTAATAAACGGGATTAAAGATAATTTTATATTAGTTGAAATAATTTTTTTTTAATTCAAAATTCAATAAAATATCTTTATATATATATATATATATACTACATATTGGTAAACTTGATTCAGTCTATGTGGCGGAACCACGTCTGTCTACGAAAAGCCCAATTCAATGAGATTATTTCGTTTTAAAATTGTGCACGCTCATTAAAAGTTATTTAAGTCAAGTTTTTTTTAATACATATAATTAAATTTATTTTTTTATTTTTTTAAATCTTGGTCATGTGGATACAAATATCATCCGATGAGATTAATATTTTTAATATATATATTCATCTTACTTTTGATTTTTTAAATTTATTTGTCCTTTTTATAGTATCTACCAAGGTCGTTAATTTTTTATTTGTAAATTTAAAGTATCCTTTGATCGAAAAGTGTATCCCTACGAATACTAATTGGTTGAATTTTGTCGAAGGTGTTGTATATTACACTAAGTATTAGGGTAAGTAATTTAATTTTTAAATTGATTATGAATGAGTTTTTTATTTCCAGTTCATAATAATTTTTCTAATATAATAAATTTTCTAATTTAATGAGTTTGTAAATTAGATTTTATTTTGTATATTGCAGGGAGTATATCAATTCTTCTAATTTTATGAGTTTTGTAATTTTATTTTATTTTGTATATTGCAGTGAGTATTGAGGTAAGTAATTTGAGTTCTGAATTGTTCATGAATGAGTTTCTTCTTTTATTTTTCTAATTTGATGAATTTTTTTAATTTGATTTTATTTTGCATACTATAGTGAGTATATGATTTTTTTTTTTCTAGGTCAAGAAGGTCACGGTAATATGCATGTTATGTCATTGTGCACAATTTGATATTGACTTATGCGTTCACAGATTAATTATTCGGGAAATCACTAGATTATTAATTATTTTTTTTATAAATATTTAGATTATTAATTATTAGGATCTTAAGTCATCTTGATATTTTAATATATATATATATATATATATATATATATATATTATTATTCAAGATTTAATATTATTCCATATCTAAAAGATTTCTAGATTTTTAATTATTTGTAAGATTTTCAAAATTTATGATTAATCATATTTATACAAAATTCGATATATATATTTTATCAAATAGTTTATCTTATTTAATATTTTACAATATCTTTGGAGAATATAATGAATCTACGCGATCAAATATCATTGAACTTGAGTTTATTTATTAATGTTGAAGAGCTATTGGTGTTTTTCTAATGGAAAAATACAAATACCCACGATGAAAATACCGCCTAAAATTTTAAAGAACATTATGTCAGAAAATGATGTAAAAAGAGCTTTTCACAAAATTATTTAAGTTAATATTAGATTTTTTTCATAAAGTATTAAATTTAAAATCATATTGTAAGCCTTTTTTTTAATCACGCGAAATTCGCAGGGTTACGAACTAGTATATATATATATATTTCTAAATAGAGACATAAAATATTGATCAAAACATATACATTGAAACAGTTGTAGAAAAAATCATTTTAAAATAATCAAAACCCAAAATAAGTATTGTAAAATCACAGAATACTTGATGCTCTCTACAAACGTAACTGCTCTTTATAGTTGTCCTAAATAAATAGTTAATTATAAAAATTAATAGTATCTAAACCATAAATTAGCACGCTAGAATCTTATGGATGCATGTCCTTATAGACGAAATTAGTGATGTGTAATATAGTCTTCATATTATTTTTATTCCGATCCGAGCAATACCTGAGACAAAGAAAGTTGAATTCAGTGTATTTAACTATTACATGGGATTAATTTTTAAAAAAAAAAATTAAGATTACTCATCATATGGAACAGAGTTTTTAATCCAATAAATAAATTTGATGGCTTAGCAGTAAGAATTACATGGCAAGTTAATATATACTCCATATGTAAATGTAAGGCGTTCTCCTTTTTTCAGTGTAATGAAATTATTCAGTTTCAAGGAGAAACACTTTTATATGCCAACGTTACATTCAATCTCGCAAAATAGATGATTATATGATTATAGTTTATCAAAACATCTTCAAGAAAACTATAAAGGTATACATAAATTTTCATTGAAATATGATGTGATAAAACTATAATAACAACAAAAATAAAATAATATTATAAAAAAAAAAAAAAAACGGGATAGAAGGTATGAGTTTTACGTTGCTAATAATTTCATTAGTCCTCTTAATCAAGCAACAGACCATTGGTGGTGATGGGAGGAGCAGTAAGGTGTTGGAAAATGATATGTAATTTGCTTTGCAGGATTTTATACATTTTGTAGTTAAGTTTCCTGTTCGAAAGCTTATTTAGAGAATTTTATGTTGCAATTTGCCATCATCAATTACCACGTCTTTTTTATAAGTGGATTATATTGCATTATTTAAGTTACTTAGAGTGTGATTATTTGCATTTTAATGTGACTTGTTTGCGTGTTTTTCCGCTTATATGTACATTGATGAGTTAAAGGTCCACTTGATCTTTTGTTTGAATTTTTGGGTGTTTTTAGGGCCTTTTTGGAGATATAAAAATGTTGGAGAAGTGTCCAAAGATCCATAATAAGTATTGGACCGAATTTCACTTATTGCAGCCCACATTGAGGGCCCCAGTGTGGGCCAAAACCTTGAACCAGATGGGCCAGCGGATTTTACAGAATTCCAGCCCAAAATTTAGATAAGAAAAAGAGCAGTATGGCTGAGATTTTAGGGGGACCAAATGAGAAAAAGCGAACGTCTGAGGGAGATCGAAATTTTGGGAGTTTGAAGCAACGGAGAGAAGATCGTCTTTACGGTTTTAAGTATTTTTCTTCCTAGAGCTATGAACTCGTTATTTTGTATTTTTGTTATGCCTATGGACGGCTAAGTCCCTTATTCAAATTCCAGGGATTTCTAAACTTGTTTTTGATGATTACTGATTAATTTGATATCGTTTGTTAGACTTTTATTCTCAGATTATTTATACCATCTGCTTTAACTTTCTGCATATTATGGTAATTAATTTGGTTTGGTCACCTAGGTTAATTTATTTGTATATGCCTGTTAGTTCGTATTACGTAATCCGTAATTGTTGCGTGTATACGACAATTGGCAACAACTAGTAAAATTTGCTAGGGTGGTATAAATTGAATTCTTTCGAATCGAGCTAGCGTATTCGGGAATTTATTTGACCTTTATTCTAGAGGCTAATGCTTTTACTGAATTAAATTTAGATCGTATCTAAACTATTCAGATAAAAAGGTTCATTGAAGAGCGTATTTCAATTGGATAAACTTAAGGGATAGAACCGATAAACAGAGCTTGTTGTTTATTGAGGGTCATTAGTCTGAGAGTAAGGTCAAGCAAATGATACTTTTAATTGGGAAAGTAAAAATACAAATGAAGAATGAACTGTGAATTGGAAGTCTTTCGTCATTTGAATTCGATTATTAATTGTTTCTGCGTTATTTAATTATCTGGCAATCCTCTTAAAATCCAAAACCCCCCATTTTTTCCGTCTCTTTAAATTCACACAATTAACGTAATAATTATTTTCACGTTCCCTGTGGATCGACCCTTACTTGTCCTACTACACTCTAGTGGATCGGTTAAGATATTTAATATATTTATTGATAAGATGCTCGAAAGACTAGCTGGACACACATTCTACTGCTTCTTGGATGGATTTTCTAGCTATTTCCAGATTGCCATTGCTCTAGAAGATCAGGAAAAGACCACATTTACCTGTCCATTCGGGACCTTTGCCTACCGACGGATGCCTTTCGGACTTTGCAACGCACCTACGACTTTTCAATGTATGGTAAGCATTTTTTCTGAGTATGTGGGTAGTATTATTGAGGTATTTATGGATGACTTTAGTGTGTATGGAGATTCGTTTGAATTGGGTCTTAAAAATCTGGTCTTGATTTTGAAAAGATGCATTGAGACTAATCTTGTACTAAACTGGGAAAAATGCCACTTTATGGTGGAAGAAGGTATAGTCTTAGGCCATGTTGTGTCAACTAGGGGGATAGAAGTAGATAAATCTAAGATTGATTTGATATATGCTTTTCCTTACCCCGTAAGTGTACGGGAGATTCGTTGTTTTCTTGGTCATGCAGGTTTTTACAGGAGATTTATCAAGGATTTTTCCAAGATTGCATCTCCACTTTGTACATTGCTGCAAAAGGACAAAGAATTCTTGATGGATGAAAACTGCAAGGCAGCCTTTGATAAGTTGAAGGAGTCGTTAACCACACCACCCATTATTCAACCCCCGAATTGGGAGTTACCCTTCGAAATAATGTGTGATGCAAGCGACTATGCAGTAGGGGCTGTATTGGGGCAACGAGAAGGGAGAGCTGCTCACGTGATTTACTATGCATCACGGACCTTGAATTCGCTCAAGAGAACTACTCCACTACCGAAAAGAGCTTATAGCTATTGTTTTCGCCTTGTAGAAATTTCGCTCTTACTTGCTGGGGTCCAAGATTATTGTATTCTCTGACCATGCATCTCTCAAGTTCCTTCTTAGCAAGAAAGAGGCAAAACCACGATTGATTCGATGGATTATGCTTCTTCAAGAGTTCGATTTGGAAATCAAAGACAAGAAAGGAGCTGAGAATGTAGTTGCTGACCATCTCAGCAGATTGGTGAGGAAAGAGGACAGTTTTCCCTTATTGGAAAGTTTCCCAGATGAGCAGTTGCTGAAACTTTCAGAAATCGGGAAAAATCAAGTGACACTTGCCCCCCCAGTGTCACATTCTGCAGAAGTCATCCCATGGTATACTGATATTGTCAATTATCTTGTTGCTAAAGTGTTCCCTGTAGGTTTCTCTAAGGCAAGAAAGGATAAGTTGAAGAGTGATGCCAAGTTCTATGTTTGGGATGATCCATACCTTTGGAGACATTGCTCAGATCAAGTGATAAGGCGTTGTGTTCCCGAAGTTGAGTTCAACTCAATTTTGTCATTCTGCCATTCGTATGCTTGTGGAGGTCACTTCGGGGCGAAACGTACAGCT
The DNA here is from genome assembly GCA_037126765.1 of Stenogyne calaminthoides. Taxonomy (NCBI): domain Eukaryota; kingdom Viridiplantae; phylum Streptophyta; class Magnoliopsida; order Lamiales; family Lamiaceae; genus Stenogyne; species Stenogyne calaminthoides. Next base: position 15,631,556 of record JBBCBC010000005.1, on the reverse strand, counting down.
CATAAGGTCTTGGAGAGTGGCTTATATTGGCCATTGTTGTTTGGAGATGCACACAAGTTCTGTAAGTCGTGTGATAATTGCCAAAGGACAGGTAACATCTCCCATCGTAATGAAATGCCCCAGAATTCGATCATGGTTTGTGAAATTTTTGATGTCTGGGGTATGGATTTCATGGGACCATTTCCTTCTTCCTATGGTAACTTATACATACTGCTTTGTGTTGATTATGTCTCTAAGTGGGTGGAGGCGAAGGCCACTAGGACTAATGATTCCAAAGTTGTTGCAGATTTTGTAAAATCTAACATATTCTCTAGGTTCGGGATTCCTAGAGCCATCATCAGTGATCGTGGAATGCACTTCTGCAACCGAACGATCGAAGCTCTACTCAAGAAATATGGAGTGGTTCACAAGGTCTCTAAACCATACCATGCACAGACGAATGGACAAGCTGAGACATCAAATCGTGAGATCAAATCCATTTTGGAGAAGACTGTGAAACCAAACCGAAAGGATGTACGACTCGATGATGCTCTATGGGCGTACAGGACAGCCTACAAGACTCCCATTGGAATGTCCCTGTACAGGCTTGTTTATGGTAAACCGTGCCATCTTCCGGTGGAAATTGAGCACCGAGCTTATTGGGCAATAAACAAGTGCAATTGGGAATATGATGAAGCTGGATTGCATAGGAAATTGCAGGTGCAAGAGCTCGATGAAATTATGCTCAATGCGTTTGAGAATGCCTTGATTTACAAAGAGAAGACGAAAGCTTTTCATGATGAGCAGATTGCAAGGAAGGAGTTCTCAGTTGGTGACAAAGTGTTGCTCTATCACTCTCGTCTCAAGCTGTTTCCAGGAAAATTGTGCTCTTGATGGATAGGGCCGTTCTTGGTTAACGAAGTTTTTGCTCATGGGGCAGTGGTAATCCAAAGCCTACGAACCGGGAAGACATTCAAGGTGAATGGGCATCAACTCAAGCCGTATTACGAGGGATTTCAGAAAGAGGATGTGGAAGTGGAAGTTGTGACTGATCCACCAGTGAATTGAGAGTGAGAACGTCGAGCTAACGACGTTAAAAAACAGCGCTTTGGGAGGCAACCCGTACTTTACTGTTTTCTTAGTTTAGTTTTATTTTCTGTCATTTTATTCTCTTTCTTTTCTTTCCCTTTGTTTCTCTTGATCTCCTTCTTCGTGTGAATAGTTGTGGTTGCAGGCTTTTGATACATCAAAGTAATGGAAATGGAGTTTTGCTGTAGTGAATTGTCACATAAGGTGGATGGTTGTTTCTGTTGCTACTGGGGTATTTTTCTCTATAAGAGATGGCTGATTAATAACTTAAGCTGGGAGGACATTTTTCGGATTTTAAGTGTTAAAAGCAGATTTTGAAGTGGAATTCCCAAATCAGAATTCTGTCGCAATTCCTAATTCCAGTATTTCCACCTTGCCACTTCCACCCCAGCGCCACCGCGTGTCGCTGCACCGCCGCACGCAGCCTTCACCAACCAGCGCCGTCGCGCTCGAGCTTCATCAACGCTGCACCCAGCAGCCCTCGCACCAGCGGCCACGAGCACAACACCGCTCCAGCACAACGCGTGACTCCACCCATACCACTGCGCGCAGCAGCGCCGACTACTGTGCCGCCTCATCCTAGCGCCGCCACGCCCTGTTCCATATCAGGTGAATCTCTTCCCATACTTGTACTTTCTCCCTTTTTTTGCTACATTTGAGTGTATTTTGTGGTTGCTTGAGGTCAAGCAAGATTTTAAGTGTGGGGGGAGTCAAGTTAGGTGAACTTTTTGTGTTGTTTACTACTGTTTTGTGTCGTGTGCTTCTGGTTTTACTTGTTATGCATGAATGAGGCATGGTTCTGCTGTTTTAAGTGTTGTGGTATGCGTGTTTGTGTGTGTTGTGATTGGAGAAGTTTATCGCGATGATGATCTGAGAGTTGTTGGTATTTTGTGACGTTTTTGTGAGTAATGATCATTGAATAGAGTTGGTTAAATTTGTTGTTTTGGGAATTCTATGGAAATTCTGTGAAACTATGAGGTAGCGTCGAGGTATGATTGAATCTATGGTTGTGATTTGACTTATTGATTTGCTTGGGTTTTGATTTGTGCCTTTGATTTCCCCACAATAAAGTAGGCTAAGTTGATGGTTTGCATGGATGATGCATTGTTGGTGTACCCCTGAGGTTGGAAAAATTTATTTTGGATGAAGGAGGTTGGAGTTTAGTTGAAAAATTGTGCAAATAAAGGGACCGGTACAGCTGCCCATTTTTAGGGGCTCGGAAATTCCGAGCTAAAACCTAACGATGGAGTGAAGTTGCGGTCCCACGTTTGAAAAAAAAAAAAGGTGCTGAAACACCTGCTTACTCTAGGGGGCTCAAGTGTTCTGAAAGTCGAAAATCTAACACGAGTTGAGCTAAAACCCGAAGGGTAGAGTGGAGCTGCAGACCTCGGCAAAAAAAAAAAAAAAAAAAAAAGAAGAAAGGGGAGTACACCAATATGCAGAGTTTGTTAGGATTTATCAGCTTAGGTGAAGAATAGTTGAAAGAAAAATGGGGAATAGAAGGTACATTGAGGAATCTGGTAGAATGATGGGTTGAGGATCAAGCATAGCTGATGTCAGAACTTGGTGTCCTTAAGTTCAGGGATTTTTGTAGGAATTTTGAATCTAGTCCGGGTTTACTCAAGTCATTGCTTTGCACTACGTCACACGAGTTTTATTAGTGAGGACCTGAGCGAAGAAATTGACTTCTCCAGTCCGATGGTTTTTTTTTTTTTTGTGTGAGTTTGCTCAAGGACTAGCAAGGATTTAAGTGTGGGGGAATTTGATAAGTGGATTATATTGCGTTATTTAAGTTACTTAGAGTGTGATTATTTGCATTTTAATGTGACTTGTTTGCGTGTTTTTCCGCTTATATGTACAATGATGAGTTAAAGGCCCACTTGATCTTTTGTTTGAGTTTTTTGGTGTTTTTAGGGCCTTTTTGGAGATATAGAAGTGTTGGAGAAGGGTCCAAAGATCCATAATAAGTATTGTGCCGAATTTCACTTATTATAATTTCACAATCGGGGGCCCCAAAGGGCCAAAAAACCTTGAACCAGATGGACCAAATGGATTTTACTGAAATTCCAAATTTCAAAATTTAGATAAGAAAAAGAGCAGTAGGGATGAAATTTCGAGGGGGGACCAGCGAGGAAAGCAGAACATACAGAGGAGATCAGAATTTTGGGAGTTTGAAGCAACGGAGAGAAGATCGTCTTTACGATTTTAAGTATTTTTTTTCCTAGAGCTATGAACTCGCTATTTTGTATTTTTGTTATGCCTATGGACGGCTAAGTCCCTTATTCCAATTCAGGGATTTCTAAACTTGTTTTTGATGATTACTGATTAATTTGATATCGTTTGTTAGACTTTTATTCTCAGATTATTTATACCATCTGCTTTAACTTTCTGCATATTGGGGTAATTTATTTGGTTTGGCCACCTAGGTTAATTTATTCGTATATGTCTGTTAGTTCGTATTACGTAATCCGTAATTGTTGTGTGTATACGACAATTGGCAACAACTAGTAAAATTTGCTAGGGTGGTATAAATTGAATTCTTTCGAATCGAGCTAGCGTATTCGGGAATTTATTTGACCTTTATTCTAGAGGCTAATGCTTTTACTGAATTAAATTTAGATCGTATTTAGATTGTTTAGATAAAAAGGTTCATTGAAGAGCGTATTTCAATTGGATAAACGTAAGGGATAGAACCGATAAACAGAGCTTGTTGTTTGTTGAGGGTCATTAGTCTGAGAGTAAGGTTAAGCAAACGATACTTTTAATTGGGAAAGTCAAAATACAAGTGAAGAATGAACTGTGAATTAGAAGCCTTTCGTCATTTGAATTCTATTATTGATTGTTTCTGCGTTATTTAATTATCTGGCAATCCTCTTAAAATTCAAAACCCCCCATTTTTTCTGTCTCTTTAAATTCACACAATTAACGTAATAATTATTTTCACGTTCACTGTGATCGACCCTTACTTGTCCTACTACACTCTAGTGAATCGGTTAAGGTATTTAATATATTTTTGGATGTCGGTGACAGCACACCACTTTTGGTTGGTCATGACCTCTGAATTTTAATGCTAATGGATGTTAATAATATTTCAAAAAAGAACCACATAGATTTAAGTAAATATATTACATGTATAAGGAATGTCATGTTCACATCCAGGGTCGCTCCAAAGCAAGCATAAAGAAACCAATAGAATAGTTCGTAGCAGCAGCTTTAGAGAGCTTAATTTGGGATAGCTAATGAGGTGTTGGTGAAATAGTTTCGAATGGATGATGAGTTTGGAACAATAGAGACACGTATATACCTTGTCTAGTAGAGCTGAATTATGTAGCCTCAGAAATGATTTCATATCAGAGCTAAGTTTTAGTTATTAGGAATTAAGAGTAAAGGCCATCCTTCCCCAAATATACAAGCTTTAATTGTCGTGCAGAAAAAGCAATGATTTATGCATCTCATTTCAGCTTATTTCATTATTCCGGTGATTTATGAATGATTTAGGACCCGTTTGGTATGACTTAGAAATTGTAATGATAATTGATATAATTGAGGTGTCAATTGCTATGTAGAGTTGTTGATTGCATTGTTATTGTTTGATTAGAAAATCAATAATGAGTATCATACTATCATGTGAGGAGGGTTGAGTGAGTGATAAAAGTAGAGTAATCAATTATTTACTTCTATTCTCATTATCGACACATCAAAACTACCAAACAGTATTAATATGAATAATTCTCACTACCCCCAACCAAACGGACCGTTAGTTATACAGAAGTTATCCTTCGAATTTTGTTATGATATTGATCTCAAGTTGAACCAGTAGAACTAACTAATAACACACAATGTTAAATATCCAATCAGAATATAATCCTTCCATCAAATCTCAGAACTAATAAACTGCCTTACCACATAAGATTTTGGAATGAGTTTCATTTTGCCAGACTTTTGACATGTGCTTGTTTCAGCCCAACACAATTGAGAATCAAAATAAAAAGGAAACAATAAAATCATAGAGAAGGTATGATATCACCATAAAAAGGAAACAAAGAGTTACTCCCTCCGTCCCGAAAGACTCTGCACAGTTACTGTTTCGCTCGTGTTTTTGCGAGTGAGTTTTTTATTACTATTTGAAATGATAAAGTAATTTTAAGAAATGCGTATGACAGAGAAGGGGTAAAACTATCATACCCCACCTTAAAAGTCACTTTATTATTTCAAATACTAATAAACAACTTGCATGCAAAAACAAGAGCAAAAAGTAAGCGTGCTAAGTCTTCTGGGACGAGTATAAGATAGTCAAAGGTTACCGGAGACAACATTGATACATTAGTTCCATCCTTCTTTGGTGCCGGAATTGGAAAAGAATTGCACAGTGATAACAACTCCAACTTGTGAGAAATTGATTATCTAGGAATCGAGAGAGGAGAGTTAGGGATTGAGAAGAGGCAGAAAAAAATAGATGATGAAACTAACAAATAATGTAAGTGTACAAATACTGTATAGGTTTTGGCTTGTATCTCTTAGTAATATTACCTCCTATTTTGTATCTAGTTGTAATTAATTCTTATAGTTTTTATTTATATAAATTAATATTTTATTATTTATATAGTTTCGTTTAGTAATATGAGTCAAAATTGCTTTAAAGTGCTTATGAATTTATGAATGATATTTCTTGTGTTTTTTACGTGAGCGGAGCTCAATACAATACTTTTGGATGATAATATATTTAATTAGGCTGAAGGCCCTAAAATAAGTAAAGATTACCTCATTTTGTTTGTCGAATTTGAGATAAGATGTGATCATATATAAATTTGTTTGACCTTCATATCAAAATGTATTATTTTTTTAATGAGTAGGTCTCATGTATATGGGTGGAGGAAATATCGAAAATACTGATATACTGCACTTACCGTATCGAAAATTTTGGTACGATAACGACATGAAAATATAGAAAATTTCGGTATACCGAAATACCAAAATATTTCGGTATACCGGAACATTTTCGGTATACGGGAAAAATTTTCGGTATATCGAAAAAAAATTCGGTATATCAGAATAATACCAAAAATATTTTCGGTATTTCGGTATATACCGAAATATCGGTACGGTATCTGACATACCGAAAATTTCGGTATGCCGAAATTTCGGTATACCGAATTTTTGGTATATCGAATTTTCGGTACGACATTTTTCGGTATCGAAAATTTTGGTACGATAATGGTATGGCGAGAAAGATTTCGGTATGCCGTACCGTCCACCCCTACTCATATGCATTCAAGTGTATCGTACGCTCATAGTGAATTGTAGAATTATGCAATTTGTTATACTAAAATATGCAAATTGTTTACGCTGAACTGTGCAATTATTTTTTTATATTAATAATTTTATGATTCAGTGTAAATAAATTATATATTTCAGTATAACATGTACAAATTGCATAATTTTAAAATATACTACGAATGCATGGTGCAATTAATGTATACAAGACTTATCATTTTTTCTTTAGTAATGAAAATGATTAACAATAAAGAAGATATATGGTGTAAGAAATTAAAATGCATGCATAAACAAGTTAACTTTTTTTAATTAAAATTTTGTACAAAAAGTAAGGCGTTTCCTTTCCCATAATCATTTACATCGGTACAGAAATTCTTAGGGTGCGTTTGCTTGCTTGTTCCTTATTGGGCCTGATTAAAAAGCCCTTCATTAAATGGGGGTTGTTGGGTATATTTTCAATGTATTAAGGTGTTTGGTTTACACAAGTTTGGGCCTTATTATTTCTGAAAGTGTTGTTTGGTTCGGTCATATTAGAGCAGAAACGAAAATTTGATTACCAAATTGTCCTCATTCTACATCATGTTATTACGAAATTACCCCTACACCAAAATATCAGAATCAATTCATTTTTGTTTCTTACATCTAGGCATTCACGAGAGAAAACCCTCGTAAAATGTCAGCAAGTAATCACAAAAGATTAGACGATTTTTGGTTATGCAATGGTCGCCGAAGAGAATCGAGAATCTTCGATATGAAGATGAGAGAAAGATGAAATTGAGATCGCCTTAACCTAATATGAACCTCGATGAAAACTATGCAACCAAATGAAGAAATTAGGATTTTTAATCGATGTGAATATGTATATATAATGCAATCGGTCATCGAAGAGAAGTCATCTAAAGTCATATTTACTAAGAATCGTAACGCCATCGATGATCGGGCTTAGCTCGAAAATGTCTCGATTCAGAGAACTCAACTCGCCACCGAGTGTCAAGATACCCGACGATTTCCGGCCAAGAGAAGTCTCAATAATCAAGAACCCAAGACTTAAGATCCTGAAGATTATATCCGTTAGATTCAAATTTGACGATTAACCAAGAATAGTATGGATTTGAATGTGATTCTTCCAACGTAACATTCAAATCCACACTATAAATACAAGGTCTTTCATCAAATTAGGTGTGGAAAAATGCGGAAACATCCATCAAACCAAATCATCTAGCATTCCCACCATAGAACACCGAAAGCAAGAAATACACGATATATTCAAAGAGTGTTCTAACCTAATCTAAGCAACCCACGATGTATCCTAATTTTAGATAGATTTTCCCAACCTTAGCATTGAGGCTAAACAAATGTAAGGGAAAATCTCACCATAGTTGAATCAAACAAACACTACCCAAATCGATTTGTGGGTAAAGTTTGTAAGTAAAACATCTAAAGAATCCCGAAAGGGAAGGCAAAATAAGTCCCATTGAGTGTGAACTCGCATCCAGGCAATCCCTGATTTTTCCTTCTTTGATAAGTCCCGCTTGAGTGTGAACCCCAGAAACATCTAGAGGCTAACCCGAGAGGGTGATAAGTCCAATAAGGAATTTAGAACAGGAGAGAGTAGGAGCTTGAGCCTCCCAACCACTATACTTTGTTGTGCCGTTATTCTTTTATGTTCTTATATTGTCATATGCATTCGATTATAAGCAAAAAAAACACAACACATTTAAAACGCAAAAAAAATTGGAATCACTTTTCACCCCGCTTTTATATGCATCGCTTTTAAAAAAAAATTTGCTTCCGCACGAAATGGGTTTTCAAAATCGTTCAACATCATGTTATTACGAATTATACACCAAAATATCGGGATCAATTCATTTTTTACATTCACGAGAGAAAACCCTCGTAAAATGTCAGCAAGTAATCACAAAAGATTAGACGATTTTTGGTTATACAATGGTCGCCGTCGAGAATCTTGCGAAGAAGAGAAGTGAAAACCAGAGCGGCGCGACTGATGAAAGAGTGGAATGAAGAAATTATGATTTTTTTCGGATGTGAATATGTATATATATGCAAGGGGCATTTTAGTCAATTGTTATTTAATCTGGGCGGGGGTTAATTGCCCTTATTAATAATCGGACCACACGAGCTGGATTCGCCATCTTGCAGACCCGTAAATCGGCACACGGGCCTTTCTATTTTCGCAGGCCCAAAACTATGCAACCAAACACCCTAATCGCCCACATTGGCACATTAATAGGGCCTTATTAGTCCAAGCAAACTCACCCTTAATAAAAAAGAGAGAATAAGGAAAAGCACGTAAGCAAGCACTCTATTTTTCCCTTTTTATTTTGGGGGAGTTACTAATAGGAACCATTTAAAAGACACTATTACTCTTAGGCGCTACACTTTTTAAGTGTTACTTGTAGGTACAAAAATTATGTGTGAAATACTTAAATACCCTTAATCAAAATTTGGCATATTTGATTTTTTTTTTCTTACATTTACTTTCCCCCAATTGAGCAAAACTCACATTACTCCCAACAAAAAATCCCCCCTAATTGACCGAAACACACATAAATGGCACAACACTTCAATGAAGATTTTGGGATAAAAATCGAATTTGCTCGTTTTCGAAATTGCACACCAATAATCGGGAGAATCACTGCACACACATTGCTTGTCGAACCTAAAATTCACGGATTCGGGAGAATAGCTGCACACCAATTCTCGAACTTGATATTCGCCGAAAACCCTTGTCGGATTTATTTGTGTCGCGCGAGTCTTTCTTTCCCACACAACATCATTAAAAAATAAAATGTGCTCACACCAATACCAGGTGCAGTCCGAAAAAAAGAATCCACCCACATAAAACTCAATATAAATCTGCACACAAAAAAAAAAACAACATGCAAGCTTCCAGAAATCTGCACACATTATATGATTATAAACCTGTACACAACACAATGTCTGCATCCAATGTATAAATACTTGACACACAATAAAAAAATTAACTGCACACCTTGGAATATCCTGCACACTTAACAAGATTTTAAAATTGCACACACAAGTTTTTTTAAAAAAAAAGGCTATAATGACCTTTCGAAAATTGGTGAATATAGGAGATGAATAATTACGGAAATTGCATTATTATTAGGTTATTTGATTAATAATTTTGATATTAATTATTGTACTTAATAACAAAACTCCCTAAAATAACGCTTATGCAATGTTAAAATTGATCGATTTTTTATATAATTTTTTTTTTGAAAATTTATATAAATTACTTAGTAACCAAACTACCTAAAATAACGCCTATTCAAAATTAAATTTGATCAGTTAACAAGAATATATATTAAGTTACTATTTAATGCTCTTAACTCATACACCTGTAATAATGTCCAACCAGTTAAGTGTGGGTAACTCAAGTGGTTAGAGCTCCACCACCTGAGACCTTCGAGACACGGAGAGGGAATATTATCCCCTCTTGTGGGGTGGTGGTTCCCCTGTTGTTGGGTTGCGGTTCCGGTTGCAGTGCGGTTGCGGTTCCGAGTTGTGGTTTCGGGTGGTCCCCCTCTTGTGGTGATTGCGGTTCCGGTCTACAACAAGATGAAATGATGTTGTCATGTGCCCGATGATAGAAGAAATTATTGTAATTGATTATGTTAGAAACTATTGTAATTGATTGTCTTTAAAAAAAAAAATCTGCACACATTATATGATTATAAAACTGTACATATAGCTCAATCTCTGCATCCAATGTATAGATACTATATACACAACAAAAAAATAACTGCACACCTTGGAATATCCTGCACACTTAACAAGATTTTAAAATTGCACACAAAAGATTTAAAAAAAAAAGGCTATAATGACCTTTCGAAAATTTGTGAATATAGGAGATGAATAATTACGGAAATTGCATTATTATTAGGTTATTTGATTAATAATTTTGATATTAATTACTGTACTTAATAACAAAACTCCCTAAAATAATGCATATGCAATGTTAAAATTGATCGATTTTTTATATAACTTTTTTTTTTGAAAATTTATATAAATTACTTAGTAACCAAACTACCTAAAATAACGCCTATTCAAAATTAAATTTGATATGTTAACAAGAATATATATTAAGTTACTATTTAATGCTCTTAACTCATACACCAATAATAATGTCCTACCAGTTAAGTGTGGATAAATTTCGAGTGGTCAAGTCTTTAGGTTTTAGAGAATATAGGGAATATTTTTCCCTCTTGTGGTGGTCCCTTTATCAAAAGTGATCCCCGTTGTTGGGTTGTTGTTACGCTCGTATGGGGCGATTATGGTTCCGAGTTATGGTTTCAAAGGTCCCCTCTTGTGGTGATTATGTTCCGCCTACAAATGGATGAAAAACGATGTTATGTCTGATGGTAGAAGAAATTATTGTAATTAATTATGTTAGGAAACTATTGTAATTGATTGTCCTTAAAAAAATAAATAAATAAATATATATATATACATATAATGCCCTACCAAAATTTAAATGATAATTAATTGTGCACCTAAAAGTATTACTTAAATGTGCTAGCACCTAATAGTAATATCTCATAGATAAATACACTTTTAAGCAATTTTCCCTTTTATTTTCTATTCATTGTTTTGTGGTGCGTTGGTGATGGAAGTGGAAACAAACGTTGTTGATGAATGGAAAAATGATGATTATTTCATTGTCGTTTTGTGTATATTTTGCGGTCCTAGAGTAGATATTGGATTTGGTGTATGTAAAATTATGAGTTGATTTGTAATTTTAAATGTCTTACGAAAGACTGTTTCTGAATAAATAAAGCCAAAAAAATAATCAAAGGCTAAAATTCACTTTGCCAACTTCACCTCATTTCGAAAGGAGAGACCTGCGTTCGATTCCATCCTAATGAATTTAGAGTTATGGGAGTCATAAGGTGGATTGATGATTTCGTGGAATATTTGAGTGCTTGGTTTACTAACTAGTAACAACTAACATCAAACTTTGTCCGATCAGAAAAATAAAAATAAAGCCAAGCAAAAGAAGTTACGAATAATTAATTGTTCTTAAAATTCGTATAAATAAAAACTAAGTTTGAGATATCACAAACTTTTATATACAATATTGTATGGATCTAGAATTCATATAATTAGGATATATTTATTTCGCGACCCACTCGATTGGACTTAGAACTTTAGAAATCACGTCTCATTATAGTTTGAGATTTAAAATTAAACTTTAACATCCACTTCTATAAAGTACACCTACAATCTTATTTTTTACAAAATTCAATATAATCATATTGCTGTTTTTTTTACTCCCAACACAATATAATAATAACACATCAATCACTATTATAACATTGATTTAACATAAAGTAAATCTCATCCTACCAAAATTTCAATACAAACACATACTTCCGTTTGGTTCGTGAGATTGACCAGGATACACCGTGATTAGCATTTTAATCTCAAGTAATTGGTTGTTTGGTTTGTGAGATGATGATCCAGGATACTCTTCCAGACCGGGTACAAAAATATATTTCCAGCCCGGGTACAAAAATATATTTAATTCCTATGTAGAGGGATATGTTTATTCCATGTGGAAGGTGAGATTGACCGAGATTAACATTTTAATGTCTATATTGATTTTTCAGTACATGATTAAGAATTGCAATCCTACAATTCAAACATGTATCTCAATTTAAATAATTCAGACCAATCAATTAAATCTTACTAAATCCTAATCATATAATGGTGTGTGTAATCTAAATGTACACTGCACTGTAAAGTATTACATATGATCCAATTCCCCCAAAAAAAGAGCACTTTTAATGGTTTTCACTCAATTAAAGTTTATTAAGCATATGCAGAAAAAGATAATGAGACCTTGTTAAAACACATGTCAATTTGGCTAATGTAAAGATAGTAATTATGATGATTACTCTAGCTTTTCCCCTGAACTCCAAAATTGCATAAGCCACAAATAACCCGATAATTGACTTACATATAAGCCTAAAAATTATATACAAAAGAAATAACAAGCTCAGGTGTTAAAAAGACTAAATAACCGATAGCAGCTAGCTTATAAGAGACATTTAAGTCTTTTTCTTAATTAATAAGAATATGGTTAAAAAAATACTACCGATATTGGGGTACAGTTGTCGTTACTCCTTCATCGCACCCCTCCTCCTCTTCCTAAGCAGTAAATACACATAAACATACACCATACAATATATATTACTCTATTGGTTGTTGTATGTGATGTGTAATATGTATACGTGTGTGCACAAGTGGTGTACTAGTGTGTGCTTTTGAATTGTGTATTGTTATTATTATTGTTAAAACGATCCAAGTCAAAGAGCTTATCCATATAAGAGAGACAACAAACAAATAGGATAATGACAACTCAAAGTCAATCCAAAATCATAAACGGTCAACATGTCAAGATTTGTTTGTCATATCATAGACAACCATCATGCTCGTCCAGGTTGAAGATCCTAGTCACCTCGACACATGCTCCTCCAACTAGCAATGTCCATGCTCGTCAAACTCGATAAGGTTAACCCATGCTCGTCCGAACCTGACTAGGTTGACACCATACTCATCCAACTCGACAAGATTGATTGCTCATTTCCTTAGGCATTATATCAAGAGTCACCTAGTTCTAATGGATAAGAGAGACACTTGGCCTCATTTAAGGCCATGTTATTGTAACAATGGCCGGTAATACGTGTAAGTTGTTACTTGTATAAATAGAACCCATAGTTCACATGTAAAAGGATCGGAATTTTAATCCAAGAAAAGTCATATTATCCCAACTAATATCTTTCAGCATACTCAACTAATAATTTTTCGATCTATTATATTTTTGTTTGGTGGTGAATTCTACGAACCACATCAAAATTGTTAATTTTTTACTATCAACAATTATCAATATTACGGGGTTGTGTTATGCTAAGACTATTGTTAATATATCTTTATAATAGTTACTATATTCATAAATAAACATTTAATTAATAAAATCAGAGCATGGTGAAAGTAATACACCACAAAATGCACGTAATTTAAAGAGGGTGTTAAAGAGTGATTTAAAGAGGGATATCTATTTTGTGTGGGTTTTAAAGATAGATATTATCCCTCTTTAATATGGGCGTCGACAATCGTGTAACGAGGGTAAAATAAAATAAAACTCTCGTTAAATTAAAGAGGGCTTTGACGACGTACTGACATATGTCAGGTTCCCGAGGGTTTTTTCCCTCGTCCCGTTTCCCGAGCAAATTAAAGAGGGTTTTTTGCCCTCTTTGAAGAGGGTTTTTTTACCCACTTTAAATCGCGCGTCAGATTTGACTAGGGTTTTAAACCCTCTGTAAATTAACCCTCTTAAAATCCCTTGTGCAGCCCTCGTGAATAGGATCCCTCTTTAATTAACAAGGGTTTTTTTCTCTTTAAAAACCCTGTTTAAATCAGACATTTTTTGTAGTGATATTTGTTGTATTCTAAATGTACAAAAACACTAATGTTGATATATTTTTACGTCCTTGATCAATTTAAAATTACCAAATTAATCCAGTGCTCATCTGAGAGCTACTAGGCATTCCTTATTTAGTTTTTTTTTCCCAATGCTTTAACGTCTATTTTTGACAATTTTAAAAGTACATGTTATATTATGAGAATCAAGTCGATCTGTAACGCCCCGGAATTCAGAAAGTCGACTTTTGAGATCTCGACGATTTAAACTCAAGTTATTACTTAGTGAACGAAAAATTGAGTACTATTTAAATATATATATATATATATATATTAATTGTAAGATAATTAATTTGCAGTAGAAGATATAATTAACGTCTTAATAATAGGGTAGCCATATTCAAAGGATCATTCAAGGTTTAGGAAAAGCAGCACCGACAAGTCTCAAGTACGATTCTCGGGATAAGTGATAGTGGAGTTCATGAAACAAAAGCTCAACATTTAACTTATTCTTTAATATTTATTTAGATACATAAAATCAGGGGAAAACAGTCGTCTATTGCAGTTCCCGGGCCTCAATACAATAACCTGAAAATGTTAAAGTTGGGGTGTGAGATAAAAATTTCAGTGGACAATCTGTATATTGTTATACTGATTGACAGAATTCTAAATTAAAAGTTTTACCCCTTCCCATATTTCATTCTTCGACTGTGCTTTAAAATTATGTGCAAAAATAATTTGGAGTGTTTTGTTTCTTTTTTATCTATATAATATAATATAATTAAAAAGTGGCTTAGGCGTGGAAAAATATTTTTGGACCCTTTTGCCCCGCCATTTTTATCTTTATACATTTTAGTCCATATAATATAATAATATAATAATATAATATATATAATAATTAAAAAAATATTTCACATCTTCTCTATAATTTCATTTCAGCAGAATCCACGAAATCACACCATGCACTATTCGCAAAATCCACAAACCCATCCGAGTACACTCAAATGATTTTTTTGCCCCTATCACTTTTAGTTTTGAACATTATAGCCCTTGCAGTGTTTCACAATCTCTATTATTTCAATTCAGCAAAATCCACGAAACCCACACCGCGCACTATAAAAATTGGATTAGGAGTGGAAATTTTTTTTGGACCCTTTTGACTTGTTACTTTTATCTTTATACATATTAGTCCATATAATATAATAATATAATATATATAATATTTTAAAAAATATTAATATCTTCTCTATAATTTCATTTCAGCAAAATCCACGAAATCACACCATACACTATTCACAAAACCAACAAATCCATCCGTGCACTTAAATGATTCTTTTGCCCATATCACTTTTAGTTTTGAACATTTTAGCCCTTGCAATGTTTCACAGTCTCTATTATTCCAATTCAGCAAAATCCACGAACCCCACACCGTGCACTATAAAAAATGGCTTACGGGTGAAAAATATTTTTGGACCCTTTTGCCCCTGCCATTTTTATCTTTATACATTTTAGTCTATATAATATAATATATATATAATATAATCTATAAAAAGTGGCTTAGGGGTGGAAAATATTTTTGGATCCTTTTGCCCCTGCCATTTTTATCTTTATACATTTTAGGCCATATAATATAATAATACAATATATATAATATTTTAAAAATATTTCACATCTTCTCTATAATTTTATTTAAGCAAAATCCACGAAATTACACACCGGCCCACTATTCACTAAACCCACAAACCCATCCATGCACTCAAATAATTTTTTTGCCCCAGTCATTTTTAGTTTTGAACATTATAGTCCATGCAATGTTTCACAATCTCTATTATTTCAATTCAGCAAAATCCACGTGAAACTCACACCGTGCACTATAAAAAGTGGATTAGGGGTGAGAAATTTTTTTGGACCCTTTTGCCCTTGTCACTTTTATCTTTATAAATTTTAGTCCATATAATATAATATTATAAAATATATAATATTATAAAAAATATTCAAATCTTCTCTATAATTTCATTTCAGCAAAATCCACGAAATCACACCATACACTATTCACGAAACCCACAAACCCATTCATGCACTCAAATGATTCTTTTGCCCCTATCACTTTTAGTTTTGAACATTTTAGTCCTTGCAATGTTTCACAACCTCTATTATTTCAATTCAGCAAAATCCACGAACCCCACACCGTGCACTATAAAAAGTGGCTTAGGGGTGGGAACATTTTTGGACCCTTTTACATTAGTCCTTACAATATTAGTATATTTTAAATAATATTTCACATCGTCTTTATACTTCCATTTCAACAAAACCCACATAACCCACATGCACAATCAGCAAATCCCAGGAACCCACTCGTGTTGGGATACGTTATGCCAGGATCTATTCGGGATGAACTCATAAACACAAATTTAAATCACAGATTATTACTAACATGAATTAACCTATGTGAATTCATATAATAATCATGCCAACAACGTTATGCAAATAATAAACACGTAAAAGGTCATAGCATGCGGAATATCTAGGAGTTTACGTAAGCGTACCTCTTGGAGTGACAACCGTTGAGAAGAACAGGACAATATCAAATCAATCCAAAAACCTTCTGCAGTATTCCCTTAGCCCTTTGTTTGTTCACCGGTGGGGAGTGCTCACAAACAAATTAAATAAACAGAAAATAAGATAATATGTTGCACCACCTTTGTGGATTTATAATTTTTCCAACACATGGAACTATATTGGGGATGAAGGGATCACCCCCTATTTATAACTGTGGGGTGACTGATTTTTTGTGTGGAATAAGGATGGGAAAATATTTTTCTTGATCTCCAAGAAATCTTGAATATATCTCATATATTCTTTTCTCTATAAATAAATATTCCACAAAATCTCACCTCCTTATTTTATGGATAATTTTCGAAAATTAGGTGTCCAAGAATCAAGATTTGGATCTTCTTGAATTTATGAGATAACCTTGTATTCCATAAAAAATACATATCTTCCATAATATATTTTCAAGAAAATCAACAAAATCTTTCTCTCTCCTAATTTCCAATATTTTCGAAATTTTCATAATAAGATGGCCAAGTGGGAGATTTCTTGAATTAATGAGATAATCTAGTATTCCAAGAATACTTATCCTCATTCCATAAAAAAATTCAAAGAAAATCTTTCTCCTTCTACTCTTATTATTTTCGTAATTTTATAGAAAAATTAGGCAACATATTTTTCTTTTATTTTAATCACCTTATTATTATTGGGTTACTAGAGGGGCCTTTAGGAGAATTAAAATTGGACCTCCAATGGGCTTCTGAATATCATTATTGAGCCACAATATAATCCAGCTCATTAATATTAATTAATACCACTATTAAATTAATATTGCACTATCCATCTTAATCTATATTACGATAATATGGGCTCCCGATTATTATTTCCCGTGTTTAAGATTGTTTAGTCCATTAACTAATTAAGCCACTGAAAAACTTTATATTAATTAATATCTTTATCCTTGGAGTAAGGACAACTCAACATTATTATCCATACCGAAAAATTAATTCAACTTGCAAGATTTGATATGATAAAGGTTCTGAGCCCACCAAGGGGACAAATCATACAAGACTTTCCAAGCTCACAATTCTCTGTATTAATTTAACAATTGTCATGTAATTAATATTATTGCCTAAGATATAAGGTATCGAAGTCGCAATGATTCTCTTCCCAGCATAATTCAAAGCACTAATTATTAATCACACACAATACTTATTAAGTGTAGGTCCCGAATCCAAGAGGCGTAAGTCTGTAGGGGAGGGTGAATAGACTTAAAAAACTTTTTCTGCAGATCGTGTGAATGCGCTTATTTGATCAGAGGCAATGATGAATTTGATCGATATCTAACTTACTAATCGCCTCAAGGCGATCGATTCGGTATCTATCGTTTAACTGACAGTTTTGAAGCTAAGTTTTACCCGTGTGAAAACTAGTTTTAATAAATCAGATTCCAAAGTCTGTTTTTCAACCAAATTGACTAAAGTGTCAAACTTGATCGGATCGTAGCTTGGTGCTAAATGATCTTAACTTAGAATATGTATGCAGCTTTTAATTAAGTTGTGTGCGATTGTGTAAAAACAATTAATCAAAAACAGTAAATGCACACAAGATTTATAGTGGTTCGGACAAACCAAGTCCTATGTCCACTCTTCCCTATCACAAGGGGCACCAACTAAACCAACTGGACTTAGATTATTGTGTTAGTCCAACACAGTACACCAACAAATATTTAAAGAGTTCTCACTCAACCGATCCCGTAAATCGTAACTAGAAACCCTAGTCCGAATCTTGCTAAACAACTTAACCTAACTTTGGGTTTTGGGTAAGATTGTTTTTGTTCCAACTTTGAAATCTTTCCTAGTTTTTAAGTAGCCTATCAGCTAGATGAAAAGATTTCTGTGCTAAGAACTATGGGATGAACACTTAGAAAATAATCTTCAAGTTTGTGTTCTTCGTACGGAAATTTGATTATAGCTTGAGCTTCTTGATAATTTCCGTGTCTTCACTCTGAAGAGTAATCCCATATTTATAGACCTCGAAATCAAAGAGCCGTTGGAAAGCAATTTGAATTTCCGCTATATTTGGTAGACTTGCAGATTGATGTGACGTTTATGGCGAAAGCGTGAATAGTGTCTTTTATAGCCGTTAGAGAAAGCAAAGACCAAATCCCGTAATTGCCGCTCCGATCATACGTTCTTGTTCTTATTGGTTAATGTAAGCACTTTTCAAAGTTGTTCTACCAACTAAGGTTGACATTCTTCTTGTTCGGATCATCGACGTATGATTTGGTGAAACATCGAAACATCACTGACCGAATGACCGATCACATCGATCTACGATATAGTCTTCTAGTGCGATTGTCTTTCAACTAGCACTTTTGATTTGACGATGTAGGTCTTCGTCGTCCGATCTTAAAGTCATCCGATCGTCAAGTCTTCAATTTGAACTTTATGACTTCAAATTTTTATCGATCGATCCGATCTTCTCCGTCCTTCTCTTGCTTTCCGCCCCGCTTTGATATCACCGTTTAGATCTTCAGATTCGACCTATACATACATATTGAGGTTCCCCAATATGTGACCTATCTTCTACATCGGTTGTTCTATACAATAATTATCAACCGGTATTCTATAACCGGTAATAAAAACATCAATCACTAATGATCCGACCGGGTCCTATTACATGTGTTTTAGAACTTTCATCAAAACTCTAAATTTCCCAACAATTTCCCTTTTGATGAAACCAAAACACTTGAGAAACCAAGCACGCTTGATAAATATAGAACAATAAAGAGCATATAATCGAAGACAATGATTTTTGTCTTAGGATCGAAAAATAAACTTTTCTTTCATTAGATTTGTCGATTACATATTACATCGTAAAAGTTTGAGTTTAAAAACAAATGATCCTAAGTAGTCTTCGATTCTTCGCTCTAGGCTTGTATCCTTCGGCATTTCTCTTGATCTTGAGGATGTTGAAAATCTGCATAGTTTCCATTTGACATCATTGATCCATTGAAGATCGCTTATCTGCTTTTGCTCGGGATGTCAAAATAGAACCTTTGAAATGCCAAACACAAATGAGCCATCCGCCTTTCGAGTAATCCATCACATCATACTCTTGGCGAGATATTTTTACATTGATTATTTTGGCCTCATTTTCCGGATACTTCTTAAAAATCTGATATTTGTTTTCCAACCAGTTGAGGAATTCTCGATTAATTCTTCTTGAGAACAAGATCTAGAACAAAAGCATCCGAAGCCATTCACTTCGATCTTATTCCATTCTCAAACCTCTCAAAGATATCGCAGGTTTTTCTGAATGATCTCATCAATTCTTGGCGGGGTACCGAGGTTCCGTCCAGATTTTCCAACTTTTCCTTTCTTTGCCCTCGATATATTTCTTTTTTGATCTTCCGCCTCGCCAATTTTTTTTCTCGCCTTATTTCTTCTTCACTTATTCGGGCTTCTTCAAAGAATCTCTTTGATGGTTTCTCACCAATTTCTTATTTGCAGAATCGCTAGTCGTGTTTTGTGGCTTTCTTAGTCCGAGGATTACAAGTTGTGATGTCCCAAAGACCCGCAACCTAACTTTCTTGCTTTTGACTTTTCCATCTTATCAGAAATTTCGTTTGCAAAAAGATCCAGATGGTCTAGTCTTTGTCCATAGGATTCAACTGTCTGAATCAGGTCTTCTGTTGTCCTGATAGTGTCAGTTGGTTTCTCAATCATCCTTCCCCTTTTTTGGTTTGATCAAAAGAGGTTTGAGGTGGGGAGTCGAGATCCAAAGTCGATCGATATTGCCTTGTTAAGATCTTCAACAGATAAACCTTGAGCTTGAGCAGATAGACTTTGAATCTTCGAGATCAGCGCAGTCTTGACAGATTCCACGGCAGTAGAGAGGGTAAGAATTAGTTTGTCAAGTTTCTCTTCACTCATTTCTAGCTTTTTAGTGACCATCAGAAGAGAAACTTGTTGTTGATCAACTCGACTAGCTTGTCATCAACCTGCCTTCTTAAACTTCAAAGAATCGGGTTGGTCACAGTTTGAGAGAATCGATCTTTAATTGCTTCAATCTGGGAAATTGCCAATTCCCTTGATCCGTTATTTCTTTGAGGCCAATCGCCTCGATCGATTATTGTGTTGCTAAGTTGATTAGCCAACACTCCTCGACTTCTTTCAAGATCTTTAAAACCGATCCGATCTCCCGAAGTTGATCAACGATGTGAGTTGTAGGAATATTTTGCGTCCACCGATCTCTTTTTCGATTGTTTTAACCCTCCATTGGTATTTGGTCATGAATCGCATCACCAGTTCCACTATCATCGGCAACTCCCACATCCTTCATAGGATCATCTCGCTTTAGGAGTTTTTTAGCAGCTCCGATTCACCTTGTGTTCACCAATCCCCAACTTTCCGTGGATCGAGCTTTGATCGATTCGGCGCTTATTAGCTCACCGGTGATCCTACTTGAGCGTATTTCTTCATGTCGAAATCAAAATCTGCGAATTCATCAAAGACTTCCCATCTGCTCTATAATCATCATAAAATCCGAGAAGCTCTTTAACCGAGATCTTTCCGGTGAGGATCTCCATTACTTTCTCTCTCGAATAACAGGATGGGCTACCAGGATACAACTCATCAATATCTCGTTCAATTTGCATTCGACCATTTTCCCGTGATGGTCTTGGATGATCTGGACTCAGAATTATCTGCTCGGAACCATATTCATGAGATGTAGAGGGTTCGTGGTGTCTGATAAATCTGCAGAGGTTCTTATTTTCGGCAATAACGTCCGAAAAGAGTGATCTTTCCGGTTTCAGAACCGATGAACTTTTCGTGTTCAAGGGCGTGAAGGAGAAGAGAAATATGCTCAACTGAGGAAGTCCGAGTGGTGAATCATTTCGAGATTGAGGAAGGAGATCGTTAAATCTCTTTGCTCTTCCCGAGAATGTTACGGCGAGCTCTCAACTTTGAGAAGCTGTCTCAATGCGATTTTTCGGTGATTTACCCGCTTCGGGTTGCTCGGCACTCCTTCTTCATCCGACTCGTCTTCCGAAAAGTCATTGTGGCTGTTTTGCCTTCTTGACCTCTTCTCCCGAGCCTTTACCGTTTTCTCTTTTTTTTTTGGGGAAGCATCCGGTGTAAATTGTTCTTTCCTTTCTTCACCTTTGGAGGGGTGGGCGCATATCATCATCGGTATATATAGCGTATATGGTTGTGAAAAGGCCTTGTAGGACTTGATCCATTCTGATCCCATTCGGCATTTGGCATTTTGTCCTTCGTTAACCGCAACCTTGTTGAGATTGCTTAATTCTCTTCTTGAATAGACTTGCCTTTAACTCCAAATTTTTCATGTTCTTGGAGCGAGAATGGCCTTCGGAAGCCATGCCAATTGATATTCTTGGCTTCATCGATTATCGCAGCCCATGCCAGACATTTTTACTTGATGTTAGAGCATATCAAATGAACGAAAATACCCATGATTGTTTTTTTGAAAAGATGTCAAACAACAAGAGGTATTTTTTTTAACATAGGTCCGACAAAACTGCGGTCGGTGTTTGTCAGCCTCTCTGAAGAATTCATTTCTGATCAGCTCATCTTCATTCTCCCTGTAGTGAGCATGAGAGATTCTTCCTTTGGGTAAGCTGAACAGACGAGATATGTCAGCATTCGACAGTCTGATCTCCTCTCCGTTAACTGAAGAAATCAATTCATCTCCAGGATTGTCCGTATCCACCTTCAAATTCCTTAAGAATTCGAGTGCTTCATACTGCATTACTGGATTGCAGTGAGCAGCACATAATTTTTCAAGACCTCCTTTCTTTAGAATTTGTTCAACCTCCATGGATTTTGGATCCCGCGTAACACCAAACTGTACAAATTTGTCATCGATAATTTTTGTTGCCAGATCCGCATAGTTGCACATAATCTTTCCCATTCCGTGAATGGCCATCTACAACAAGATAGACTCGATTAAAATTGTGCATAATCATAAAGATATCATGTATTGATTATCAGACCTATTCTCAGGCCTAGTAATCGATAAACACATACGGATACCAAGAAATGATAAGGCATATCGCAGGATAACATATATACATAATCTATGTGATCAATGGATTTTGGAAAAGAAATTCATCAAATAACCAGAAATTACCAGATTCTGTTTTTCGGAAAATAAGTTTGAATCGCAAGAAAACACTTGAATCGCAGAAAAGTAATTTTGAGTTTTCAGTGAATGAATCGCAAGATTTTGAGAAGAAGAATACTCTGGTAGGGATGAAACTTATAAGGTGGAGGAGGGAAAATCGAGATTAGAAGATCAACCGTTTGAAAAGGTTAAACGATCCAGATTGAGCGGTTTTGATCGTGTGGGTCGAAAAAAGCACGACGATTACCTTTTGGATTTAAAAGCACATTTTGTGGCAATTAATACAAGTACCCCACGTCCGCATTAAATATTTTTGCAGAAATACGCCACAAAAGTAAAGGTACAAGAAAGGCAAATATTATCGATAAAAAATCGATAAGTAAACAAAGAAACAAGGAAATAGAAAAGCGTATCTGGTTGACTGATATTGTAATCAGTCAATACCACTCGTAGATGTTGATTCCACTTGTTGATCTTAGTTTTCTACCTAATCCTTATAATTTCCCAACTGTCCTTTTCAACCCATCCGCTTCACATTAAGGCCCGATTTTCCTTTTTTTCGATCCTCCCGGTTACGCTTGAAGTTCCTTCAACTGTTATTTCGATTTCTTATTGATCGATATATCCGATATGTTGAGGTATCATACTCAACCCATCTTCCTCATCTGATCAGTCTCTTATCTAATCAGATTTCAGTTGACCTAATCTGATTCTACTCAGACCAAGCCAATTCTTGGGATAAGTGTTACCGCCAAAACTTAGTTCTTGAAGAATTGAATAGTAGTATCGATTCCCTAAGTCCTGCATGCGATTTGACATTTGTAATAATAGTCCGGATACTTCGTAATGTCAAATCGCCAGAATTTATCCAATTATCACGCGCGTTTTCCTACACATTTTGTCCTTTTTTTGCAAATTTCTAAGAGGCTTTGAGAAATCAAATTTGCATTTGCACCCTTGCTTGGCCTCTATAAATTGGACCAATGATTTACACAACATAACCCATTCACCATACTTATCTTCTTTTGTAAATTATGTATTCGGTGAACCCTTATTTCCTTTCCTAAAAAAACCTTTACCCATTTTTCAATGATTTCAAATTTTCTCAAATCAACCCCATGTCCCTTTATTAATGCTTTTGTCGTCATCAAAGATTACACATACAATTATTGCTAAGCTTCTCTACCACCGAGGCGGCGGATCTCGCTATTGCAACTAAGAAGACACTTCTCCTAACCGTATGCACCTTGTGTGTCTATCGAGATGACAAAATTAGCATCACCGACTACCTCGAATAGAATATGAGTTTGATATACGATCTTGATCGACAACAACCGATCTTCGTATATCAACTCATTTTTTGAATGCGACACATGTGGCCATGTGATCTTTGGATCACTTTCGCACTTCGTGTCCCCATTTAACATTGATTTCACTAAGGGCTCTCGGCTTAGAAATCCTTTCAACGCCATTTCTCGCCCCTAACTCCGAAGCTCGAGGGTGGCTTTAGGATTATTTCAAAGCCTTGTTAAGTGGGGGAAAATGGGAGCATCGATCTTAAAATCTCTCTCCCCCTTCTAGGGTTAGGTTTAGGGTTTATGTCTTATTCTCGTCCTCCTTTTTACTTGTAACTTGTAATGTAAATCGACCTTCGGTCTTTATCAATGAAAATTTCTATTCCATTGTTGTGTATATTTCCTTTTTTCTTATGTGATGTAAGCTTTAATCTTGTGAATCTTGCTTGTTGAATATCACTTAATCGACTTACAAAGTATGAAATAATCAAACCGATTTAATTAGATAATCCTTTAATGATAATCTGATAATCCTTTAATCGACAATATCGGGTTCCTTGATCGATTTTCTCGATCGATTGAGATACCAAACTCAACTCGATTTCTCTTACCTCGTTAGTCTCTTAACCAAATTGGTTCTCGAGATCACCCATCAAACATTTTAGGTGCTTTTTCTCCAAGATCCGAAGCCCTAGCTTCATTGCATAATTCCCTAATCGATCTCAAGAATATCGACTTTTCAGATATCAATGAATCTTTTCCATTCGATATTCTTCTTTTCAACATGATCTCTTATAAAATGGTGTCGACATCCACATGCTTGCATCTTGTATGTAGAAACGAGATTTTGAGTGATTGCAATAACACTATTATCATCACGTAATATAGGTACATTCTTAGCTACAATGTTATAATCCTCACCGGGCCGATAAGCTAGAGCAATTGGGGAGCAACAAATTTCCTACAACCATATATATATTCTCGCTTCAAGAGTAGATGTCGCAATCGATGTCTTTTTTGAAAACCACGAGATCGGTTTACTTCCTAAAAACTCCACATGTTCCTCGAGGTTGACTTCATCAATTTTGCAACCTCCATAATCGAAATCGAATACCCACTAAGCTCTAGATTATCATCCGATGGGTAAAATAAACCAAGGTTTATCAGCCCCTTCGAGATACTTAAGAATCCGCTTAGTTGTTTCTAGGTGACTTTTGCATTGATTTGCCTAAATCCGCACATACACCCATTGCAAAATGTGATATCCGGGTCTGGCAAAAATCGTATATAGTAAAGATCCAATGAGAGCCCTATATTCTTTCTCGATTGGTTTTCCTCAACCATCCTTATCTCGATCCATCTTGAATCTAGTCAACATAGGAATTCTCGCTTCCTTACGCTTTGAACTCCAAACTTAGCCAATAAACTCCTAGTGTACTTTGCTTGGTAGATGAATATCCCTTCAGATTTTGCTTAACTTGTAGACCCGTAAAAGTAACTCATCCGGCCCCATCATGGACATCTCGAACTTCCCTTGCATCACCTTTGTCAATCTTTCACATAGACTCTTGTTGGGAGATCCAAGATGATGTCGCCCACGAAAATCAACCATCGAATATCTTCCCATCTTCTATTCAATAAGGTTCTATCCACTATTCCTTTAGTGAAACCATATCAAGAACTCGAGAGAGTGTATCATACCAAGCTCGAGGAGCTTGTTTTAGGCCATAAAGAGCTTTTCTTAAACGGTACACTTGATTGCCCTTTTCAAAGCCTGGAGGTTGTTCGACATAAACTTCCTTTGCTAGTACCCCGTTTAAGAATGCACTCTTTACGTCCATCTGATACACAAATGAACCCTCTTAAAGCATATGCGAAAATATCCGAATGGCTTTAAAGCGAGCGATCGGTGCAAAGGTCTCATCATAATAAATTCCTTCCGATTGTGAATACCCCTTAGCAACAAGTCTTGCCTTATTCCCCGTTATGACATTTTTCTCATCTCTCTTGTTCTTGAATACCCACTTTGTGCCAATTACGTCTTGATGAGTTGGTCTGACCACCAATTCCCAAACTTGATTTCTCTCGAACTGTTCCAGCTCCTCCTGCATGGCTAGAATCCACTTTTTGCCTTGTAGAGCTTCCTCTATTGTTGTTGGTTCCTTCATAGACAGATAATAACAAAGAATACATGGCACTTTCACCAACTGATGTCTAGTTTTAACACTATCGATGGGTCTCCGATGATCGATCGCTTGGATGACCGGGTTATCCAGCCCTTCTGCTCGATTTATGTTTTGGAGAACATCATCCATTTCGATAATAGTTCATTACTAGCGATTGGGAGTGGTGCGATTATGATCCACTTGATAAGAACATGTCTCACCGATGTTGGACTCATCATGTCCGATGTTTGTTCGCGGGAACTTCAGTGTTCCCCCGAACCGGATGGTTTAGTTGATATCGCCTCACCAGCAAACTTCTTCATCGACAGGTTGTTCGCATTCCGATTGACTGGTGAATCAAGATCCGGAATGTATAACGCGACGTTCCGATCCTTTTCCTTGATCGTTAGTATCCATTTTACGTGCATCGTCTTGGTTGATCTGGTACTTCTTGTTCGAAATTTCTCTTTCGTAAGATGTTTCATCAAAGACTACATGGGGTGTTTCTTCCACAACTAGAGTTCGCATGTTGTAAACCCCGAAAAGCCTTGCTAGATGAGGAATATCCTAAGAATATACCCTCACCGACTTGGCCTCAAAAGTCTTCAACCGACTCTTCCCAATGTTGTGTATGAAACACTTACACCCAAAAACACGGAAAGCAAGAAACACGAGGTTTTCTCGCCTTCCACAGTTCATAGGGTGTTTTGTAGTGAGCCTTAGTTAGAAGACATCTGCTTTACGAGTGTGGCATGCAAATTGATAAACTTCCCTTAAACGGCTTGATATTGCATGTTCAAAAAACATAGTCTGGCGGCGAACTTCTTTGAGTGTTCTGCTTTCTCCGCTCGCTACTCCATTCTCATTGACGTTTTTCAAAATGATGTCTCATGTTGTATACCAAACTTAGTGCAAAAAATCAATAATAAAAGAGTTCGTAAATTTTCGCACTTTATCCGATCTCGATTTTACTACAATCGACACCCTTTTCATTTTGTAATCTCTTGAGTAGCTCGGTATCTTTGTTGTCGCCTCATTCTTCTTATGTAAGAATATAACCCGTAAACTTGGAATAGTCATCCACGACATTAGAGTATATTTATATCCCCAATAACCGGGTCCAAATAAGTCCATATGAAGCAACAAGCAATATTCTCCGATCTTATCCGTGGATTTCCTTGAATGAGGCTTTAACCTTTTTTCCTTCCGACATGCGACACATGTCCGATCCTTAGAAAATACCTCATTCGAAGTCCTTCCACTAAAGACATCCTTGCTATCTTATTAAGAGTTTTAAAGTTCGGATGACTCATTCTTTTGTGCCGCAGCCAATCACTACTTTTGGAACTCTTAACAATCGTGCATGCATTTCTTGGGCAACTTCTTCAATCTGGCTTTTAGATCGTCCCTTTCCTTGAACCCGTTAGCAAGATCTGTTGAGTGGCTCGATTTTGATAGTGCATTGATCACGAGAACTCAACACCGAATCCGTTGTCGCATTGTGAAACCGATAACAAAGTTATGCTTTTAAACCTCCAAAGAAAGACATCATCATTCTCTAAGGTTCAATCCTCTGGTAAAACCAAAGTTATCATCACCGAAGAGTACACGCGGGCCTTTTTTGTTCTATGTAAGAGCTAAGGAGATGTTTACTTCCCAAATGTGCCTTGAGCATCCACTATCGATGTACCAGATAGTTGCTTGTACACCTCCTTTGTTGGCGGACCCATGCGAACCTCAAGAACCAAATCGGGGCTTTAGGTACCCTTTTGGATTGGGTCCCGAGGGGTTAGGGTTGGTTTTAGGATCCATACAAACAGGCACTTCTATTGTAATCGCTTAGATCGGAAGGCCCCATTTGTCTCCCATACATATCAACATAATCATACGCCTCTTTATATGCTTTTCGATTAGTATGATTATTCGTGTGAGCCTTGGGTGACTTAGAAGACTTGGGATTTATCTTTTCTTTGTTTGTCTTCTTTTAATCGATTATTAGCTCGGTCAAAGAATACCCTAGGTTTCGACGATTATAAGGGTAGGTACGATCGCTACCATCAAAAGATTCATATCTTTTTGGCATAGGTGGTTTTTGCAGTTTACCCATAGCTTGCTTATTCGGCAGCTGACCTTGATTGGGTCTCATATTAGATTTCCCTTTGAGGGGTTGTCTTTTCTAATACCTAATCTGTTGATCAGGTTGAAGTCTCTTCAGAAAAACTGGGTTCTTCTGTTGATTCCTCGGCTGATGCTTTACCGGTTAGGGTCCATTTCGCTTCCCTTCCGATTAGGCACCTGCCTTTACTTGCTCAACAAGTCTTTTTCCCTTATCAGATACAAGTTTAGCTTTTAGTGTATCTTTGTCAGAAACTCGTTTGATTACACCTTTTTGAAGTGAATCAAACGGGGCTTTTGAGGATGTGGAAGGGTTCTCATACCCAAGTCCTTTCTTATTAGTCGTTGTTCGAAAATAGGTGTTCATATCTTGAACGGTTTTAGATGACTTTGTGAAAACCTCTATTTTCTTTAAGTAAACTATCCTCGAAAAGATTTTAGACTCTCATGTAGATTTTAATAGCTCATCAAATTTAGCTTGAAGGATTTTGAAATCATCGACTTGTTATTTGTTGATTGCTAATCGATCTTTTGATCTGCTTCACCGATCGTAAGATTTAACTTTCGAATGTTAAGTTCCTCGATTACCTTCGATTTGATGGATTTCGGTTCGAGCTTTTATCGAGATCGTTCTCTTTAACAAGTTTTATTTTTTATCCTTTTGTCATTCTCGGCTTCCACTATAGCATAAAGTTGTCTCTTGCGTTAGAGATCATCAAGAAATTGCTCGGAAGAGCCGCAGTCAATCTCTCTCCAAAGAAAATAATAATAGCGAGTGTGAAAGCAGAAAGCGAAGGTTTGGAGGTTACCTCATTGGTCCTCCTTCGGCAAATTTCATCAATATCCAAGAGAATATCAGATCTTCATTCTCATTGAAGTCAACAAAGACTTCTTATCGGACATAAGTCTTCTTAATCCTCGAGGGGCGATAGGAATCATCAATTCCGGATGTGTCGGCAATAACGTTGCTCTCTTCGTTCCGCTTTTCTTCTCTTTCTTTTGGCGTCGGTTTATAGTGACCT
Source organism: Stenogyne calaminthoides (assembly GCA_037126765.1). Classification (NCBI taxonomy): domain Eukaryota; kingdom Viridiplantae; phylum Streptophyta; class Magnoliopsida; order Lamiales; family Lamiaceae; genus Stenogyne; species Stenogyne calaminthoides. Next base: position 15,602,450 of record JBBCBC010000005.1, on the reverse strand, counting down.
GGTTTCTCCATTGGTTGAAACACGCCCATGATCCATTTTCTTCCGGTGAGTCATTCCGCTCAGAGAATTATCGTGATTCCTTCGATAGTAATCAACTCCTCCCATCCGATCTGTTATCTCTTCTCTCATCGGTCGATTATCTCTTTTCTTTTCTTCTCGGATCTCTTCGATCATCGAGATCCGGTTCTTCTCGAGATCTCACGGTCTCCTATCTTTCCTCTGCTATGTTGATAATCTTTATAGAGTCTCCGCGATACTTACCAAGTTGAATATTTGATTTTTCAAGTTTCGCAAGCGAATCGGCCTTATTATGTTTCCAACAGTTCAATGGCCTTCGATCTGGCTTTGCCGGTTTTTTTTAAACGCAATCGATTTAGACGTTGAGGCTTCAAAGACCTCATCTGCTTGTCCTCTTTTCGATTAAGTCGAACTTCGTGAGCTTTAAGGCTTAGGAACAAGCTACTCGGCTTCATCTTTGAAATGTCTTGGCAATCCTTGATTACCGTGACTTTCATGTTCCATTTTTGGTGAGAGATCTTAAGATCTTGTAGTTGATATATTTGTCGACATCTCTACCAAGTTCTCGTGAGCTTATTTATTGACATAGTAATCCTTCCATCGAGCTCGTTGATGGTCTCGTTAAGCAACATCTTTAGTTTTTCGAACTTCACCATAGTCGGTATCTTTTTGATCCGATCATTTCCTTCACATATCTCACCAGAGATCCCACATTGCTTTTCAAGGTCTTGAGATATTTTATCTTCTCCTTGGTGACTTTATCCATCGTCTTCATGATTATATGCCCGGCGATTGTATCTAGAGTATACATTTTCTTTCCTCTGCATCCATCAAGGCCGGGCTTTTTTCGCACAAGACTTCCCGCGGCAAAAAATCGGATCTCCTCCAACCGCAGGTTGTCGTGATATATGATGATGGGTCCTCTTTCAATGACTTCCATCATTCTGCCGCTTATCGAACCTAGATGGTTGCACATATATATGGCCCAATCTGCGTACTCATCAATTGAGAACTTCGCAAATCATGATACATACCGGTATTATCCATGCCGAAAGTGATTTTGGAAAAACGAATGAGTTTTTAAAAATGGTTTTTCAAGATTTGTTCAAATGACCACAAAGATTCTTCCTCAAGAATCGATGATACTCAAAGCCAAAGGGTCCAAGAACCACCGCTCGATACCACTTGTAGGTCCCGAACGGGTTTTGCGAGGGCGGAAGTCTAGAGGGGGTGAATAGACTTAAAAACTTTTTGTGCAGATCGGTGTGAATGCGCTTAGCCCCGATCGAGTGCAAGTGAATCATTGATCGATATCTAACTTACTAATAATCGCTGAGGCGATCGATTCGGTATTCATCGGTTTAACCGATTATGATTTTTACCCGTGAAAAACCGGTTTTAATAAATCGATTCCAAAGTCGGTCTTTCAACCAATTGACTAAAGTGTCAAACTTGATCGGATCGTAAGCTAGGTGCTAGCCGGTCTTAACTTAGAATATGTATGCATCTTTAATTAAGTTGTGTGCGATTGTGTAAAAAGATAATCAAAAAGCAGTAAATGCACACAAGATTTATAGTGGTTCGACAAACCAGGTCCCCACGTCCACTCTTCCCTATCACAAAGGGGCACCAACTAACCCAATCGACTTAGATTATTGTGTTAGTCCAACACAAGACACCAACAGATATTTAAAGAGTTCTCACTCAACCGATCCCGTAAATCGAACTAGAAACCCTAGTCCGAAATCTTCTAAACAACTTAACCTAACTTTGGGTTTTGGGTAAGATTGTTTTTTGTTCCAACTTTGAAATCTTTCCTAGTTTTTAAGTAGCCTATCGCCAGATGAAAAGATTTATGTGCTAAGAACTATGGGATGAACACTTAGAAAATAATCTTCAAGTTTGTGTTCTTCGTATGAAATTTGATTATAGCTTGAGCTTGATAATTTCCGTGTCTTCACTTTGAAGAGTAATCCCATATTTATAGACCTCGAAATCAAAGAGCCGTTGGAAAGCAATTTGAATTTCCGCTATATTTGGTAGACTTGCAGGATTGATGTGACGTGCTTTAAACGGCATGGTCGAAAAGCGTGAATAGTGTCTTTTATAGCCGTTAGAGAAAGACACCAAATCCCCGTAATTGCTTCACCCGATCATACGTGTCTTGTTCTTATTGGTTAAAGCACTTTTCGGTGTTGTTCTACCAACTATGGTTGACATTCTTCTTGTTCAGGATCATCGACGTATGATTTGGTGAAACATCGATTTTCACCGGTGAGTGACCGATCGATCCTACGATAGAGTCTTTTGGTGCGGTTGTCTTAGCTTCAACTAGCGGAACTTACCGATGTAGGTCTTCGTCCGATCTTCCTGCTCATCCGATCTTCAAGTCTTCTGAATTTGAACTTTATGACTTCCGAGATATCGACTTTATCGATCGATCGATCTTCTTCTCTTGCGCCCCGCCCATTTGATATCACCGTTTTAGATCTTCAGATTCGACCTATACATATTGAGGTTCCCCTCAATATGTGACCTATCTTCTACATCGGTTGTTCTATACAATAATTATCAACTGGTATTCTATAACTGGTAATAAAAACATCAGTCAGCTAACAGGTCTGACTGGTCCTATTACATGTGTTTTAGAACTTTCATCAAAACTCTAAATTTCCCAACATTAAGTGATAGAGATTAAGAAATCAACAACCACTGAGGTCTAACTCTTAATCCAATAAGTCAGTACAGAAGAGTTTATCCTCTCTGTAGGTCCGCTTCAGCGCAACAAATGCACTAGTGTAATCTCCGGTCAAGACAAGCTAATCTGAGCCTTACACATCAACCTTTACCATTAGATTGTTCAAATCTATCTAAGTTGTGAAACATGCACTCTTTTACAAGGGACTGTTAATGTGATCTTCTGTGATCTGGTATCACCACATTAACTATAATGTAACACGTGCTATTTTATGAACATTTTGCAGTAAATATATATAACATTCATTCATATTTAATGCAACAATGATAAGTAATTTATTTCAGTAAATAAGTGTTTAATACATAGGTTATACAAAGTAAAAACATACTTTCACGTATAACCCCAACAACTCATGCACTGAAATGAGTCTTTTGCCCATGCCACTTTTAGTTTTATACATTTTAGTCCTTGTAATATATATTTTATTTAAAACAATGTTTTGCATTCTCTATTATTATATTTCAGTAAAATTCACGAAATCCACACCTTGCACAAGCAAATGGTAAAAAACTGACATTTAGTAATTAAAAAGCATTGTGCAATTGTTATAAATATTAACTATAATAACATGAGTTTATGGGATAATGTCAATATCTGATTCTATATAATAAATTTGATATGTTTTTTTTTTGTACACGTTTGAGATGTTTATATTATACATATTTTGAGAATTAAAATCATGATAAAATAAGATTATTTTCGGTGGGGGCAAAGGGCCTTCAAACGTTACAATATATCATGAGAGAATTCAAGAGAAACGTACAATATATGAAGAACAAGAATTTTAAACTTGATAAGAGGTTCGATGTACAAATTTAACTTCTAATTTCACTAACAACTTACATATGTGGTAAAAACTAGTAGCTAGATTGAATAAGTTGTCAAAAACTATAAACTAAAAGTTAAAAATTGGCTGCTTTTGGTAGCTTATGAGCCTTATTTTAAATATTACTAACATATTTTTTTGCAAACAGTATCAACTTTTCTTTGATTTTTTTTTACAAAAAAACTATCAAATTCTACTATTAATCAATTTTTCTATAATTACTAATTTTAATAAATTTTTCAAAAGTATACTTTTTTGCAAACACCCCTATACTTCTGGGGCCGGATCATCACTTTCTTAATTGTGGTAGTAGAAGGTATGTTTGATTTGAGGCACATTCAGATAGATTTGTTAAAAAAATGAGCAGCTCGAGAGCTTTGGCTCTGCTCATTAAGGCTCAAAATCGACTCTTTTTTTATTGATAAATGGGTCAAGTTCGAACTCATGATATACTCTATTTACTAACGAGTTGACTCGAGCTCGACTCGTTAAGTTCGATATTTAAGAATTTATTGTAATTCCAGTAGGCTCGGTTTGTCCCGTTAGGCTCATTAACTACAAGAAAAATATCCTTTCTTTACATTTATAAGTGTATTTATAGATTGGCTGTTAATACATTTAACTTATACGACATTTTGTTAAAGTGTAGTCTAATTTAGTGTAACAATAGACAATAGCCTATTATGACATTCTTAAATGCCATGATAATGTAGTTTTCACTACACTTAATTAACCATACAATTTTTTATATTAACTAATAATAGATTATTAAATGTAATGATAAGTTTATTAATTAAATTATTTTCAATTATTGCGAGTTCTCAATATTATTTTTAATACAATATTAATTGTCATGATAGGCTTTATATAATAATAATAATAATAATAATAATAATAATAATAATAATAATAATAATAATAATAATAATAATAATAATAATAATAATAATAAAAGTATGTTCAAGTCAGAGTAATATTGAATTAAGCCTCGCAAGATGCTATATATTTCAAAATCTCCCCAAAGTGCATTACATAATTTTCCAATAAATTGACTAAACACATCCTCATCCCTAACTTTTTTAATACAAATATCCAGATTCAAGGGAATACAAAAGGAACCAAAAAAAAAAAAGACTTAAATTTGTGAATTGAGTGAATCAAGCTCTTTCATCCTCCAATCTCGACCAGTCTTGTCTTTTTAAATCCAAACATCTTGATCCTTCCTTGCAATTACATGTAGCAATTTCCTCAAGTCCGAAATTCTGCAGAAACATGATTAGGAGCATGTAAAACAGATAGTAAAATTGAATATACATGACATGTTATTTTTACGCACTCAATAGTTCAATAATTTGAGGGCAATGCATGAACCTGCAATAACATTAAATTTCATCTCTGGATCCATGTGAGATCTCAAATGACCTTAGGTGATCAAAATAAAGCATTGCAATTGGTATCAAGAGCAAACAAAAGCATGAAAGATTGGAGATACTTACTCGATACAAGCAACCAAAACTGTGTCTACAAGTTTGTGGACAGAAATACAATCTTTAAGCTTCTATTTCTGGTATGCCCAAGTGCTTTATTCCAGAAAGTAACAAGCAATGAATTCAATTCTACAAAAAAATCTATCATCAATATATATGAAGTGGAAAAAAATATAGCTTAGATAAATCTTCTAACGTGGAGGCCCATTTCATCTTGTTTGGTTTCAAACAAATAACATTTCTGCTACAGTAGCTTTGTCTCAATGAATCTACCAAGTTGTGCACACATTGTCAAGATCAAGCCCGTCAAGGTTCAAGTGTGTCACAACTTGGATAAGCAAATTTAAAAAATGATCAATGTAGAATCAGAAACTAGTTTAATTAGTGAAATTTGACCAACAAAAATTTTGTGTTTAATTGTTCTTCTTGATTTCATAAATGGAACTCCAAATATACAGCAAGATTCTCAAAACTTCAAGAATTTCTAAGACAGAATTTGTTCAAACTAACTCAAGTCCATTCCAAACATACACAGGATTTCTAAGACATAATTAGTTTGATTAAAGCATCAGCAGTACTCAACCCGGAATTTGAGATTTCAGGATTCCAGAAGTCATCCATTAGTATGTTTTGAGGCTTTATGTCACATTGAATGATGGGAGCCCTGCATTCATCGTGTAGGTATAGGACTCCTTGCACCACATCCAACGCGATTCTCATCCTCTCTACTAAATAACTTAAAATCTTATTCAGAAAAGTGCAAACCTTAATGTCCAAGTTCCACTGGCCAAGAATCTCTAGCAAGAGATGAGAATACTTGAATAACATTTTCTTCGAGGGAGTGATAAATTCTATATTTGTGCAACACATTAATACAGCCAAAACTACATGGTAGATAATCTATATGTAAAGAAGGCAGAATCTATATAAATTTTTTGTGAGCTCACCTTGAAGGGTGTCGTAGGGACCCATTTGGAGCAAACTCATAAGCCAAGAATTGCTGACCACCATCCACACAGTAACCTAGTAGCTGAGCCACGTTTTCATGCTTTAGGCTGGATATAATTGAAACCTACAAAATCATAAGTTAGAACGCCCTCTTTCCATAGTTGTAGACTATTCAGTAACATCAACACATATAGTGTTGTCGCCAAACCTGTTCTCGAAACTTCACCTCTGGTCGACTGCTAGAGCATAGCTTCTTAATTGCTGCGTCATGCCCACTTCTCAGGGTTCCACGATAAACATTTCCGACAGCTTTCTTAATAAGTAGAAAATGTCTCATATCAATTAAACAATCTGAACTAAAATTATCGGTAATGTCTTCCAATTCATGTATTGGAATAGCAGGGACAACAAAAGGAAGAATATTATCGGTTTGTTTGTAATTTAGTGCTTCTTCTTGAGAGGCAGGGATGGCTGTTGACAGAGTATTAACATCACCCTGCTTCTGCTCCTGTTGTGCTGATGCTATGCCACTACTGCCTGCAAAATTCCATGGAAACCTTCTCGAATAAATCATCAAATATTGATCATCATACATAACAGGAAATTAAACTTCTTGAATTGTATTGATACCATATAGATTTGTATACTTAACAGCACACACATACACACTTACACACTAACCTACTAAATACCATCAATACCATAGCTGACCTGAATAATTGTTCATGATACACTCTTAAATATGTGAATAAATATATTGAAGTGAGCTCATTGCTTCTAATAAGTGATGCAGTAGAGAAAATGGTTGAACTGGTTGAACACCATTCTATCATCTACGACTTGAGCACCATGTTATCTATTGCAGATAGAACCTACACTTATTAACGATATGAATTCCACAAGCAACCGAACAACGCCAACTTTTCAACAAAAAATGAATGAACCATAAACAAGTATCAAGAACAACACCTTTAAGAAAGCCGGACTGATATGGCATCTTTTCAACCTCTAGCAATCATGGCAACTTCGTTTCCATAACCAGAAGCCATGTCCAATTTCGGACACAACCTCCCTCAAATCTCGAGCTCCACGTGGTGAATACATAGTCACACTAAACTCCAGCTCAGAATCTAACCCTTTCTTCTTTACAGAGACCTCATCTATGCTATTTGATACAGAGTCTCCCCTGTGTTCATCTCATCTGTGAAGCTAATTGAACATGGTTTATTCCCAATTTTGGATTGTTCAATCCACAATTCCTCATTATTAGATGAAACATTGGTGGTTCTACACCTTTTGTAAACCATACCCATAACCACACCCAACAAAACAAAACACCATCTAAATAATTGAATGAAGATTCCTCCTCTACATTACGAAATTTCTCTACCCCTTTATTGAAGCCCTCCCCCTATGTACATTTACTTAATGTCACTAGCATCGTCTAATTCATGCGATTAGCGTTTATTGTTGTGGTGCTTATAATCATTTTATGAATCCCCATTATCATTATCACAAGAAAACTCCGATGTATTTAAATGCGATTACGAAAATGCAGTGACTCACCAGCATTGTTGCTATCCGGAAAAATCATATAGACGAGGTAGGCGGCGGACAGCGCGAGACTCGAAAAACGATATGACGCGGCGATGAAGAGGTTAAGGTTTTGGAATATGTTGGAAAACATCGAACGAGATGAAAATTGAAGGGGAACTGTATTCTGAGATGAAGGGCAAATTACGCTGAGAAAGGGGATGAAAATATAACTCCCTGAAAATTATTATTATTAGCATAAACATATTGAACGGTTTTGATCATATGCCCTCAGGTAGACACAAACTTATATGTACACCGCTTATGTGGCGCGCCACATATGCAAAGTCTCACAATCATTTAATTAATTTATTTAATTAATTCAATCTTCTAATTAATTATATAAACCTAAACCCTAAACTATGAACCCTAAACCATGAACCATTAGGGTCGGGTGAACCATGAACCACTCGGGCCGGGTTTGAGTTCGGGTCGGGTTGGGTTCGGGTCGCGTAAATTTTTTAAGTTATATAAACCTAAACCCTAAATCATGAACCATTCGGGCCGGGTGAACCATGAACCACTCGAGCCGGGTTCGAGTTCGGGTCGGGTTGAGTCCAGGTCCGGTAAAAAAAATTAATATAATTAATAAAATTGGGTAAAATATGTAATATATATAAATGAAAAGATTGAATTAATTAAATAAACTAATTAAATTATGGTGGAGACCTTGCATATGTGGCGCGCCACATAAGCGTTGGACATATAAGTTTTGCCCACATGCGGGCATATGATCAAATTCGACATATTGAATATTAAAAATAAATTGTGGTTAATAAGACACTAGTCATAATGTCGTAATTGAGTTTATTGTGACAATTATTTTTTTGTGTACTAATAGATATTACAATAGTGTGGTTATAGGTACGTGAGAACTTAATGTATTAATAGAATAATTATAATGACATTTCAAAATTAATGTATTAAAATTGGTGTAGTAATAGGTGTTTTTTCTTGTAGTTAGACCCGCTTGCTAATCGAGTAGTACTCTATTTCCAGCTCGTTAATGCAATTGAACGAGTTTGAGCTCGAGTTGACAAATGCTCGAATCGAGTACAAACTTCCAATACTAGGTTAAACATAAATAACAACTCTACACCTGGATGAGAGGAGAAGTGGATGAGAGAAAGTTTAATAAATAGTTTCTGTAGGCTTGGAGAGGGGTACAAATATTTTTGTAGGTTTCGAAACGAGTCAAAATCTGTGAATTAATATTACACAATATGTGAAGTAATAGTATAGAATAACTAAACTAAAGGAGTAATATACTTAACAAAAAGAGCTTTACTGTACATTATGTAATAACTAGTTTAATGCTCGCGTGTTACGCGGTTCTTTAATTAATAAATATAATATTTTCATTAAATGATAATTAAAAATATAAATATATATATAAATATATTAAATATGAAATTTTAAAAGCACTATTTTCAGAACCGGGTTGAATCAGCCGATTCAACCGGTTGAACCAAGAACTGGCCATGGAACCGGTCCGAATACCCTCAAAGAACCGTTTTTACAGTTGAACCGAAAAAAACCGGTCAGAACCGGAAAAACCGATAAAAACCGAAAAACCGGTTGTATCGGTTTTTTATTATTTTTAATTATTTTTAATTAATTTAAAATTCAATCCTTATTTTTATCATCCTTATTTTAAATTGTGTTGTGTTGTCTACGATTCTATTGTGTTTATTTCAAAATGAAAATTATAATATATCATCTTAAATTTTATAAATGCATATTTATTTTATTTTTAATGTAATATAGAGAATATTTTAAAAATATTGATAAAAATCATTTTAACGGTTGGACCGCCGGTCCGACGGTCCAACCGATTGAACCGCCAACCGATGCCCAATCCGATTTGATCGTCGATTCGGTTATAAAAACATTGGTTTAAAGTGTATATTAACAACCTTGTTTAAATCTTGAAATAAAATTATTATGTCAAATATTAATCATTCCTTTTAATATGAAGTTGAAACCTGAAAATTAAAACAAAATAAACCGATTAAAAAATTTTAAAAAAAAATGAAACAACATTTTAAAAAATATTAATATGCATTAATAAAAAATAAAAGTGAATGAATTATAATATAAAATATTTTGTTACATAAAATAAATTAAGATATACATAAGTACAATAATAAAACAAAATTAATCATTAAAGAATTAATAATTAAATATAATTCAAATTAATATAAAATACATTTAGATTGTGATGGGGAATATTTGTATGTCATCCAATAAGGAGAAGACATGTGGAACATTGACCATACCCTGAGTGGGTCGCAATAATAGAGAAAGGGGCTTGGAGGCCCAGGATCCTAACAATGAGCGGGATCGGAGAGATCAAGTAATGGGCCCGGCCGAGAGTAGGACCTGCAAGAAGGAAAGTAGGTTTGGAAGACGGGCCCGTGGAGCTAACCCGGGCCTGAGATGAGAAGTCCAGGAGATTGGACCGAGCTTGATATGGGCTCAAGCATTGGGCCTGGAGCAAAGGGCCCACGAGGGCGAATTGCCAAGAGTTAGTTGAGATATTCCGCGAGACGTGGCGAGAAGAATCGGGCAGCCCGAGATTCGGCGGAAGTTGTTGAGCAGAAGTTGGGAGAGTGCGAAGGATGGAGAGCCGCTGGATTGAGATCAACGGCCAGATGACGATCCACGTGGAAAGAGAGTCAAGACGGGATCTGTGAATCAATTCCGAGAAGAGGGGGGAGAAATGGCAAGGAACAACAGAAAGGTGGAGAGAGTGGGGAAACACGGTTACCTCATTTTTAAATATCCCTCTCAAGTAGCACAAAACACACGAACACAAGCACATATTTGACATACTTACTTGAATTGAACTATTTGATACGATTTCACCTGAGATTAAGAGTGATAAATGACTTGAGCGTCGGAGAGCCCGCGCCGGAGCCCCCTCCGGCGTGTTTTTTAGGTATTATTGTTCGTGGCTTGGAAAACTAAGAAGAGGAGATAATCAAACCTAGTCCTCCCTCGAGTCTAGGTGTTTACAGGGAATTGGCGAGGATCCTGCTGTCAAAGCTTGTTGATTCCTTGACATTCAACGTACGAATCCCCATTGAATTCCAGGTCATCTCTTGACCACTTTTTTGCACATCAAATTGGCGCCGTCTGTGGGAATATCTGAGCAAGACGTGAGTTGCTCTTGAAATTTTATTGAATTCTCTTTCGAATTACTCTAGCTTATAAATTCTAAGTTGAGAACTTAGAGTGAGATCATGAGTATAATTGAATTTTGAGTAATCATTTTCATCTTGTTTTGATCATGTGAATGATTTGCATGAATTTTGATATGTGGATGATGACGTCTCTTGGAGGCACGTTTCATGGAATTAGTTTCGTCTCTGGAGGAACCTTCTGATTCTATGCTCTAGAGAGCTGTTATTTCTGGATTTATGAATTTTTTGGAAATATGTTCAAAGAAGCTGCTAGATATATATGCTATGTGTATGTGTGATAAAATGGATGTTTGTTTTTAAGATGTGATGGGAAAAATCATGGAGTAGTGATAAGAGTTGAGATGATTGCATGAAATCTTTGGATAATTTTGTGAAATCTTTGAATATTCTCAATAAATTATGGATTTAATTAAATTTGGATGTATTGTTGGATTTTGAGTGTCCAAAAAATAGGGGGGGCACGAGGTTTCCCCTGGAGAAAGCAGTTCATAGTACCCACTTTTAGTGGGGGCTGAGTCAACAAACAAGATACAATTTCCTATTTTTCAGGGATATAAACAGAGAACTAGAGAGTGGTTCCTGATATGGTTCACCCAGCGGCGTAGAATGGAGGTACGTCCTCCCAGCGAGGTGAGGAGTGCAGACTGGAGGTGATACCATATTAAACCAAAAGCAATTGAACTCAAAGGCCGCCCCCTACTTTGAACAAAGGGTTTCACCTATGTAAGCACATCGAGCTGGACAGTGCAGACTAGAGGTCCATCCACCCATCGATGTGGGCAACGCAACCTAGAGGTACAATTCAAGGGTAACATAAAAAACCCTCTTGTTGATTCAATTAAGTATTAAGACCACGAGGTCTGCAACAGATGGAAACCATGAGGTAGTAGATGAATCTGGTAAGTGATGTTAAACTCGTGGCAATTGCCCTTTGGCTTTAAACCATTAACTTTTGAGTATGATATAACTACTGACCATATGAACACTTGGATCGATTTGAGAATGTGGCCCTGTTGAACCGATATGGTAAGGACATGAAATGTAGGGTATTCCTAATTACTTTTTTGAAAGCTGCTCAGCCATGGTTTAGCCAGCTGGGCCAAATAGTACACACTTGTTTGCAGGTTTTCGCTAGATGTTCCTGCATCAGTTTCCTAATGCCAGGAGGCAACCGAGGGCAACCCTGTCTCTTTTCGACGTGAGGTAGGGGGAGAACGAAAGCTTGAGAGAATTTCTAAAGCGTTTCAATGAGGCTGCTCTGGAAGTTCCTACAGATATTCTAGAGGGCTGATAAGTACGTCACTCTTGAGAAAATCGGGAAGGCCAAGAGGGTTGAGACTAAATCAACACACAATGATAAAGAGAGAGAATCAAACTCTAGAAGAAGCAGGAATAAGATTAAGACTGGGTCCAAGACGGAGACCAGGGCAGAGTCTACACGTACCTATGGAGGAGGACCTCGACCTAGGTTTGAGAAATACACCCCCTTGAGGATCCAGCCAACAGAGGTTCTGGAGGTGACAAGAGACCTCCAATAAATGAAATTTCCATGGTCCAGAGCGAGAGGACCATCGAAGCTGAAATCTGATAAGTTTTGTCATTTTCATAACGATTATGACCATGATACTAACCAATGTTTCCATTTGAAGGATGAGATTGAAAGGTTGATCCAGGTGGGTCACTTGAAGGAGTTTGTTTATAGAGACGAAACTCTTGAGGGAGTAAGAGGAGGGAGCAAGAGGAAAAGACGGATGACCGGGATAAGAGGAGGAAGGAGGAAACTGAGAAAAATCCAACACATAAGAGGGACCTGACTTAGATAACTCTGGGAGGGCCAGCTGTTGGTGGTTCCTTTCGAACTAGAAAGAAAAGTGTTCGAGGCTTAGAAGCAGAACAGTGGAGAGAAAGAAAGGAGATGGGGCGATTGGAGTCGGCCCCACAAGTTTCGTTTGGACCAAAGGATATTGGAGACGAGAACCTCATATTGATTCCTTGATAATTACAACTGACATTGCAAGATACGATGTGGCCAGGATCTTTGTGGATACATGAAGCTTAGCTGATATTATGATGTGGGATTGCTACAAGAGAATGGAGCTGAATGCTAAATTATGACCTGTGGAGACATCTATCTACGGTTTTACAGGAGGTGCTATCCAGCCCCTTGGTGAGATCACCTTGCAGGTGAAACTGGGTGAGCATCCTAGAAAAAGAGTCTTAATGGTAAATTTTCTAATTGTGCAAGCACCTGCACCGCACAATGTGATATTTGGGAGGATGATGCTGAATACCTTTCGAGCAGTGGTATCCACTTACCACATGAAGATGAAATCTGTAGTAGGAGAGGAAGATAGGATGAGCTGGAGACAATGAAAGGAGACGATCCTGAAATAAAGAAAGCAAAGTTATTTGAAGAGGGGGAGTCTGCAAAGATGCAGGCTGATAAGGAGCTGATGGTAATTGAGTTGTACCTAGGGAAGGTAGGATAAACTACCAGAGTTGGGACACATAGGAGTGAAGGACTGACCGGAAAGCTGATTGAGGTCCTGAGGAGGAATGTAGATATTTTCGCTTTCTCACCCGAGGATATGACAAGGATTCCCCCGGATGTGGCTATGCATTACCTCAATGTAAAGCCAGGAGCAAAACCAGTGAAATAAAGATTGAGACATTTCGGACAGGAGAAAATAATTAGAGAATTGAGACAAATGAGGATCCTCCTCGTAGGAGGAACTAGAGAATTGAGGGTCACGGGTTCACTTGACCGGAAGATACTGGTATAAACATTCATTCACTGCACAACGCTTGAGATGCTCGTCCGTGAATGAGGGGGAGTATGAGTAGAGAGAGATACATGAAGGATGCCATGCAGATTATACTCTCGGATGCCATGCAGATTATACTGAGAGAGATATGTGGAGGACGCTGCGTAAATCATGCAGGTTTCTGGCCCACAATGCTAGAGATGCGAAAGAATTGAAAATAACACAACTTAAGTAGGGTGTGTGCGGACAATAAATCAATAAGACAAACCATGAAGAGGAGAAGGCCTAGAGAGTGGGCTCATATGAAGAGACTTGGAGATTTAGATTGATTGGAGGAGGCTGAGAGTTGGGATATACAGAACCTTTAGAGATGGAGAAGAGAAGACCCGAAGAGTGGGCTCATATGAAGGGATTTGGAGATTGAGACTGATCGTAGGAGACTGAGAGCTAGAATATACAAAACCTTTATAGAGGTGGAGAGGAAAAGGTCCAGAGTGTGGGCTCAGATTGAAGAGATTGAGGTTGATCGAGGAAGGACTAGACAGGGGACTTCACGAAAGAAGCTCTGATGGAGCTGTCCGATGGAATACATAAAACCTTGGGGTAGGTGAATGGAGTCTTATTTGAGCCGAGTACAAAGCCCCTTGGGCTCAGAGGTACTTACACACTTTCTTTATATTGGTAGTTGCACATACGAGGAGAATTAGTTCGGGCATGTGTAGGGAATTTGAATTCTATTTATGCATGTTTGAGGGTATTAAGCTTTACAACTTTATACATGAGATATGTGTTTAGTTTGAGAATCTTTCGAGTTTACAACTTTATACATGAGATATATGTATGGCTGGAGAGACCTGGTTCATAGCTTCATGCATGCCGTATGTGCTTAGTTTGAGAATTTGGAGCTTATATTATTATGCATGAGATAGACGTTCCTTGGCGGGAAAATTGAGTTCTACGGAGTGCTTCGGATTTAAATTAACCCCTTTTTATGTGATTTTGAGAAATGACACTCTTTGAGGGGTGTCGAGTCTAAAACCTTTTGATTAAGGTCCTGAGTTAATAAGTCCCTCGAGGGACGTCAAGCTTACTCTATAACCTTTTAGTGATAAGATTTGGAGAAGAGATACGTTGAGCTGACGAAATAGATTGAATCAATCGGAATGGGGAATGACGGAAACAGGGACTTTGGTAGGAGGAGAGAGAAATTGCCCACATGAGGGCAGAGAAGTACAAGAGCCAAGTGAAGGCTGCATACAACATGAAGGTGACTTGAACCTTCGAAGGGCCGATGCCTTGAAACATATGGGAAAACTGAAGCTAATTGGGAAGGTCCCTGCAAGGTTACGCAAGCCTTGAAGTGAGAAGCATACAGGCTACAAGACATGGAAGGGAGACATATAGCTCGCCCTTGGAATGTGTGCAACTTGAAGAGATTCTTCATTTGAGAGAAGACATGTATCCTCGAGGAAGTTGGGAGAGTTGAGGCCCTTAATGGGTGTCGAATTGAGAAAAACCTTTTGATTAAGATCTTGAGAAAAACCTTTTGAATAAAGGCATTGAGAAATTGAGGCCCTCAACGAGTGTCGAATTAAGAAACCTTTTGACTAAGGCATTGAGAAATTAAGGCCCTCAACGGTGTCGAATTAAGAAACCTTTTGACTAAGGTTCTGAGAAATTGAGGCCCTTAACAGGTGTCGAATTGAGAAAAAACCTTTTGACTTAGGTTTTGAGAAATTGAGGCCCTTAAAGGGTGTCGAATTGAGAAAAAACCTTTTGAATAAGGCATTGAGAAATTAAGGCCCTTAATGGGTGTCGAATTGAGAAACCTTTTTTGAATAAGGCATTGAGAAATTAAGGCCCTTCAGGGGTGTCGAATTGAAAACCTTTTGATTAAGGTGCTGAGACAATAAGTCCTCAATGGATGTGGAGTTTATTTGGAAAAAAATCCCTTTTTATTATAAGATGCATTAAATTTTGAAAACATATCAGCCAAGAAAGACAGAAACAGTGGCTCCGGGGAGGAAGGACCTCAGGAGACTGCCCAGAAGGAGGCAACATATCCAACTATACGATATCTCTTGGACTTAGAGGTATTCGTGTGAACCCTTTTTTAAGTGCTTACTTAAAAACACTTTACATATTGAGATTGAGAAACATGCTCGAACTGGAAGAGATTGAGCCCTATTGAAAACTTGAGATTTGATTGGATGCATGTGAGAGATTGAAGGCATGTATATACTTTGTTTATGCATGAGAAATGTATTTAGTTTGAGGAGATTAATTTCGTAACTTTATGCATGAGAAATGTGTTTAGTTGAGGAATCAAAGTTATGTTTACGCATCAAAAGTGTGTTTAGAAAACTAAGGTTATGCATGAAAAATTTGTTTAAACTGGATACGAAAAACTTGGAGGAATGCCCAGAAAAGGAGATGATCGGAAAAGGTAGCGATGGAGAATGAAAGACGATGACAAGGAGGAGTATTGAGAAAAAAATGAAAAGAGACGATTTGGAGATCGCTGAATGGAGAGTTTAGGCGGTGGCTTAGTGGGCCCCTATTTTATCGGAAGTCAAAGAGTCGCGCATTTGAAAGGCCCGTCTAATTAGGAGTGAGGGGGATAAATTGCCAGATGGGACAAATTAACTCCTTCGAGGGAGGTAAACATGATAAGGAACCTGAAGAGAATGATTTCCTCTTGAGAGTAGAGTCACCTCTCGAGAGTAAGGGGGAGTAGTTGATGGGGAATATTTATGTCATCCAATAGGAGAAGACATGTGGAACATTGACCATACCCTGAGTGGGTCGCAATAATAGAGAAAGGGGCTTGGAGGCCCAGGATCCTGACAGTCGAGTGGACTGGAGGAGATCAAATAATGGACCTGAAGGAGAGCAGGGCCCAGTGAAGGAAAGTAGGCCTAGAAGACGAGGCCCAGGGAGCTAACCTGGGCCCAGAGATGAGAAGTCCAGGAGATTGGACCGACCTTTGGATATGGGCTCAAGCAGATTAGGCCTGGGAGCAGTGGCCTACGAGGGCGGATTTCTATTTAAGAGTTAGTTGAGATATTCCAGGGAGTTGGCCGAGAAGAGCTGGCTAAGCCCGAGATTCGAGGAAGTTGTTGAGCAGGTAGTTGGAGAGTGCGAAAAGGATGGAGAGTCGTTGGATTGAGATCAACGGCTTAGGATGACGATCCACGTGGAAAGAGAGCTGAAGACGTGGGATCTGTGAATCAATTCTGAGAAGAGGGGGGAGAAATGACAAGGCACGACGGAAAGGTGGAGAGAGTGGGGAAAACAGTTACCTCATTTCCAGGGGATTTAAATATCCCTCTCAGGTAGCACAAAACACACGAACACAATCACATATTTGACATACTTACTTGAATTAAACTATTTGATACTATTTCACCTGAGATTAAGAGTGATAAGTGACTTGAGCATCGGAGAGCCCGCGCCGGAGCCCTCTCCGGCGTGTATTTAAGGTATTATCGTTCGTGGCGTGGAAAACTCAGAAGAGGAGATAATCAAACCTGGTCCTCCCTCGAGTCCAGGTGTTTACAGGAATTGGCGAGGATCCTGCTGTCAAAGCTTGTTGATTCCTTGACATTCAACGTATGAATCCTTTGAATTCCAGGTCATCTCTTGACCACTTTTTTTGCACATCAGATTTAATATTTTACTTATATTAAATTAAGTCAAAATAAAAATTACTTAAAAAAATAAAGTATATAATAACGTTAAATAAATAAAATATAAAATATCCCTCTTGCAGATGATGGAGCCAATTGCAGATGCATATGGTATATCCTTCATGTGTTGGATATCAGCGTCTGTGGAAGGACAATCCTTCTTAGACAGCTTTATCCCATGACATGCCGGTAGAGAACCTCTCTTAGAGTTCTCCATCGCAAAATCGCTTCAACACCTTGTTTACATAGGTGGACTGTGACAGCCCCAACATCTTCTTGGATCTATCCCTATGGATCTTGATCCCTAAGATGTAGCAGGCTTCACCAAGATCCTTCATCATGAAAGTCTTTGACAACAATTCTTTCACGGACTGCATGAGTGGGATACTGTTTCCCATAATCAGTATGTCATCGAAATACACAACTATGAAGACAATATTCTTCCCATTGCATTTCCGATAGAAGTACAGATCTTCCAAATTTCTGACGAAGTCAAACGATTTGACAGCCTCATCAAATCGGATATTCTAACTCCTATAAGCTTGCTTCAATCAATAAATGGATTGTTTAAGTTTGCACACAAGATTATATTTTGGCTTCGATATAAAATCTTCTGGTTGAGTCATAAACACTTCCTTATCAATATTACCATTGAGGAAAGTTGTTTTGACATCCATCTGTCAAATCTCATAATCGAGATGTGCTGCTACCGCAAGTAAAATTCGAATGGACTTGATTTTAGCAATTGGTGAGAAAGTCTCATCATAGTCAATGCCTTCGCGTTGGCTATAACCTTTCGCCACTAACCTAGCCTTGTAGGTTTGTACTTTGCCATTTGCACCAGTCTTACGTTTGAAGACCCATTTGCAACCTATGGGTCTAACCCCTTTCGACAACTCAACCAAGTCCCAAACTTGATTGGTGTACATCGAATTCATCTCGGATTTCATGGCTTCATGCCACTTCTTTGAGTCAACATCTATTGTTGCCCCAATGTAAGTTCTAGGATCGTGTTTATCCGGGATCTCCATGTCATCATGTTCCTCTACAAGGAAACCATAATATCTAGTGGGTGGATTACGAACCCTAGTGGACTTACGGAGTTGTGGTTGTTTAGGCTGCACATTCTGATTGTGAAAATTTTGTAGTACAATTTCATCGTTGACCGGGCAGGCCTCAAGAGCGATACTTCCGGATGCCTCTTAAGCGGGAGATTGAACTATGCCGTTCTCATTCGGCCTACTTGGAGTTCGTTGCTCAGGCAATGCAACTCCAATTACGCTCCCACTGGCAGAAAGAGGATCACTTAGTGATAAACTTCCACCATGTGAGCTGCAAAATCCTCCCACTGATTCTTTGTCATGTTGCTTTGACAAGACATCAGCCTCCTTGTTAATTTGTGGTGCTTGAATTCCTTCAAGCTCTATCGTCTTACGGCCTTGTTCCTTGAAGACATAATCTTCTTCAAAGAATTTGGTCTGCCTAGAAACAATGATTGTTTGTTTCTCAGGGAGATAGAAATAATATCCTCTAGTTTCCTTAGGATATCCCACAAAGTAACCCTTTTCACCTTTTGATTCCAACTTATCAGTGAGCATTTTCTTCACAAACGCGGGGCAACCCCATGTCCTTATGTGAGAGAAAGTTGGCTTCTTGCCGTGCCATAGCTCGTATGGCGTATGCTCAATCGATTTGGATGAAATCATATTCAGAATGTAGATTGAGGTTTGGAGCGCGTATCCCCATACGAAAGTTAGAAGAGAGGAAAAGCTCATCATGGACCTTACCATGTCTAACATGATTCAATTTCTTCTCTCGGACACTCCATTCATTTGGAGTGTGCCGGGAGGAGTCCATTGTGATTAGATTCCATGCAACTTCAGATAATTGGTGAATTCATGGCTAAGATATTCTCCTCCTCGATCTGATCGAAGAGTCTTAATACTCTTACCAAGATGCTTCTCTTCTTCAACTTTATACTCTTTGAATTTCTCAAAAGATTCGGATTTGTGTTTCATTAGATACACATAGCCGAACCTAGAGAAGTCATCAGTAAAAGTTATGAAGTAGCCGAAGTGGCCCCTAGCTAGAAGTGGAAATGGTCCACAAACGTCACTGTGGATCAACTCTAGAACTTCTTTGGCACGAACCCCTTTCCCAGAAAAGGGTTTGTTGATCATTTTGCCCTTAAGACAAGATTCACAATTTCCATAAGACTCAAAGTCGAATGTGGTTAAGTAGCCTAACTTTCTTAACCTTGCAATTCTTTTCTCGTTTGCATGACCAAGTCTACAATGCCACAAGTAAGTTGGGTTTTCACGATTACTAAGTTTGAGTCTTTTATTTTGTATATTAAGAACATTATATCCTCAATGCAACAAGTATAAACCATTAGATAAAGGAGCATTTCCATACACATCACCATTAAGAGAAAAATAACAATTATTGTTTGCAAAATGGAAGGAAAAACCTTCAATATCCAACATAGGAATAGAAACAATGTTGCGGGTAATAGAAGGAACAAAATAACAATTATTCAGTTCAAGTCTAAAACCAGAGGGTAAATCTAAAATGTAAACGGCAACACGTTCAACGCAGCAACTCTTGCTCCATTCCCAACGTGTAAAGCGACTCACCTGGCCTAACTGCCCTGCTATCCTTGAGACCCAGCACATTTGTACAAATGTGTGAGTCACAACCGGTATCTAATACCCAACAGTTAGTATCATTTGTGGACATGTTTATCTCAATAACAAACATACATGTTCAAGAGGGCTGAGACACCTTGTGTCTTCTTTTCAGCTGCTAGAACCTTGCAGTCCTTCTTCCAATGCTCCTTCTGCTTGCAATGGAGGCATACATCCTTGTCCACCCTCTCCTTCTTTTGAATTCCACCTTTGGCCTTAAGGAAGCTTGGCTTGGAGCTTTCTTTGCCTTGCCCCTTCGCTTTTTCTTCCCTTTCGGAGCAGAAACTCACCATGAGCATGAGCTTTTCCTTAGCAGTGGAAGACTCAAAGGTCTTTAGCATGTTATGCAGCTCGGGCATGGTCGATTCCATGTTATTCATATTAAAGTTTACCACGAAACTCAAATATGAATCGGGAAGCTACTGAAGAATGGCGTAAACAACAACATTGGTCTAGAGCTCAATGCCTAGACGACCAAGTTTCTCAATTAGCCCAATCATCTTCAACACGTGAGGAGAAACCTTCCCTCCCTCAGACAGTCGGCATCTGAACAGATCTCTCATCACTTCATAAATCTCGGAACGAGATTCAGAATCAAAGAGATCCTTCAGATGCTTGATCATCTCGAAGGGAAGCATCTTCTCATGCTGCCTTTGCAATTCGAGAGTCATCCCGATTAGCATAAAACATTAAGCCTGAGAAGCATCCTCTTGATCCTTCTTTTGAGTTGCGGCGTCAAACGCATCAGCCTCTTCAGTACCAGCCTTCGGGGTAGCAGGGATTGGCGTGTCCAACACGTACTCAATCTTTTCTTGCCTGAGCACCAAATGAACGTTTCGGTGCCAGTCGAGAAAGTTTGGCCCAACCAATTTGTTCGTTTCCAAAATGCTTCTCAATGACAAGTTATTCATTTCAACAATCCTAGAGAGATAAAATAAAATGGGAATTAAAACACATAATTCCTATGACCAATATTCAGCAATCAAAATAAATATGGCCTTTAAATTTATTTCGTTTCCATTATTTTCACATACTTAACGACCTCATCGGAAAAGTATGAATTTATATCAAATATAAATTATAATGGACTAGGATCCATATTACTACCATCATAATCCCAGCGAGGGTTGATCATTACAATAGCATAACTGGTAGGTCTCCAAACCCATTGCAAGATTGCAATTCCTAGTTTATTGAACCTAGTTCAATTAATGTCCCTTAACTTTCGTTCCCCGCGAGGGCTAGCGAAACAAAATTAAGTTGGTTTACAACCATCAAACAGCGACATTACATGTCCCTATAAAAGTCACATTAGATGTAGATTCGAGCAAAAGACGAGGGTCTTAAATACTCATTGGAACGAAATCTCCGGTTTACTTTTAATTTTGATGGAAGACATCTTATCAAATTAATGAGAAAACCATATTTTAGTGAGGAACGTTTTTAAAGGCAGGGTATTAATTGCTTAATCGAGATCCATCATGCTATCTACGTCATATTTGAGCAATTATTGGGCGTCGCCTACCCAAACATGACTAACACAGACTAACAAATATTTGGGCGCTGTCTACCCAAGCATTTAATACGGTCCGACAGATATTGGGCGCCGCCTACCCAAACAATTATAATGCGGACTATAAAATGCGTTAACTAATTTAAGCAAATAAATAAGTCAACTAAGTGGGATTTAATGAATCCTTTTAAAACGAATTTTAAGTTCAATTTAAAACTCAATTTTAAGATAATTAAAATCAATTAATCCAATTAATTGTTCTTGGTCCAACCATTATTTAATTTCAGAATTAAACTTAATAAAATTTCCAAAATTAAATTTTAATTTATTTTATTTCTGGGGGCTCAGGTGCAATTTCTAAAATTGCACCGGAGGGTCTGTCTCAAATCGAATTTGCAAAACAACCCTCCTACATCATCACCCTTCCAAATCAGATCCAATCCGAAAAATCGAACACCCACAATTCAGATGAATCAGTTTCATCATCATCGAAGAACAACAAATCAGAATCCAATTAATCGGTTCTATCATCATTCGAACAACAACAAAAACCAAAAACCCTATCCAGATTCAAGAGGTTCGAAGAATAGGGGAGAAGTGAATAGGGCGAAGTGAACAGGGCGAAGTGACGTGCGCGGCAAGTCGAACAGGCGTGAGTCACCGCCGTCGCTCATCACCTGCAGGCGACTCGCCGCCGTGAACGAGAGATAGATGGGAGGGGCGCGCGCGGAGCCACGATCTCTTTAATCGAACTGGTTCAAAACCAGAACGAAGAAGACAATCGAATTGGTGGTGCGCCGTCACTAGTTCGTCTTAATTCCGGTGGCGCGCCGCCTTGAAACGCATTGAGATGGACACGACGGTCGAGTCTCAAAAGAGTTCAAGCATCGACGACTCAAAATCGGGACGAATCTGTTGCGCACCGCCACAAAATGAGCCGAAGAGAGGGCGCACCGCCGTGAATAGATACTTAAAACCAGGGACCTCGCCTCGAAGACGATGTCACATGAAGCAGCCCTCGCTAGCCACACCGCAGTCTTTCGCACGCATAGCGAGGCACGGCACCTAGCGCCGGCCTTCAGCGACGCTGCGTAGCACCGTCGGTAGTGGGAAAAGAGGCGAGCAGTGGCGAAATTCCCAAAAAAGGGAAAACCCTAAAATTGAGGGGAAGAAGATGAACGAGCCGGGTAAATCAAAAGGGGGAGAGGGGTGTGGTCTTATCAAATAAGTCGTGCCCAACGGTTTTTAGAAAAAAATTAAAAACTAAATTTTAATTATGCAATTAAAAACAAGAGCCTGAAGCTCTGATACCACTGTTGGAATATAGAGGCACCAACACGTAATATATGTGCAGCGGAAATAAACAGTTCACCAACAACGAACAATTAATTACATAAACGAGTACGAATAAGCGTAACTAGAAATCTTACAGCAATTCGAAAGCAGATTTCTCAACTATGGTATCCACGTAATCCCCGTTCACAGACTTGCACAATTTGCAAGCTTTGAATCCCGAGACGAATTTGCTAGGAAAATTCTAACTCTAGATTTTATGGAGAAAATATGAACACTTGTATTATGAATTCCCAAGAGCTCATATATATAGGGAGACACAACTTAAAACCTAAGCTAGCCCGATTGGGAAATAAAATCCCTAATCTTATTTAAATTAAATCCCATTAATTTAATTCCCAAATATAAAATCTCTACGGATTTAATTCCCATATATATCAAATCTCTACGGATTTGATTCCATATATATTAAATTCTATAATAATTTTCCATATATTATTATTGGGAATCCAATTTAATTAAACATTGTTGGGAGATGAATTTAATAAAGATTTTGATTAGATCCCAAAACCCCTGAGTATGACATGTATCAGGATATCTTGGTAGTATAGGATCAGGTTTTCAATAGATATTAAAACTCAGGATTATCTGCACTCTGTATAGTCAGCAGATATAAATCAGGGTGAAATAGGTTTGCTTTAATTTTACTAAAGAACTCAGAAGTTCCTGAGTAGCTCAAAAGAATCCTGAAGATAAAAGAATCCTGAAGACAGAAGAATCCTGAAGATAGAAGATCCTGAATACCAAAGATCCTGAAGACTGTTTTGTACTGATCAAAAAGACTCTGAACAGCTATTTTGAGTAAATAGTGTTATGTTCATTCTTAGTACAAACAAACAGAATGTTAGACATTCGTGGACATTAAGGAACATATCAGCTCAGTAAGGTTGACCTAAAAAGAGCCATTTTGTTTGTCTCTGTTCAAAGGACGAATTCGACCAATGAGGAGGCAACAAAACGTACTTTACTGACACTGAAAGCGACATCTCACTGAAGAAATGTCAGGGCTGATATCTTCCAGTTCACAGAAATTGGTGATTGGCTACGTGGCTGCATATTTTCTAAAACATGCAATGGTGCGTTCAAACCTTAGAAATAGTCGTTCATCAATAACCAAAAGAGTAAACCCTTAATGTTATCTCTTCCAACGGATAGTTTTTCAAGAGTGACCTTGGAGAGTTGCCTATAAATACCAGTGACCTTCACCATTGCAAGGTTACGGGAAATCAAGTCACTCTAGAGCTCATTCGTATTCTTGCATTTGAAGCACTCGAAAAACCTAAGATTTCTCAAGTGTTTCACATTGAAGAGAGCTCATTCACTAAGCCTAGCCTTTGAATCTGTTCTTATTGTCAAAGGATATCTCACCTTAGTTGGAAACCAACCAAACCCCAAACCCTATTGCTAGGTAGTTTGAGTGTGTGATTGTTGGAGAGTGAGAGTTGTAAAGAGTTAGTAAGCTGCAGT
Source organism: Stenogyne calaminthoides (assembly GCA_037126765.1). NCBI lineage: Eukaryota > Viridiplantae > Streptophyta > Magnoliopsida > Lamiales > Lamiaceae > Stenogyne > Stenogyne calaminthoides. Next base: position 15,578,140 of record JBBCBC010000005.1, on the reverse strand, counting down.
TGAGTTTAGCCAGAAAACTCTAGAGGAGAAGTTAGTAAGCTATTTGAGACAGAAAAGCTTGTGTGTGTTTGAGTTAGTAAGTTGCAGTAGTTCAACTAGAAAACTCATTATAAAAAGTTAGTAAGTTGCTGAGTTCAGTTTGAAAGCTTGAGGAAGTAGTAGTAGTGAGTTAAGGAATTTCTCTGAGGATCAGAGAGAGTGGACGTAGGAGCTTTGCCTCTGAAACACTATAATTTGCTGTGTTGTTTGCTTTTTGCTTTGCATTTTAACTGTTGCTTATTTTCACTGAAAGCATAGATTTTCCTGATATTCAATTGGAATCAATCCACCGAGTGTTCATTGAATTGGTTACAACCTTAACCACTGATTTACTAAGGAAAATATTTTCAGCAAGATAAAACGATTATAAACCTAGGGCCAACACATTCCGCAACCTTGATAAGCTAGAACAGATAATTATCAAACTGAACAAAATCTACTGAGTATTCAGTAAGATAGTTATCTGATCCAAGCTTCTCAAAACTCTGATAAAATCTTAGAATCAGTTGGGCTAATTTGAAGCTAGTGAAAGCTGCTCAGGATTATTGTCTCAGTAGACTTTGACTCAGGGCAATTTGTGCTTCTCATGGCTAATTCTCAGAACATCCTGACCTGCTGATTTCAGTATAAAGAAAAGTTTTAAAAATCACTGAACACATGTATTTCCCCCATACACGTGTAAGACTCTTTATACTGGGACCAACAAGTGGTATCAGAGCAGTGGTTCATTTTGACCACTTGCTTTGGTATCCATAGTCTTGTTTGCTGAGAGACTTTGGTGGTCTACTGAATAGATTTTATTGTTGATATCTTACAAGACTCATTCATTATGCCTTCTAAGAAACTTCATATGTTCTCTATTGAGAACTATGATTTATGGAGATTGAGAATGTAGTCACATCTGTATTCTAAGCATGAAAGAATGTGGAGAGTGGTCTCTCAAGGACCATTTGAGTACACTGTTGTGAATCTCGAAAATTTACATCGATCTTTGAGAAAAGATGATCCCAGAGATGAACTTCCTAAGTCTGATGACCAACTTACTCCTGATGAGAGAAAGTTAGTCAACTTAGACTATATTGTTAAAGATACTTTATACAACAGTACTATTGATGATGGTGTTATGGGGATGATTTCTCATTGTGAAACTTCTAAAAAAATACGTGACACACTTGCTATCATGTGTCAAGGCACAGATCATATCAAAGAAAATAAACTATCTGTTGCCATTGCAAAGTTTGACAGTTTTGAAATGGAAGATGGTGAATCCATTGATAAACTGGAAGTCGATTATACTAGTATCATGAATGATCTGAATTTTCTTGGGAAAAGATACCCAAAATGAGAAGTGACACTGAAAAATCTTATAAGATTGTCTAAGAAATGGGATATACATGCTGTGGTGATTGAAAACACCAAAAATATTGATTCTATGTCATACCAACAAGTTTTCTCTGAACTGAAAGCTTATGAATTTGTGATTGATAAGAAAACAAAGAAATCTGACAGCAAAGATGAATCTTCATCTAGCAAAAATGTAGCTTTCAAAGCTAAAGAAAAATCCTGCAAAGCTAGAGAGTCTAATAACTCACCTGCCAAAAATCAGGATGAGCAAGAAGATAAGCTAGTACTGTTGGCAAGAAGGTTTGAAAGACTCAATAGCAGATATGGAAAATACAAGAAGTACTACAAAAATAACATATACAGGAACAGGAACAACTCAGAAGCTGAGGACAGATCCACTGAAAAGAGGAAGGACCACAAAGCTGAAGGATCTTCATCCAGAAAGAAGGACTCCAAGACCAAGGAGGAGAGTGATCAGGATGATGATACCAATAGATGATACAACTGCAAAAAGAAGGGTCACTTCCAGTATGATTGTTCTGAGCTAAGTGTTAAGGAAAGAAAAGAAAGGCAAGCCAAAAGAGACAAGAAGAACTCAAGCAAGAAGGCTATGGTTGCTGAAGAAGAAGAACAATCTGAAGAAGGATCTAGCTCTTCAGAAGAAATGTTCTCAGACAGTGATAGTGATGATGTCTGCCTTTTTGCCATTGAGGAGGTAAATTCTTCTATCTCTGTTGCTGCTCCTACACAAGCACCTGAGTTATCAAGTTCATCAGTAACCAGTAATTTTGACCTGATGAATTCTTTTGAGAATCTTATGAAGGACTATTCTGTGTTACAAGAACTGTTCATAGAAACTCAAGAGCAGAATGAGGAACTGACTGCTGAGAATCTAAAATGGAAAAACTCTAATGCTGCTGAGATCACTTCTCAATTAATGGGAGCTACTGATGAACTAGATGTTCTGAAAGTACAACTCTCAGAGAAAGAGAAAGTGATAGAGGCCCTGAAAGGAAAATTAGAGAAATCCACTGAGGAAAATCAGCTTATCAGGACTGAATTCAATGACCTCTTTGAGAAACATGAAACTCTAAAGAAAAGTGAGGATAGCTTGCGGAGAAAGGTAGCTCTATTGAATTCTACATCTAAAGCAATAGATGAAATTCAGAGTTATCAAAGACCTGCAACTATAAAGGCTGGATTGGGATATAATCCAGGGGGAACCTCACAAGGTCATCTGAATGCTGCTTCTTCTAGTAGCACTAAGACTGTCTTTGTTAAACCGGTGGTTCGTACTGATCTTCCCATTGAAGAACAACCCCGTGTTTTAGACAAGGGTAAAGGACCTATGGTTTCAGAGAACCTGAAGGTTCAGGAAGGAAAGCCCAAATCTCAGGAAAAGGCTAGAAAACCTGAACACTCAGTAGAAAATCCTCAGGCCAGTACTTCGAAGCCTCATGCTAAGAATACCAACCTGAAGAAATTTGCACTGAACCATCAGAGGAATCTTCAGAAGAGAAACACTCAGCCGAGACATTCTCAACTGAGGAAACCAAGTCCTCAGGATACTGAAAGACCAAAATTTCAGTACAGGCAACCTAAACCCCACCTGACTAAGGGTAAAGGTTTCCTAAACCTAAGTCAGCAGAGATATAGACCAGCTGCACCAAGGCCAAAGCATTGGAACAAGAGGCCTGAACCCAAGAAGAACTCTAAGGCTCATGTTCATGCTAAGGCTGACACTCATACACAAGATACTGCCAAGGCACCTAGGGTGGTGAATGTGTATGTAGATGTTTATGGAAGATAAATCAGCCACTCTAAAGTAATTAGAGTTATCAGGTAGATTTGGGTTCCAAAATGTACAGCTAACCTGGTAGGACCCTACACCAAATGGGCACCTAAGACCCGATCTGTTTTTCAGGTGAAGGAGAAGGGCACTGAGTTGAATGAAGACAACATAACCCTGATGAGTGGAAGTGAAATAGCTCCTGCTGCATGGTATCTGGATAGTGGATGTTCAAGACACATGACAGGATATAAACAATTACTCACTGACTATGTTGAGCAAAAAGGCTCTCAGATTACTTTTGGAGATAACTCCAAAGGACAGACTGAAGGATATGGAACTCTTGAAATTGATTCTGTCCATATCCATGGTGTATCATATGTTTCTGGTTTAAAGCATAATCTGCTTTCTATCAATCAATTCTGTGATAAGGGATTTAGTGTTGAGTTCTCAAGGAACTTATGTTATGTGAAATACAATGCTTCACAACAAATATTACTGACTGGTACTAGAAAAGGAAATGTGTATCTTGCTGATTGGAGATTAACTCCTAAGGATACATGCTTGGTTGCAAAAAGTTCTACTGATACCAATTGGTTATGGCATAAAAGTCTGAATCACTTAAACTTCAAAACCCTGAACAAACTTGCAAGATTAGCACTTGTAAGGGGGTTACCAAATGAAGTGTTCAGTAAAGATCATGTGTGTGATGCTTGTCATAAAGGAAAACAAATCAGAGCATCATTCAAAAGCAAAATAGAAGTATCTACTGATAGAATACTTCAACTGTTACATATGGATCTATTTGGTCCAGTAACACCTGTGAGCACCAATGGCAGAAAATACACACTTGTGGTAGTTGATGACTACTCAAGATATAATTGAGTCATATTCTTACTCAGTAAGAAAGAGACTCGCACAAAAACTCGCCTAAATTATTGAAAAAAGACTCAAGATCTTGAAAAGAATCGAGTGTGGTCAAAATCGATCGATAAAGGGCATTTGAATATATCAACCATATTATATCTGATTATTTTGCAGTAAATGGAATAGCTCATGAAACATCAGTTGCAAGGACCCCACAACAGAATGGTGTTACTGAAAGAAGAAATAGGACACTGAAAGAAGCTGCAAGAACAATGATTGGCGTTTACATTCCTAAGAGATTTTGGGTTTGAAGCAAATAACACTTTGATGCTACTCTCGAAACGATCCATACTGACAAAGAATCAAAGAAAAACACCTTATGGGTTGTGGAATGAAAGGAAGCCTTTTGTTTCTTTCTTTCGTGTGTTTGGTTGTAAGTGTTTCATACACAAAAATGATAAAGATCAGTTGAAAACCTTTGATAGCAAAGCTAATGAAGGAATATTCTTAGGATACTCTGAAATCAGTAAAGCCTTCAGAGTTTACAACTGTAGGACCCTTATTGTGGAAGAAACACCTCATGTTGTTTTTGATGAATCTACTTGTGTTCAAAAGAAACAGGAACATGACTCAGGAGAATTGACAAAGAGGATCACCAGACTTAGCTTGAAGCAGAATGTTAAGCCATCATCTGAGAAGAAGAAGCCCATCATGTTCTATGAATGGAGTGAATCAGACTCAGACAAAGATGCTCAGGATGGAAATATTTAGGTTGGTGAAACTCAGGATGATAGTTCTCCACTGAAGGAAAGCCAACACACTGAAGCTGACCAATCTGAACAAAACCCCAGTTCAGACTCAGGTATGTAATGCCGATGAAGATGTGGTCACAGCTGAGGTAAACTCTGAATCCATCAACTAAGGGGGAACAAATGTCACTGACAATATTCTGAATGGAATTTCCCCTGAGGAAGATGATTCACTCTCTCCTTTTCTGTTGTTCCCTGAGTTTAATGAATTACCCGAACCTAACATTTCTGATGTTGAGGATACTACTGAAGGGGAAACATCCAGGATAAGGTGGTTAGATAGTCATCCCTCAAGTCAGATTGTGGGTGATCTATCAGAAGGTGTTAGAACAAGAAAGTTCCATGGTGAAAGTGATCTATTCTGCTGCTTCCTATCTAAGAAGGAACCAACTGAGATTGAAGAAGCTCTTCAAGATTCATTTTGGATTACTGCTATGCAAGAAGAGCTGAATCAGTTCACAAGAAATGGAGTTTGGGAGCTAGTAGATAGACCTAAGAGGCACAATGTGATTGGAACTAAGTGGGTGTTCAAGAACAAGAGAGATGAAAACAACAACATTGTAAGAAACAAGGCAAGACTAGTTGCACGGGGATATTCTCAAGAAGAAGGCTTGGATTATGATGAAACATTTGCACCTGTTGCAAGACTAGAAGCCATCAGATTGTTTCTTGCATATGCTGCCCAAATGAAATTCACAGTCTATCAGATGGATGTGAAAAGTGCATTTCTGAATGGTGTGCTTAAAGAAGAGGTTTATGTGGAACAACCTCCAGGATTTCGTCAGAATGACCAAGTTTACAGGCTCAGAAAAGCCTTGTATGGTCTGAAGCAAGCACCCAGAGTATGGTATGATACAGTTTCTCAATTTCTTACTGATCATGGTTTTACCAAAGGGATTGTTGATAGAACCCTGTTCAGGATAGAAGATGGAAAGGATATCTTACTAGTTCAGATTTATGTGGACGACATCATATTTGGATCTCCTAATCATCAGATGTGTGAAAAGTTCTCTGCTCTGATGAAAGGAAAGTTTGAAATGTCAATGATGGGGGAGATGAATTTCTTTCTAGGACTTCAGGTGAAACAAACTAAGGAAGGAATATTTATCAATCGGGCAAAGTACACCAGAGATTTGATTGCTAAATATGGTGTGCAGAATTGCAATGCAGTTAGAATTTCTATGAACACTAACTACAAGATGGATCCTGATCCTGAAGACAAGTCAGTTAATCACATTGATTATAGAGGGATCATTGGATCATTGCTATACCTCACAACAAGTAGGCCTGATATTACTTTTGCTGTTGGAATATGTGCAAGATACCAAGCTAATCCTAAGGCTAGTCACATGGAAGCTGCCAAAAAGATTCTGAAGTATCTTAAAGGCACACTGAATAGAGGAGGTATCCAACTGATGATAACCTTGAATTAACTGGTTATTCAGATGCTGATTATGGTGGTTGTAGAATTGACAGGAAATCTACTATAGGAACTTGTCAATTTCTTGGAAGTAAACTGATATCATGGTTTTCAAAGAAACAGTCCTCAGTAGCAACCAACACTACTGAAGCTGAATACATGGCTGCAGGAAGCTGTTGTGCACAGATTCTTTGGCTCAGACAACAATTGAGGGATTATAAAGTTATAGCCAATGAAGTACCTATATTTTGTGATAATAATAGTGCAATTGCTATTACACAAAATTCAGTATTACACACCAGATGTAAGCATGTTGATATCAGACATCAGTTCATCAGAGATCATGTTAAGAAAAAGGATATAAGAATGGAGAAAATTCATACTGATAAACAGAGAGTTGATATTTTGACAAAACCATTGGCTGAGTCAAGATTTCAGGAACTATCAGTAGAATTAGGTATGTTGGATCCAGGTGAGTGAATTCACTGAAGGGAGAAGTCCTTCAGGTGCATGTAGTTATTCAGGAGGAATAACTCAGGACATAATTTTCTCAGGAAGGAAACTGAGACTAAGGATAATTCTTGTCAAGATCAGTATTCAGTAAAGATTATGCATTCAAATAATCCTGAAGCAATAGTGACACATGCATTAATTCACATAATTTATTTCACTCAGTAATCATTTGGAATAAATGACAAAAGACCTGAACTTTTAAAGCGGGAATGTTTGGAGCATTTTTTACTGGAAGAAAATACGAACAATCATCTTGATTATCGTGAAGCATCCATTGGTCAACCTATTAACCGCTACTTACCTATTTTCCCAGAAAATTAGCCAAAAAATAGCCATATCCTCGAGATTTTCTTTAATCTCAGATTAAATCTCAGCCATTCATTCTATTTTCCGAGATTTAATCACAACCCTTGGTATTTGGTTTTCAAATTATATATAAACCGACTGTTTGCCTTCATTTGTTTACTTTGCGTTCAAACGATTCAAACACTCAAAAACCCTCAAAATTCCATTACCCAGAAAATCTTCTTACAATGGAATTCCCAAGTTACGCCATGATAAAGAATTTCGCCGAGATGGAAAAACCCTATTTTGAACACGTGGTGGCCATGATTCGACAACAAAGCCACGAAGGTTGAAGAGGAGGCGCTCAATATGTTGCGGATGGCTCGATTATCACATCTTGTGAGCAAGGTGCCAGACTTGGAATTATCCCAAGAGGTGTTGCAATTTGTTGTTAACCTTCGAGAAGGGGGACAGGGAGGACTTGTGTCATAGCTAAGTTTTGGAACTTATGCTAAATCGAAGGCAGAGGTGGTTTGCAACAAGGAGGTAATATTATCTTTAGATGATATTAATGTTGTTTTTGAACTTAACGATAGAGGTGAGGATCCATCTCTATATATGTCTGGAAGAGAGCAGGAGATATTGGACCGTTTTGCAGAAACAAAAGCGGAGTTGAAAGGGGCTCTGCATAAACGATGCCTGAAGCCCAAATACAGAGTCTTGATAGACATTGTGGCAAAGTGCTTGATGAGCACTTCTGGTAGTTTGGAGCAAGTAACCCGGAACAAGTTAAGGCTTATGGCTGCGATTGAGGACTCGCCCTCTATTGATTTTAATTGGTTGAAGTTTCTGGTGAACTGCATTCTTCACCAAAACCAGAAATTGAAGTATGCCAAGGGAGCATTCATGAAGAGTGGAAAGGTCTTGTTTGGGACGAAGATCAGTTTCTTAATAGAGACTTTGCCCAGAGACAACATGTTTTGTATGACAGAAGTTGAATTTTCTCGGACTAGGATTATGTTTCGAAACCCCAAGTCCCAAAAAGGAAACCTGCTCCATCAGGTAGCCAAGGTTCTATGGTTCAGGAGGAACCAGAAGAACATGATGACTTAGACTCTGACCAGGACAATGTAGTGCTTACAGAAGTCATTCAGAAGAAAGTCGAGACGTAATCCGAAGAAAACGCCCCGAGGAGAGTCGAGAAGAAGAGAAAAGAAAGAAATCTCTCGAGTTGCTGAGAGTAAAAAGAGAGATTGGAGAGAAAAAGAAGGCCCAGGATGAGCAGAAAAAGAAGAAGAAGAGGCTCGGGACTATTCGGGAATAGGAGTCAGGAGTGAAATCCCCACTTGATACCCTAGCCAAAGTCAAGCCAAAGCCATCAAGCGGAAGAAACCTCTCAGGAGATAATACCCTCAGGAGGAGGAGGAGGAGACGAGGACGTCTTTACTGAGGTACTCGGTACCAGTATTGGCGATGATAAGATAACCCAAGAGATCTTCACAGGTTCTCAAAAACCTGCTGAAGAGAGCCAAATTACCCTCCCACCCACTCACCCCTCAGAGCCATATTTATCCATACCTTCAGAGGCTCATTCTAGCTCTGAAGAGGAGGCACCGGTTCCTGAACTCAGGAAAGGTGAAGCAGAGGAGAGGGAGTGGAGGCAGAAAGCTGAGAGATTTGTCTTAGACAAATATGCTGAATTGGTGGACTATCCTGATCTTCAGGATATGTTTTTCAGGTTAAAGACCGCCATGCTGATTGTCAATCAATCCTTTGCTATGATGCTAAAGATTGGCAACTTCAGAGGCGAGGAGTTTTGGGCTAAGGAGGTAGCTGAGCTTGATGCTTTTTCAGGCCTAGGGAAACGAAGATTGAGGATCAAGCAAGCTGAATTTGATGCTCTTGTGATGAAGAAACTTGCTGAGAGGAAACCAGCTACTCAGGCTGAAGGAGAAAAAGGGGGTCAGGACAGAGATGAACAGGACCCGTCTCAGGACAAAAATGAGGAAGACATTCCTGAAAGGGACAAAAAGAAAATTGAGTCAAGTGTTGATGCTACAATTCAGGGGGAATAAGCTCAGGATGTTCCACCCTTACAGATGATCACTTTTGACCAGACAGTCCAATATCCTACAGAGCTTGAAGTAACAGTCACTGAGATGACAAATGCTGGAGTTCAAATAGATACTGAGATTCCAATTCCTCCACAACCAGCTGTCGATCTCACACCTGTTCTGGAGAATCTTACCAAGCTCGAGCCTCTGGTGGACCAAGTGTCAGAACTTGCTAAGGCACAATCTTCTCAGAGCAAAATGGTTGAATTGATGAACACATCTGCGGTGAAAACTGATCAGGTAACTTTATTATCTACATCCATTGATAATAAGTTTGCTGAGATAAATGCTATACTAGGAGATGTGTCCAGAGATGTGTTGGAAGAGTTGGAGAAGAAATTTGTGCAACGGTCTAAAATGCTGGAAGAGATGATGAACGCAAGGACTAAAGAACTTGTCAAAGCTGCTGTTGAGGAAATGAGCTCATCACTCATGACCAAGATACATTATAATTTTGGAGGACTTGCTGAGGACACTGCAACAGGGTTGAATGTGCTTCAGAGGCTTCAGGATGAGAACTTTCATATTGCTGCTGAGCTGAGATCGGTTGGGCGTGAGCAACTGCACATGGACAGAACCCTTTCGGAGTTATTGGTTAATTATGATGCCAAAAAGGGGGAAAACTATGATATGCTCACAAAGCTACCAGCTATTGAAGGAAAATTGTTGACTCAGGAGGAAGCTGTGATTCAAAAAGGGAAAAGGAAAGTGCCTGAAGTGACAGTGCATCCTAATGCTGCGGCTGATGTCATTCAGGAACGTGCCAAAAGACAGAGAGCACAAGAGTCCAGCAAGATGGGTGAAGCTTATGCGATCATAAATCCGATTTCTACTGAAGCTGAGACTGAAGCTGAGACTAAGATGAAAGAACCAGCAGAAAAGCCAATCAGAAGGAAACTATCAGGAGAATTTTATGAAGCTGAAGCCCACAGGAGTGAAGAGTCTGAAACTGATGAACTCTTCAAAGAGGGATTTGGTGAATATGATGTGGCTTCTAAGAGAATGAACTGGGATTGGCATAATTCTGTGAAGATAATAGAGGCTGAGAAGAGGAGAAAGGTTGCTTTGTCTGTGTCAGGATCAGAAATGACCAGAAAAGCCAGAGAGGAAGCAAAAAGGAACAGAGGTGGATTCCAAAGGATGATCTACAGGAGGAGAGGCACAAAGCAAAGGAAGAGGATGTGGCCCCATATGGATAAATGGATGCCCATTGAGCTGAATGATAAATGGGAAGTGGCCGAAAGAGAATTTGTGTTCAATTATGACATTCTACAGGTCTGGCCGCGATCCATAGCTGACAGGGATGATGCATTCATTGCCTACATACTGAAGAACTTCACGGTTGAATGCCAGAAATGGTTCAATGTGTTTGACACACTAGGATATCAGTTGAAGGCACCTGGGCAGATCAAATATCCTCCACCGAAGTTCAAGAACGGAATGATAAACTATGACTTCATCTATGCTGATTTTGTGGATCAAGCTGAATACCTCGAGCTGACAGGGAACGAAGCTCAGATTATTCAGAAGAGGGAAGAGCTGAAGAAGCGATACTACGGAATGTTCAATCTTGATCCTCCAGCTGATGAAATTGATTCTGAAGAAGAAGTGTGATGTATTTTATGTTCTGATTGTTTAGTAGAGTAGGATAAACTTTGTATCATGTACTTGTCTTTCTTATGAATGAAACTCTACTGATGTTTTTGCTCTGAAAAGATAATATCTCATTATCTTACTGATTGTTTTTTGTGGTTGCTATTTACTTGTTTTTACTTGCTATAGAAATTGAAATCTGAGTAGATGATAGGTTTATTTCTGTTGTGCTCGCATATTTGTAACAAGATGGTTTTGACATCATCAAAAAGGGGGAAATTGTTGGGAGATGAATTTAATAAAGAATTTGATTATATCCCAAAACCCCTGAGTATAACATGTACCAGGATATCTTGGTAGTATAGGATCAGGTTTTAAATAGTTATTAAGACACAGGATTATCTGCACTCTGTATAGTCAGCAGATATAAATCAGGGTGAAGTAGGTTTGCTTTAATTTTACTAAAGAACTCAGAAGTTCCTGAGTAGCTCAAAAGAATCCTGAAGACAGAAGAATCCTGAAGACAAAAGAATCCTGAAGACAGAAGAATCGTGAAGATAGAAGATCCTGAAGACCAAAGATCCTGAAGACTGTTTTGTACTGATCAAAAAGACCCTAAACAACTATTTTGAGTAAATAGTGTTATGTTCATTCTTAGTACAAACAAACAGAATGTTAGACATTCGTGGACATTAAGGAACATATCAGCTCAGTAAGGTTGACCTAAAAAGAGCAGTTTTGTTTGTCTCTGTTCAAAGGACGAATTCGACCAATGAGGAGGCAACAACAACGTACTTTACTGACACTGAAAGCGACATCTCACTAAAGAAATGTCAGGTCTTATATCTTCCAGTTCACAGAAATTGGTGATTGGCTACGTGGCTGCATATTTCCTAAAACATGCAAGGGTGCGTTCAAACCCTAGAAATAGCCATTCATCAATAACCAAAAGAGGAAACCCTTGATGCTATCTCTTCCAACGGATAGTTTTTCAAGAGTGACCTTGGAGAGTTGCCTATAAATACCAGTGACCTTCACCATTGCAAAGTTACGGGAAATCAAGTCACTCTAGAGCTCATTCGTATTCTTGCATTTGAAGCACTCGAAAAACCTAAGATTTCCCAAGTGTTTCACATTGAAGAGAGCTCATTCACTAAGCCTAGTATTGTTTTATATCCAAAGCTTAGTAAGAGATATCCTAGCCTTTGAATCTGTTCTTATTGTCAAAGAATATCTCACCTTAGTTGGAAACCAACCAAACCCCAAACCCTATTGCTAGGTAGTTTGAGTGTGTGATTGTTGGAGAGTGAGAGTTGTAAAGAGTTAGGAAGCTGCAATTGAGTTCAGCCAGAAAACTCTAGAGGAGAAGTTAGTAAGCTGTTTGAGACAGTCTGAAAGCATGTGTGTGTTTGAGTTAGTAAGCTACAGTAGTTCAGCCAGAAAACTCATTGTAGAAAGTTAGTAAGCTGTTGAGTTCAGTCTGAAAGCTTGAGGAAGTAGTAGTAGTGAGTTAAGGAATTTCTCTGAGGATCAGAGAGAGTGGACTTAGGAGCTTTGCCTCTGAACCACTATAATTTGCTGTGTTGTTTGCTTTCTGCTTTGCATTTTAACTGTTGTTTTTTTTCACTAAAAGCATAGATTTTCTTGATATTCAGTTGGAATCAATCCACTGAGTGTGCATTGAATTGATCACAGCCTTAACCACTGATTTACTAAGGAAAAGATTTTCAGCAGGATAAAACGAGTATAAACCTAGGGCCAACACATTCCGCACCCTTGATAAGCTAGAACAGATAATTATCAAACTGAACAAAATCTACTGAGTATTCAGTAAGATAGTTATCTGATCCAAGCTTCTCAGAACTCTGATAAAATCTCAGAATCAGTTGGGCTAATATGAAGGTAATTTGAAAAGTCGCTTTCGTAATCATTATCTCGATGAGACTTTGAGTCAGGGCAATTTGTGCTTCTCAGGGCTAATTCTCAGAACATCATGACCCGCTGATTTCAGTATAAAGAAAAGTTTTAAAAATCACTGAACACATGTATTTCCCCCCCCATACACGTGTAAGACTCGTTACACCGGGACCAATAAAGATTAATAATAATTAATTCCAAATTAATCTATTATTAAATAATTCTCCATAAATTAAATATTAAATCCAATTTAACATTTAATCAACCAACCATAATCCGTAAAAGGGAACTACTTGTTGTGTGACCCATAGACCCTCACATATCGAGCGATTAGTCAAAATAACGGTCTTAATTGAACCCTAGACAATAAATCAGACATTCTTAATATATGAGGTACGTTGCGAGAAACGTGCAACTACCTGTAACTAAAACATGGGCTATTGCGATTTCCTCATTTCATTCACGAATACTCGATTAGTCTTGAACATGATGAAGTGTTTATTCCAATAACTTAATCATATTATCTCTAATCACTAATTGATCACTTATGTCACACTTGGCCACAAAGTCCAAGTTGACGTGCATTGGTCAATGACTTTGATCCAATTATGATGAGAAGATGAGTATTATCTCTAAATCCACTTTGAGGAATGAATCCTATTCTTGGCTCAACTACCACGCACATGCACTTCGTGATGAACCCAATCCAAGCCATATCTACCCATAGAAGGGTGCAAGCGTCGGTCATGGTCAAAGTTCATCACTCCACACATGTCGTGCGTATTGACCTCAAGTCAAAGGAGTATCACATCACTCCCACTAACCGAGACACACGTAGACACATATAGTGGAACTACATCAAATGGTTTCTTGGATGCGTATACCAATACCCACTAAGGTATTTGTGCATCCATCATGAGATACCTAGTATCTCGTAGTAAGTGAGATCTTATTGACACTCTCTAAGAGTATGATGCAGATCGCACACCAATCTCAATTGTATCATCAATATCCCATTCTTGATGATCCTCGATCGGGGCTATTTGAGAATCAGGCTTAAGTCATCTGAGTTCTCACAACCTCAATGACATCAATGACTCAAGCGAACACAGATAAGAACAAATGCAAACAATCAAATATAATATTCTAACAAGTATAATGCCATACATTTAATATTAAATAAACAATAATATTAAACCAATACTGAATATTATCTTAGCATTATGTCCTTACAATGGATTGTCTCTAGGACACTAACACTAACATTGGTACTGTCATGTGCCTTACAATACCCCTCTCTTTACAGAAATTCTGGAACTCTTCTGATAAGTACTCTAGCCCATTGTCAGTTCTCAGATGTTTCAGCTTCTTTCAATGATGTTCTCCACTTCAATAAGTCAATCTTTAAACTTAACAAATGCCTCAGCCTTGGATTTAAGAATATAAACCCAAACTTTTCTAGAATAATCATCAATGATAGATATGAAATATCTACCCCCAACTTCTGGTGATGTTCTTAGCTAAACCCCACAAATCAGAATGCACATACTCAAGAATGTCCTTAGTAGTATGAGTACTGGTACTGAACTTCAACCTCTTAGCCTTACCATAAATGCAATGTTCACAGATTTCTAGCTTAGAGACCTTCTCTCCACATAACAGATTTTGTTTAGTCAATTCATGTAGGCAACTTTCACTCACATGAGCTAACCTCTTATGCCACAGACTAGTAATATCAGTACTTTAAGAAACATTAGATTGTCCTACAATAGTACTTCCAACAAGAAAGTATAGATCATGCTTTCTTTCACCCTTCAACACCACATTAGGCCCTCTTGAGACACTAAGCTCACCATTCTCAGATTCAAAATTATAACCCATTGAATCTAGTATGCCAAGAGAAATAATATTTCTTCTGAGTTCAGGGACATGTCTGACATTTCTCAAAATTCTTGTGACTCCATCAAAACATCTTCAGGTTGACAGATCCAGTGCCTTTTACTTTACAAGTTTGATCATTCCCTAACAACACATATCCATCTCTCTAATACTTGAAATCTTGAAACCATTCTCTAATGGGACTCATATGGAATGAACAGCCTGAATCAAGAACCCAGTCTGTACTGATCTCTGTAGATGAGACAGATAGTGCCTCTACTGATTCATAACCTATATCATCATTCTTCACAGTCTGGTTAATATGATCCTGAGGTTTAGCTGGTGTAGTATTCCGATCTTTGTTCTTCAGAGCTTTCCACTTTGCACAATTCTTCTTGAAATTACCTGGTTCATGAAAATGAAAACATTTCCTGATATCTCCTTCATTGCCTTCACCAGATTTTTTATCTGGTTTCTTATTTCCCTAACCTCCACCTGATTTCTTATCCTTGGACTTCTTCTTATGGAAAATGTTCTTCATAGATAGCCCTTCACCCACTGCAGCTTGATTCTGGCCACTTGCCTTCTGCAACTCCTTGGATTTCAGAGCAATCTGCACATCTTCAAGGCTAACAAAATCTCGCCTTCAAAATAAGATGGTGTCCTTGAAACTCTCATAAGATTTTGGCAGAGAACACAACAAGATCATAGCCTGATCTTCATCTGCAAGTTTTGTTTCAATGTTCTCAAGTTCATCCAAGATCTTGTTGAATTCATCTAACTGCTCCAGCACAGGCTTTTCACCAGTCATCTTGAAGGCATAAAGCTTATGTTTCATAAACAACTTGTTTGCCAAGGTTTTCACCATGTATAAGCTCTCCAACTTCTTCCATACACCCCTTGCAGTGGCTTCTTTTGAAACTTCCCTCAAAGCCTTATCTCCAAGACATAATATGATGGTACTATGTGAGCCTTCTCAAGTATATCTTTAAGTTTTGCCTTCTCCCCTGGTTTTGATCTAGAGGCAACTTCGGTTTTTTTCCTTCAGAGCATCTGATAAACCTTGCTGCACTAATATGGCCTTCATCTTGATCTTCCAAAGACCAAAGTCAGATTTCCCAGTAAACTTTTCAATATCAAATCTGGTAACCTATTAGATAAGATAAAATATAAAGGCGGTCAAAAGAAATTGGGAACGAGATTGCATTAATCTCTGTAGCTACTCCACCCACATAATTTAAAGAACTAGAATTTGAAAGAAATTCACCCTAAATCTATTAGGGATATACTAAAAAGTATGTTTTTAGTGCTACTTTGAATACAAACTGATTCTTGAAGTTTCTTTATGAAAATAAATCTTTTATCACTACTATTTTCTTTAAATATTATGAATGTTATTTATTTATTGCATAAATGTTCAAAATAATTTACATTGTAGACAATGTGGTGTGTAGTAGATCACAGAAGATCACATTGTCAGATCCTTGTAATAAGAATATTGATTCATTATTTAGATTGAATTGAACAATCCATTGATAGAAATTGAACAATCCATTAATAAGGATTGGTTTATCTTGACCAAGAGATTACACTAGTGCATATGATGCGCTGAATATGACCTACATCGAGATAATCCTTCTAGACTGACTTGGAAAGAAAAGAATTAGATCTCAGTACTTATTGATTTCTTTAATTTATGTCACTTAAATGAGACTGTATGTAATTAATTAATATTGCTTTGATTTATTATGGGTAAAGAATCAATGGGATTTGTTGTAACAGGAAATAACCCGACTTGTCGGAGGTTGGGGATTGCTCGTGCACGTCTTACGGTTAACATATCATGTGACTTTGTTCAGCCAAGCAGAATCAGGTGCGACTTAAAATAAAGGTAGGTCGCTGGCGACTTGAAGAGCTGCATAGGTCGCGGGAGAGACTTAGGGAAGGACAGAGGCTGCGCGGCGATTTGAGAAGTCGCGTAGGTCGGGACCGACTTGACCCGGAGGTCGGATAAAAGATAAATATGGCATAGATGCGGGTAGTCAATGGCGGATTTCACGGACTATAATCGGGGTAAGTATATCTGGATGCGTGACTTGCGGGACAAGCAAGGAAACCCTAGCCTGGTGGCTGAAACCCTAGGCCGACCTGTGAGAGGAAGCCCATGAAAACTATAGCCCTAATTCTGTGTCAATAAATATAACTTGTATTGTACGTTGTAAAGGATGGAACTTTTAGAATCCTAGGCAGAAAATACATAGTAAAATACTCCTGGCTTGGTCGCCCCCAGATGTAGTCTTATTTAACAGACGAACTGGGTAATCAAATATTGTGTTCTTGATTGCTTTGGTGTTTGTAGTTGAGTTGATCGTTATTATTTGTTTGTTGGCCGGTGAAATCAAACCGGGCACAACAATTGGCGCCGTCTGTGGGAAACATTCCTGAGAAATACATATGTTCTCCTTTGTTTTTGTTCTTTTATTTCTGTCAATCGCCATCATCGCTGCACTTAATTGTTAATGGGGGGCCACAGAGACTGTTGCCAGTAAAGCTCCAAGTGTCAAAGCCTCGAAGTTGGGTGATTTCTAGTATTCTCCCTGTTAACTTATTATGAGAGAGATTCAAATGTTCCAAAAAAGATAGAAGTTTGAAGTTATTTGGAATCAGACCAGATAGATAGTTTCTTGAGAAATCAACAGATTCCAATAGCTTCATATCTCCAATATTGTGAGGAATGTGACCTGTCAAACGATTTTGGGACAAGTTCAAAGATTTGTGGACATTAAGGAAAATATCAGCTCAGAAAAGTTAACCTAAATAGAGTCGTTTGTTTGTCTCTGCTCAAAGGAAGATTTCAACCAATGAAGAGGCAACAACAATGTACTTTACTGACACTGAAAGCGACATCTCACTGACGAAATGTCAGGACTGATATCTTCCAGTTCACAGAAGTTGATGATTGGCTACATGGCTGCATATTTCCTAAAACATGCAAGGGTGCGTTCAAACCTAAAAATAGTCATTCATCAATAACCAAAAGAGGAAACCCTTGATACTATCTCTTCCAACGGATAGTTTTTCAAGAGTGACCTTGGAGAAGTTGCCTATAAATACCAATGACCTTCACCATTGAAAGGTTACGGGAAATCCAAGCAACTCCAGAGCTCAATAGTATTCTTGCAAATTGAAGCACTCGAAAAACCAAGATTTCCCAAGTGTTTCACATTGAAGAGAGCTCATTTACTAAGCCTAGAATTGTTACATATCCAAAGCTTAGTAGAGATATCCTAGCGTTTGCATTTGTTCTTAGTGTCAAAGGATATCTCACCCTAGTTGGAAACCAACCCAACCCAAACCCTTTTATTAGGTAGTTTGAGTATGTGTGTGATTGTTGGTGAGAAAGAGTTGTAAAGAGTAAGTAAGCTGCAGTTGAGTCAGCCAGAAAGCTCTAGAGAAGAAGTGAGTAAGTTGTTTTAGACAGTCAGAAAGCTCTAGAGAAGAAGTGAGTAAGTTGTTTTAGACAGTCAGAAAGCTTGTGTGTGTTGAGTTAGTAAGAAAAAACTCAAGTAGAAAAAACTCAAGTAGAAACGTTAGTAAGTTGTGTTCAGCCTGAAAACTTTAGGTGATAGTGTGTTAAGGAATTTCTCTGAAGATCAGGTAGAGTGGACGTAGGAGCTTTGTCACTGAACCACTATAATTTGCTGTGTTGTTTGCTTTCTGTTTTGCATTTTATCTGTTGCATATTTCACTGAAAGCATACTGATTTTCCTGACATTCAGTTGGAAACAATCCACTGAACCTGCATTAAACTAATCACAACCTTAACCACTGTTTTACTACGGAAAAGATTTTCAGCAAGATAAAAAAAAATATAAACTTAGGGCCAACACATTCCGCACTCTTGATTAGCTAGAACAGATACTTACCAAACTGAAGCAACTCTACTGAGTGTTCAGTAAGATAATTATCTGATCCAAGCTTCTCAGGATCTCTGATAAAACTCAGAATAAGTTGGGCTAACTGCTAATCTTGAAAATTCTTTCCAGATCACTTTGTCTCGATGACTTTGACTCGAGGCAATTTGTGCTTCTCGTAAAAAATTCTCGGGGCAGTCGACCCTCCCCGATCACAAAGAAAGAAAAAAGTTTTAAAAATCACTGAACACGTGTATTCCCCCCCCATACATGTGTAAGACTCGTTGCACCGGGACCAACAATTATTTTTGATGTGCATCACATCTAAGTTGTGCCGAATCAAAAGTGAGCTCCAGTAGGGCAAATCCCAGAAAATGCTCTTCTTCTTCCAACCACCCGGTACCATTTTATTATACCCCTCCGCATGCTCTTCTGTTGTTTTCCTCAATCCCTTCTGATTAATTTGATTTAACAACCTTTTACCTACACTAATGTAAAGAGTTACAAGTTAATTAATTTATCGTATGTAGAAAGAAATATATTAATTCATTTAAAACAACTAATATAAAAATACTTGATCTCTTTTTCAAGCCGTTTTTTGTAACGACTTTGTTCTTGATAAAGTCCTTTTTATTCTTTCGAAAATGATGATTATCTGGTAAAAACTTTCGATGGTTATCAAACCATTAAACTTTTCTGCTAAGTGGGAGACTGAAAGCGTCAGAATCCTCCATGTAGTAAGGACATGCTTGTTTCCCAATTGTCCTCCATACGGACAACATGGAGTACGCAGGGTAGTCGCTAATCGTCCAGAGCAGGGCAGCCCTCATCGTGAAGTTTTGCTTTCTCGATACATCGTATGTCAGCACTCCATTTTCCCACAGATGTATCAAGTCTCTTATCAGAGGCTGAAGGAAAACATCTAGTTTATTCTTTGGGCCAGGTACCAATACCGTGAGAAACATAGTTTGGGGCTTCATGCACATCCACAGAGGTAGATTATAAGGAGTCAATATAACAGACCATAACGAATACTGCTTACCGTGCATTCCAAATGGACAAAAACCATCAGTGATGAGACCTAACTGAATGTTCCTAGGTTTGTCCAAAAAAATAGGAAACACCTCGTCAAGATGTTTCCAGGCCATCGAGTCAGTAGGGTGTCTCATCTCTAAGGAATCAGGATCAGATGACTCCGTATGATGCCATGTCATATATTTGGTTGTGGCACTAGATTGATACAATCTCTGAAGCCGAGGAATGATAGGGAGGTAATACATCATTTTATTTGCCACTTTCTTGTTCTTATTCTGCTTCCCTCGACCATCAGTCCAGTTCCTACGCGGTACTTTATACCGAGAGTGCCCACAAAATCTGCACTTATCAAGATTCACGTCTTCTTCATTACCCCATAATAACATGCAGTTATTGATACAACAATCAATACTCTCTACTGGTAGACCCATACTCTTCAACAAATTCTTGGCTTGATATTCTGTAATAGGCACCTTATTACCGGGAGGACAGACCTCATTGATCAACTTACTAATCTGGTTATAGGCTCTTTGAGAAAGTTTGTTCTCAACCTTGATAGCCATGAGTCGAGCATTGAATGACAACAGAGAGTGAGTTTGACATCCATCATACAGATCTTCATCAGCTGCTTTGAGTATTCTGCAAAAAATTAGATGCTTCCTCATTTGGTTCCTCCCCCATAGCCTCATCTTGAAACCCACCAGCTTCCATGATCATCGTATGATACATATCCAGTGTATCCACTGTAGGTGTCTCAAACTGTACTCCAGGATCATTGACTCCATGATCATCATTGTATTCGAGAGCATTATAATTGTAATGTCCCGAGTAGAATTTTCCAATAAATTACCAGATAATAAGCAAATAATTCAAATTAACTAATAATCCAGCTCACAAGCTTAAACAGAGTAAGTCTCAAAACAGGGAACATAAATAAACAAGAAACGATAACTAGCATCTCCATGGTGGGTAATTCCTCCATCGAACATCCTGTAAATTCAGAGTGAATATCAGGTTTATGGGTTTAATTCGGATATGGTATATTTGAGGTGTTTTACTCACATGAACACTCGAATTAATGGCTCTCGCAGGATGAACTCGTATAATGGAAGAATGCACACATATCTGCAGAAATAAGAGAATCTCAGGAAAAGGTTCATAAGGAAGACGACAATGGTGAAAATTAGGAGAGTTACCTCACACAACGACACCTCACTCCATCGTGATTATTCCTCCATGTACTGTGCCATTCCCGCAAAACCATTGCAATCTGTCAGATGGTACGTACTAGGCGCAATAGCCGTCCGATTGGAGAGGAAGATGAACGACGGAGATAGAATGGGGAAAAGAAATGAACAACCGCACCATAATTAATTTATTCAGCCTAAAGATAAAAAAGAAAATGACCCAATAACTCCCAAAGGCCCAAACAATTTTAATTACCCATCATAGAGTCGCATTTACGGAAGTGCGACAATGCCCCCTTCTAAAACATGACTTGTCCTCAAGTCAATCAAATCGGGAAATTTGATTTTAACTACTTCTGCATCCTCCCAAGTAGCCGTTTCCGGCGAGCTGTTACTCCATTGAATCAACAATTGACTCGTTGTACGGTTCCTCTTCTTCACAGACCTGCGACTAAGGACGACCATAGGTACGACGATGGCTTCACCTTCCTCATTTATTTATGGCAATTGAATCTTGGGAGTATACTTGTTTTTAATTTGTTGCTTGAGTTGTGATACATGAAACACTGGGTGTAGGCGACACCCCTCCGGTAGCTCTAACTTGTATGCGACCTTGCCCAACTTCTCTAGAATCTTATAAGGACCAAAATACTTCACGGACAACTTAGTTTGTTTCATGAGTTGATCGGGTGCATTGCGAACGGCTGCATTCGCACAAATACATAGTCCCCAACCACAAACTCTCGTTCTGACCTGTGTAAATCAGCATAATGCTTCATGCGATTCATTGCTGAAATGACATTCTCCTTCAACACTTGTATTGTTCTCTGACTTTCTTCCAACAAATCCTTAGGTATGGCTCCAATCCTAACTGATTAGGTTGGTAATCATAAAGAGCTTCGAAAGGAGTCATACGAATTGAATGATGGTAATTAGTATTATACCACCATTTTGCCAATGCCAACCATTTCACCCATCTTGTAGGTTTGATATGTGACATACATCTGAGGTAAGTTTCTAAGCATTTGTTAACCCT
Source organism: Stenogyne calaminthoides (assembly GCA_037126765.1). Lineage (NCBI taxonomy): Eukaryota > Viridiplantae > Streptophyta > Magnoliopsida > Lamiales > Lamiaceae > Stenogyne > Stenogyne calaminthoides. The sequence goes on along the minus strand of JBBCBC010000005.1, from coordinate 15,556,400 downwards.
CTCACTCTGCCCATCTGTTTGTGGGTGGTGCGATGTACTCATCTGTAATTGAACTCCAGCAAGCTTGAATAAGGTTTTCCAGAAATTACTCTGGAACACCACATCTCTGTCACTAATTATAGCCTTTGGAAAACCATGTAGTTTGTACACATGGTTGAGATAGATTTCAGCTAGGCTCTCTGCATTATAGGGGTGTTTTAAGGCAAAGAAATGACTGTATTTAGTCATTCTGTCCACAATCACCCAAATCACACTTTTTCCTTTAGCCATGGGTAATGCCTCAATGAAATCCATGGTGACTTGACTCCAAGGTCTTCCTGGTACTTCTAATGGTTGTAGCAACCCTGGATAGGGAACACTCTCGGTTTTACACTTCTTACATGTATCACAAGCAGTGATGAACTCTTCCAGATCTCTTTTCATTCCCATCCAATAGAACAACTTCTTTGCTCTTTGATAGCTAGCTTGTACTCCCTGAATGTCCCCCAATTGCTGAATTATGAATGGCCTCCATCACCTTTAGTCTAATCCCATTTGAGCTACCGACCCATATTCTGCCCTTATACTTCAATATCCCTTCCTTCATTGTATGCTTTCCACACAATTTAGGAGTCAACAGTACTTGTGCCATCAATTGCTGAGTTTTATCATCACCCACGTAGTTGGATCTGATTTCTTCTATCCATTGTGGTTCCACTCTAGTATTTGTTACCCCCACAGCTAGTAAAACTCATTCTTCCTGCTCATACTGCCAAGATAAAGCATCAGCTGCTTTATTTTCTTTGCCTTTCTTGTATTCAATGGAGTAATTGTGTCCCATTAATTTGATCAGCCACTTCTGTTGGAGGATGTTACTTAGCCTATGTTCCTTAAGGTGCTTGAGGCTAGCATGATCTGTTCTAATGACAAATTGACTCCCATTAAGGTAGTGACTCCATTTGGTTACAGCTGTCATGATTGCCAGTAATTCCTTCTCATAAGTAGATAATGCCTGATTCCTGGGACATAGGGTCTGACTAAAATATGCAATGGGTTGCCCTTTCTGCATCAAAACAACCCCTATTCCATTAGCACATGCATCAGTCTCCAGGATAAAGGGTTGTGAAAAGTCAGGCATTGCTAGAACTGGGGCCTCCACCATCATTTTCTTCAACTTTTCAAACACTTCAGTGGCTTCATCATTCCACTTGAACCCATCTTTTTTCAGTAGTTGAGTAAAGGGTCTTGTGACTACCCCATAGCCCTTAATGAACCTCCTGTAGTATCCTGTGTGACCCAGAAATCCTCTTAGTGCCTTAATATTCTTTGGTGTAGACCATTTAGTCATACTCTTGATCTTCTCTGGGTCAGTTTTCACCCCTTCTCCAGAGATTATGTGCCCCAAATATTCTACTTGACTAACCCCAAATGCACACTTGCTTCTCTTGGCATACAACTGATGCTTTTCTAAAAGTTTCATCACTTCAGTGAGGTGTAAAGCATGTGATTCCACAGTAGGGTTGTATACTAGTATATCATCAAAAAACACTAGTACATACTTTCTTATCAGCTCCACAAAAACTTCATTCATCATGTTCTGGAAAGTGGCTGGTGCATTTGTGAGCCCAAATGGCATTACCTTGAATTCAAATAGCCCACAATGTGTGATGAATGCAGATTTGTGTATATCTTCTTTCTTAAGCAAGATCTAGAAATACCCTTGCCTAAGATCAATTTTAGAAAAAATTCTTGCTCCATGCAACTCAGATAGCATGTCTTCAATTACGGGCATAGGATACTTATTCATAATAGTCTGATCATTAAGCTTCCTATAGTCTACACAAAATCTCCATGACTGATCTTTCTTTTTAACTAGTATAGTAGGACTAGCAAAAGGACTAGATCTCACCTGAGTGAGATCCTGAGTCAGCATCTCTTGAACCATCTTCTCAATCTCATTCTTCAGTGAATGTGAGTACCTATAAGCCCTCTGAAAAATGGGTTGTGTGCCCTGTTTGAGGTTGATCTCATGCTCAATTTTTCTTCTTGGTGGTAGGCCTCTAGGTTCTGCAAAGACTCCTTCAAAATCAGTAAGAACTCTCAGAATAAGCTCATCCACCTTATCTGTTGTTTGATTTTCTGTATTTGCTTGAAATAATTGCACCAATATTCCATGAGTGACTTTGTGCAAATAGTTATCCAATCCTCTAGCACTGATAACTTTCACTTCTTAACTTGAAGTATCTTCCTCCAGCACCACTTCTCTTCCTTCCTTCATTATTGTGATCCTATTATTTTTTAGGTTGAATGTGATGGGGCTATGCTCCCACATCCAATCAGCCCCTAAGATGACTTCACAACCACCCAACTGCAACACCCTGAGATTAGTAGTAAATGGTTCCCCTGCATCATCCATTTAAATTGAGTGCATTTGAATCTGCTGGTTGTCTTTCCCCATCATCTCATCAGTAATTATCCAAGGACTAGTTTCCTCCATCACCCAATTTAATTCTTGAGCAGTATTAGCATCAATGAAACTGCTAGTGCTCCCATTATCTATAAGAATGTTAAGAGATCTCTTTCCCATCTTTCCTAACACCTTGAGAGTCGTTTTTTATTTGCTTCCCATCAAAGCATTGATTGAGATTCCATCTTGTATTTCCTCTTCTTCTTTTTCCTCAACACCAATGTCCAATTTCTCTTCTTCTCCTTCCACCACTATCAAATTAAACTGTTTGTTCTTGCATACATGTCCATATGTATACTTCTCATCACAATGGAAGCACAATCCTAAGGCCATTCTTTTTTGATACTCAGCATCAGTGACTTTTCTGTAGGTGGTGTTAGCTTCATTGTTCTCCTTTTTTTCCTCTTTCTTAACATGAATATTGGTACTGGTCTGCTTTCCATAATTGCTATAGGTTGGTCTGTTGCTCCCATTTTGTTCTTCTTCCCCCAGATTTCGAGAGTTGACTCAATCATTTTGGCAATATTGATTGCTTGGGTCAGCTCAGTAGGTTTAAACAGCTTGAACAGGTACTCTCAGTTCTTCTTTGAGCCCCCTCAAGAAGCAAGATGTGAGAAACTCTTCACTTAGATCTAAATTTTTAACCTTCACTAAGGATTTCAACTCATCAAACTTCTCTTGATATGAGTTCACATCTTGAGTCTGCTGCAATTTGGTGAACTCAATCACCACATCTTCCTTTCCAGGTCTCACAAACCTTTGCATAATCACTTCACAAAATTCATTCCAACTAATGCCTTCCTTTCCTTCTACATACTCCATATACCATATATCCGCAGATTCAATCATATAGTATCCCGAATGGTAAACTTTAGCAACATCATTCATTCATAGGCATAATTTGGAAGAAACGATTGGCTTTTTTAATCTAACCGAGTGATTGTTAGCTTGAAAGTTTTCCTGACCACCATTGTTTTGATTTCGAAATGGGGGGTGGAATGTAGTAATCGCTCTCTTCCCTTGTTCGCCTTGTCCTCATCTTTGTAATCACTCGATGATCCTTGGCCGCCTTGCTCTGTAGCCTTTTTCATGAGATATTCCATGTTCTCGCTAATGTTTTCAACATTCTGGCCCACCCCGATCAAGATATCCTCGAGTTTTACAATTTTCTGTTCCACCGCCTTCATTCGTTCATCGTTCTCCAGAAACACTTCATCGTGTTTCTTAATCATCTCCAATAGATGATTCATTCGCGTACCCTCCGCCATTACACTAGAGTGAGCAACGGTTTGGCTCTAGATACCACTTGTAATGTCCCCGAGTAGAATTTTTCAACAAATTACCAGATAATAAGCAAATAATTCAAATTAACTAATAATCCAGCTCACAAGCTTAAACAGAGTAAGTCTCAAAACAGGGAACAGAAATAAATAAGAAACTATAACTAGCATCTCCATGGTGGGTAATTCCTCCATCGAACATCCTATAAATTCAGAGTGAATATCAGGTTTATGGGTTTAATTCGGATATGGTATATTTGAGGTGTTTTACTCACATGAACACTCGAATTAATGGCTCTCGCAGGATGAACTCGTATAATGGAAGAATGCACACATATCTGCAGAAATAAGAGAATCTCAGGAAAAGGTTCATAAGGAAGACGACAATGGCAAAAATTAGGAGAGTTACCTCACACAATGACGCCTCACTCCATCGTGATTATTCCTCCATATACTGTGCCATTCCCGCAAAACTGTTACAATCTGTCAGATGGTACGTACTCGCGCAATAGCCATCCGATTAGAGAGGAAGATGAACGACGGAGATAGAACGAGGAAAAGAAATGAACGGGCAACACCATAACTAATTTATTCAGCCTAAAGATAAAAAAGAAAATGACCCAATAACTCCCAAAGGCCCAAACGATTTTAATTACCCGTCATAGAGTTGCATTTACGGAAGTGCGACAATAATACTCTTCAAGATCATTGAAATCAACATTTCATCGATCTTCACCATGACGTGTCCAATTGTAGTAATAAGGTACAAAACCATTCATGATGATATATGTTTGAACATCAACAATCACTCCGTATAACTTGTTCTGACACTTTCTTGCATTACACAGACATCTTATACGACCTTCTGAATTTGCTGCACCCTGATTAATTGCAAAGTGAATGAAGTTATTAACTTCATTCAAGAACTCCATATTTATACGTCCATTGATAAGTCAAGGAGTCGAATATATCCACTGATGATTCGGATATTCCATCTGTATAAAATCATATCAATATGTTAATTCTACAAAAAATTGGACAGAGTTTTGTCTGTATATGTAAATATTCAAAAATATTATCCTTATCAAATAACATCAAAGAAATCCACACAATATATGATCACAACATTCATTTAACATAAACTATCTACACAATATATATCAACATCAAATACAAAACAAACTTATCAATTATATACATTACACTATATATATATATATATATATTTTAAACAGTAGAAATGTGAAAACGTACGGTAAAATTGTTCTCGAGGAGTCGAAATGATTCCGCTACACAATATGCACTTCAAAAAACAATTTTTGCCTCTATCTACACAAAATTTGATGTTGGTTTTGGAAAAAAAATGGAGTTGGTTCGACTGTTTTGTGTAAAATAAAACTGCTGGTTTTTTATGGCTGTGTTTAGCAACGGATACAACGACGATTACATAAAACCATCATTATTATAGATGGATTCAGCGACGGAAATTATCGACGTAGTTAGCGACAGTTTAGCGACGAAATTCAAATTTCCATCGATAATTCCGTCGCCAAAACCGTCGCTAAAATCATAATTTAAAAAAAAAAGAAATTAAAATTGTTCAATCATTCATTAAAAAAAAAAAATTAAAAATTGTTCAATCACAAATAAAAATAATAACATAAATTAAAATTGTTCAGTCATACCAAAATTAAACACGAAATTATAAATTGTTCATAACACAATTAAAATAAACATTGACCCTAGAAGGGATCTTCTTTCCAAACAGCCACAATTGACTCCCATACTTCGTGCCCAAGTTCTTCTGATAGGTTCACCCCTTCTTCCCTTCACTGCGTACGCCACCTGTGCATCATGTCATAGTAAAGCCGTCCAGTAACCTTACAAAATGTCTTGTAAACTTCATTGGTCTCGAGATCGGGACTCCACGTAGCTTGTTTCTATATTTTGAATATAATAGATAATTAAATTAATTGTAATCAATATATATTGAAATAAAATATTAAGTTAAGTAAATTTTATACCGTAAACTCCTCGAAATACAATTGACGTTGGTCAGTTGGCACATATTTCCAACTGTAAGCGTTGGCAGCAATTCCCACCCGCATGATGACGTTTTTTGCTATAGCGGAAGCCTCGTGACCAGGTACATTACTAACACATTAAAAAATAAATACATAATTAATAATTAATATTAAATTAATTAATTATATAATTAAAAAAATAACACTTACATGGTTCGTGGCTCGGGTGGTTCGGTGCCCACCCGGGTACCACCCGTGAGCCAAATTTTTTAAAAAATTCACAATTTAGCGACGGATATGACGATGTTAGCGACGCCTTTCACCGTCGCTATACCGACGGTGATAACCGTCTCAAATGTCGACAAAAATTTCCATCGTGAATACCGACGGACAGGCATTGCTATTAACGATGGTATTGGGATGTCATAATCGTCAACAATATATTGACGATTTAGAAATGGCGTAGCGATGAATTTTTGGACTCGTGCTCGGGTCCACATAACCGTCGACAAACCCGTCGCTATATTACGGCAGAATATAGACGTCGATATTTTGTGCGACGGAAATAATCCGTCCCTACCTAGCAATGGATTGGGAAAACCGTTGCTATATGTTAGCGGCCCTCGTTTTCCAGACGGATGATAAATAGTCGCTAAAATCGTCACAAATCCTTGTTGCGACGGTTAAAACCATCGCTAAATCCGTCGTAAAACACAGCCTTTTTTGTAGTGTTACGACATAATGGTCGAATGGTCAAAGTCAACAGTTTTAGCGACGGTCAAGAGAATCGTCGCAAATTAGCGACGATTTATGCAAACCGTCGAGAATAATGAAGGTTTTGCGACGGTTATAGCGACGTTTTGGACTAACCCCTTTAGCCATGGTTTTAGCGACGGTTTTTGCGATGGATTTAGTGACGGTTTGGACTAACCCCCTTTAGTGATGGTTTTAACAACCGTTTTTTTTATTTTATTTTTTTTTTTTAAAAAAAAAAATTAATACTTAATATTAATTATGTATTTATTTTTTTAAATATTTCAGGATTATACTAGGTTTTTTAATTGTTGTTAATGCATCTTACCGTATATTTAATTTATAGTCACTTGGAGAAAAGTTCCACCTGACCGTAGTTAGATCTATTTCGAGGAGTTTACGGTATAAAATTTAATTTATAGTATATTTAAATATATATATATATATTGACTAAAAGTAGTACTTGTTTAAATAGAAAAATAGTACTTGTTTAAATGAAAAATATTACTTGATAAATGAAAAGTATTACTTGTTTAAATAGAAAATTAGTACTTGTTTAAATAGAAAAGTAATACTTGTTTAAATGAAAAGTAGTACTCCCTCCGTCCCAAACTTAGTGGTAAAGTATCCATTATTTTTGTCCCAAACTTAATGGTAAAGTTACTTTATTATTTTATCACTTTATCATATAAAATATTAATAAACAACTCTTTTTACCCCCAATTATCCATCACTTTATCACTTTATCATATAAAATACTAATAAACAACTCTTTCTACCCCACCACTTTATCACTATTCCACTAAATCCTTATGAACAGTCAAATTACTATTTAGTTTGGGACGGAGGGAGTACTTGTTTAATGAAAAGTATTACTTGTTTAAATAGAAAAGCATTACTTGTTTAAATAGAAAAGTAGTATTCCCTCCATCCTAATTTTGATTGGCTAAATACTGTAGACACGGAGATTAAAAAAAAAGTAGGAGATAATAGTATTAAATGGTGTAAAGTGGGTAAAGTGGGTTTGTTAGAGGGAAATAATAGTATTAAATGGTGTAAAGTGGGTTTGGTGGAGGGAAATAATCGTATTAAATAGTATTGAAAGTTGTTTTATTACCTTATTAGAAAATGACCAAAGAAAATTAGGACAACTATTTATGAAAAGTGTCCAATCAAAATCAGGACAGATGGAGTACTTGTTAAAATGAAAAGTAGTACTTGTTTAAATGAAAAGTAGTACTTGTCTAAATAGAAAATAGTACTTTCTTAAATGAAGAGTAGTACTCCCTCCGTCCTAATTTTGATTGGTCAAATACTGTAGACACGAAGATTAAGAAAAAGTGGGAAATAATAATATTAAATGGGAGAAAAAAAAAATTTGGTCCCATAACTTTCCTGTAATCCGTTTTTGGTCCCAAAAAAATTAACTTTTTAATTTTGGTCCCATAATTATTTTGATTGTCCAATTTTGGTCCCATTTTCGTCAAAAAACATAAAATTTTGTCTTTTTTTTTTATCACACACAAGTAACATGCCTTTTAAAATTGGGGTTTCCCGAGCTCGTAGTTGACGTGGACGTTAAAAATTCATTTTTTCGGCACTTGGGAGAAATTTTCTTGTTCTTTCTAATTTTTTAGAAAAATGAATTTTTCTTTTAACAGTCAGTGTCCACATCAGATACGAGCTCGGAAACCTGCATTTTTAACAGATACGTGACTTGCGCATGACTGAAAATGGTAAAATTTTCTATTTTTCTATAAAAATGAGACCAAAATTGGACAATCGAGATAGTTAGGGGACCTAAATTGGATAGTTAAATTTTTTGGGATCAAAAATAGATTACAGGAAAGTTATGGGACCAAAAAACTTTTTTTCTCATTAAATGGTGTAAAGTGGGTAAAGTGGGTAAAGTGTGTTTGGTGGAGGGAAATAATAGTATTAAATGGTGTAAAATGGGTTTGGTGGAGGGAAATAATAGTATTAAATAGTATTGAAAGTTGCTTTATTTTCTTTTTAGAAAATGACCAATCAAAATTAGGACGGTTGTTTACGGAAAGTGACCAATTAAAATTAGGACAGGGGGAGTACTTGTTTAAATAAAAAAGTAATACTTGTTAAATGAAAAGTAATTACTTGTTTAAATAGAAAAGTAGTACTTGTTTAAATATTAAAGTAGTAGTTGTTTAAATGAAAAGTAGTACTTGTGTAAATAAAAAGGTATTACTTATTAAAATGAAAGGTATTACTTTTTTAAATGGAAAGTAGTACTTGATAAAATGAAAAGTAGTACTTGTTTAAATGAAAAGTAGAACTTGTTTAAATAGAAAGTATTACTTGCTTAAATGAAAAGTAGTACTTGTTTAAATAGAAAAGTCGTACATGTTTAAATGAAAGGTATTATTTATTTAAGTGGAAGGTATTACTTATTTAAATGAAAAGTATTACTTGTTAAATGAAAAGTATTACTTGTTTAAATAGAAAAGTAGTACTTGTATAAATAGAAAAGTAGTACTTGTTTAAACAAAAAGTAGTACTTGTTTAAATGAAAAGTCGGACGATCAGCCACACTGGGACTCGGACACGGCCCAGACTCCTACGGGAGGCAGCAGTGGGGAATCTTGGACAATGGGCGAAAAGCGTGAGTGAAGAAGGGCAATGCCGCTTGTAAAGCTCTTTCATCTAGTGCGCAATCATAACAAGACTCGAGGATAGGAGTTTGTTGCTAGGTATTTGACCAAATAGGATCGTCCAGTTCCTATAGAACCTATCACTAAAATCCCCCTAGAGGGGGATAAGGCTAAGCGGAGCGAAAAGGGTTTTCCATGAGATGGGAAATGCAAAGTATTAGCCCCACACGAAATTTGTGAATAAGTGATTGTCTAATAATGAGCAAGGAATACCTGTCTTTCTGCTAAAGAGGATGTATTGAACTCATAATTGGAGAAAATTGTCTGATTGAGCTATCTAAGAAGGGTGTGTTCTCTGGAAAAGACTTCAAGAAGCTTGAGTTTTGTGAGAAGTGTGTTCTTGGGAAATCTAAGGAACTGGTGTTTCAGAAAGGCTCTCATAACACAACTGAGTCACTTGATTATGTCCATCAGATTTGTGGGGTCCATCTAGGGTAGAAACTCATGGTGGTGGCAGATATTTCATCACATTCATTGATGATTTCAGCAGAAAAGTGTGGGTGTGTATTCTGAAGCACAATTATGAAGCCTTTGAGAAGTTCAAAGAATGGCTCGCTGGAGTGGAAAACAAGAAAGGAAGAAAGCTCAAACATCTAAGGACAGATAATGGACTTGAGTACTTATCTGAAGAATTCCAGGATTTCTGCAAATCGAAGGGCATTACAAGGCACATAAAACCTCTGGGCTGAATAGGACCTGTTTGGAAAGAGTGAGATGTATGTTTGTCGATCTTTAGATTGCCAAGATCTTTTTTCGGGGAGAAGAAGCGATAATCGCTTGTTATCTGATTAACAAATCTTTATCTTCAGCTGTGAACTTCAAGACACCAGATGAGATTTGGCATGGGAGGCTCACTGATTACTCAAAACTAAAGGTGTTTGGATGTCATGCTTATGCTCATATCAGACAAGATAAATTGGAGCCTAGAGCATTGAAGTGTGTTTTCATAGGATATCCTAAGGGAGTAAAATGGTATAAACTCTGGTGTATGGAACTAGGGAATCAGAAATGTATAATCAATAGAGATGTGGTGTTCAATGAACAACAACTGGGCTACATAACTGCTACCAACTCTCAGAACACTGATGGAGATACATCTGAAGGAACATTACCAGTGGAGGTGGAGACTCAATAGGATGATTCTAGCTCATCTGGTGAAGATGATCAACAAAATAATGTTGATCAAGATGAGCACGGCGAAGATGACAACACCCATGAGCTGAGTAACTACAGATTGGCCAGAGACAGACAGAGAAGGAACATAACTCCACCTGTCAGATTTGGCCATGCAGATCTTGTGTCTTATGCACTCATAACTGTAGAAGACCTGGAATATCTGTTGGGGAAAAGGATAAACCCAACAATATCATAAGTCTAGGGCTTTTCAGGAAGCCATAACTGGGAAAGATAAAGAAAAGTGGTTGATGGCCATGACAGAAGAACTTCATTCTCTAGAGAAGAATCACACATGGATACTTGTTGACAGGCCACTAAAACAGAAACTGGTTAGCTGCAGATGGTTATTCAAGAGGAAAGTGGAGATGGGAATCACTGAACAAGTTAGATTCAAGGCCAGACTTATGGCAAGAGGTTTCACTTAGAGAGAGGGCATTGATTACAATGAAGTGTTCTCTCCTGTAGTTAAGCATTGTTCTATCAGGTTGCTGTTATCCAAAGTCACACAAAGCATTGTTCTATCAGGTTGCTGTTATCCAAAGTCACACAAGACAATCTGGAGCTTCAACAGTTAGATGTGAAGACAACTTTTCTCCATGGTGATCTAATTGAAACTATCTACATGCACCAACCTGAAGGGTTTGTGATGCCTGAAAATGAAAATAAAGTGTGTCTGCTTAAAAAGTCTCTCTATAGACTGAAGCAGAGTCCAAGACAATGGTATAAAATTTTGACCAGTTTATGACTTCAATAGGGTTTATCAGATGCAAGTATGATAGTTGTGTGTACTTTGAGAAAGAGGGTACTTCAGTTAATCATCATATATCTACTACTCTATGTTGATGATATGTTAATTGCTAGCAGGAGTTGTTCTAAGATTGATGAGCTCAAGGCAAAGTTGAACTCAACTTTTGAGATGAAGGATCTTGGGGAAGCTAGAAGGATATTGGGCATGGACATCAAAAGGGACAGAAGTGCTGGTGTGTTGTTTCTGTCTCAGCAAGATTACTTGAAGAAGGTGCTGCACAAGTATTATATGCATCAATCCAAACCTGTCACTACTGCTTTTTTACAACAGTTCAAACTATAAGTGAAGCACTCTCCTCAGATTGATATGGAAAGAAGACAGATGAGTGGAGTTCCATATGCAAGTGGCGTGGGGAGTCTCATGTATGCAATGGTTTGTAGAAGACCTGATTTGGCTTATGCAATGAGTATGGTGAGCAGGTACATGGCTAATCCATGAAGATTCCATTGGGAAGCTTTAAAATGGGTGTTGAGGTATCTAAATGGAGCCACTGAGTTGGGGTTGCTGTTTGAGAGAACTGAGAATGGTAAGAATCCACTTGAGGGATTTGTAGATTCTGATTTTGCTGGAAATGCAGATTCTAGAAAGTCTCTTACTGGTTATGTGTTTACTCTCGATGGTACTGCTGTAAGTTGGAGGCCAGTTCTTCAATCAGTAGTTGTTCTTTCAACTACTGAGGCTGAGTACATTGCTATGACAGAAGCAGTGAAAGAGGCTATGTAGTTGAAGGGCATTCTTCAAGATTTTGGGATCCATCAGAAGTCAGTGATCATCCATTGTGATAATCAGAGTGTTGGGGTTATACTGGAAAGTATGTTTTTACTTTGTATAACCAAACTGATTTTCTGTCTTATTTACTGAAATAAATTATTTATCAATGTTGCTTTAAATATGAATGAATGTTATATATATTTACTGCATATCTGTTCAATAAATAATACGAGTTACATTGTAGTTAATGTGGTGATACCAGATCACAGAAGATCACATTAACAATTAATTATAAATAAGTACAAATTCACAACCTAGATGGAAATGAACAATCCATCGTGAAAGGTTGAAGTGTAAGGCTCAGATTGACTTGTCTTAACCAAGAGATTGCACTAGTGCATTATTATGCGCTGAATAGGACCTACAGCGAGGATAAATTCTTCAGTACTGAAAGTAGAAGAATTAGACCTCAATGGTTGATTATTTTTTAATCTCTGTCCCTTAAATAAGATCGTGTGTAATTAATGATTATTGCTTTGATTCATGTTGGGTAAAAAAATCAATGTGATTCAATACTTTGTGCTTTGGGCAATATTATTATTTACATGACGATTACTAAAATTTAATACAGAGAATCGTGTGCAAGTACGTCTTGCGTGATTTGTCCCCTTGGCGGGCTCAGAAGTTTTATCATACTAAATCATGCAAGTGGAATTTGATTCCGGTGTGGATAATAATGTTGAGTTGTTCTTACTCCAAGGAAAAAGATATCAATTAATATAAAAAATTTCAGTGGCTTAAATTAATTAATGGACTGGATAATTTTAAACACATAAAATAATAACCGGGAGCCATATTACAGTAATATGGGTTAAGATGGATAGTGCAATATTAATTTTATAGTGGAATTAATTAATATTAATGGGTTGAATAATATTGTGGCTCAATATTGATAATTCAGAGTCCATTGGAAGGTTCAATCTTAATTCTCCTAAAGGCCCCTCAAGTAGCCCAACATAAAGTCCAATAACTGAAAAAGGTGAAAGAAATATTGTTGCTATATATATTTTCCAAGATTTTCGAAAATCTGAAGAAAGGAAAGAAGAGATTTTCTTGATTTTCTTGAAAAAGATTTTATGGAAAAAGATAAGTATTCTTGGAATACAAGATTATCTCATAAATTCAAGAAATCATAAATCGTGTTTCTTTCTTTGTAATTTTCGAAAATATCCTATTTATAAGGGAGGAGATTTTTGTGGAAAATTTATTTATGGGAAAGAGAATATATTGGATATATTCAAGATTACTTCTTGCACAAGAATTAAAGATCTTCCCATATACAAATTTTGACCAAAAAATCGGTCACCCTAGTAATATAAATAGGGGGTGAATTTTTCATCCCCAACACAATTCCATAAGTTGGAAAAATTAGAAATCCACAAAGGTGGTGCAACATATTTTTCTTTTTCCCTTTTGTTAATTGTTCGTGAGCATCCTCTCACCGGATTATCGGACAAGGACATGGGAATACTTGAGAAGGACTTTGGGTTTGTTCGTTGAACGGGTACTCATCTTCTCCACGTTGATTCGTCAAAAGGTACGCCAGCGTAAATTCCTAGAAATTCCGCAGCGTAGGATTTACGTGATTATATTATGTGAATGATTGTTGTTGGAATTATTATTTGAATTAATATAGGATTAATTCATGCTAGTAATAATTATAAGAATTAAATTTGCATTTAAATATCATCTCGAATAGATCCGGGCAATTAATTCCCCAACACGAAGTACTATGCATTTGGTTAAGCATCAAGTTTTTCATGAACGATCTAAACATATTGATGTTAAGCTTCATTTTGTGAGAGATATACTTGAGAAGGGAGTGGTGATAGTCAAGAAGGTCAGCACTGAAGACAATGCATCAGATATGATGACTAAGGCCTTGCCAAGCTCAAAATTCAAACATTGTTGCAGCTTGGTGAAGCTGAAAGCATTCACCAGGAAATGAAGAGGTGAATGTGGGGGGAAGGATAGACAGTTACATTTGAGGTGGAGAATTGTGAGATAAAATACAATTGCTAGTGTTACTTGAGAGTTTTCTGGAACTAATACCTTTGAGTATTAGAACTGATACCATTCAGGTATGGAGCTGACACTCTTGCAAATGAGTTGTGAGTGTTAAGTTTGTACGCAGTTCGCGGTTCACTTATACAAATTAAGGTCAGAAACCCGGTTCAATAAATTGAACCGGTCAATGCTTGTCCCATTTGAAAATTAGGCGTGCAAGTTTGTTTCTAATCGATTTCAGTGCACGCGCCAGTTGCTTCTCGATCCTTCTGAGTTTGTTAGGTGGTTAGTTGATAGGATTTCGGTTTGTAACCATAATACAGAGAGTTAGAGCGGTTTTCCATTAAGAGATTGATAGAGATTATCAGATCATATTGAGAGCTAGGGTTCTTCGTGTTCATATTTAGAATTTGGATTAGTTTGAGGGATTCGATCGGTGTAATCTGTAATTGATCGCGTTTGAGTGTAGTGGAGATAAGTCTTGACCCCCCCCGTGGATGTAGATCGTTGGATCGAACCACGTATCTCTTGTGTTATTTCAATTTCTGCTTGGTTGTTGTGTATTTGTGATCTGCAGCAAGTGATACCTTTAGGTTTGCAAACTAATACTTTATCTTGTTCCAGCTAATACTTGTTGCAGAGTTCTAACAGTGTCCTAGCTACATTCTAACTCATAAAATTTTTGTCATTAAAACACAACCCCCTAAATTTCAGGTCTAAGATAACATGTTTCCTGTTTATCGTCATTACTCAATTCCCATAATGTCTCGCACCATCTTCTTTGGTGGCGTGTCTACACCTAATAGCTTCGTTTTGCTCCAAAGAACTTGTCCCCCAACTCAATTTCATGTTTTAGTGTCATCGTCGCTGTTAAATTTGGATTACAAATTTGGCAAAAATATCATATTTTTCAATCCAATTTTTTGCAATCCTTTGTCTGGCCATTTCCTGGCAACCATGGACCAAGCTGTATATCAATTTGTTCGGTTTGCTCAGAGGATTTCACCCAACTCAATTTCATATTTTATTAGTACGTCTTCAATGTCAATCATGAATTTAAAAATCGGCGCAAAATCGTAAATTTTTAATCCAGTTTTCGTAGCCTTCGACCAGCCAATTTCTGGCTACCACGGATAAGTTGTACTTCAATATGTTGGGTTGATCCCAAGAACATTTAAACCAACATAATTTCATGATTCAATATCGTTTTCACTGTCAATTTCATTGTCAATTAAAGAGTTATTGTTAAAAATATTTAATTATCGGGATTTAAATCGATTTGGTCCCATAACTTTGGACATTTATTGAAATGGTCCCGTATATATCTCATGTTTCAATTTAGTCCCGTATATTTTCAATTTGTGCCAATTTAGTCCCAAGACGCCGAAGACCGGTCAAACTACACTAAAACGGCGTCGTTTTAGGGGCGTGTATCACACGCGGCGCCCCTAGTTTCTGGCCGGAAATGCTGACTCGAATCGATTTGGACACGTGGCACGACACATGTGTATTTTACCTATTAAAAAAAATGAAAAACAAAAAAATAATTACACATCATTTATTACAAATAAAAATAAATCAAATTTAAATTAAATAAATATATATATTAAAATATCATTATACAATAAAATAAAATAAATAAAAAAAAAAGAATATAGGAAGTTTTCAGGAAACTTCCCCACCCCAAAATTAAAATTAAATCAATACTCCCCCAATCAGAAGCAAAAATTGAGAATCCATCACACTAACACCCCCAAATTGAAGAACCCTAATCCATCAGAAGCAAAAAATCGAGAACTCTAACACCCCCAAATTGAAGAACACTAATCCTCCACCAAATCTCCCTAATCGAATTCGCGACCCAAATCGATGAATTCTTGAGTTACACAAATTCTCCACCAAAATCGATGCACCCTAATCGAAATCGCGACCCACTCAGATCATGAAGATGACTGATTCGTGTGGAAGCCAATGTCCGGTCCATTGCCATTGCAATAGGGATGCCATTGTCGTCACAAGTTGGAAGGAAATGAACGTCGGGCGTCGATTTTTTGGCTGCCAAAAGTATCCCGTAAGTATCTCAAACCCAACAATTGTCTATTCTCATGGTCGATTATTGAGCTCGATATTATCTCAGATTATTGTGCTTGAATGTGGTCGAATTGTTGACGATTGTGGTCGGTTTTAGGAGAATATGTTATTTTGTGCTTCAGTAATTTTGGAATTAATCATTTTGTTGATTATTTGTGAATCTTCTATTGTGTAATCTACTAATATGTGGACTAATATGTTGAGGATTGTAATGTGTTGAATCTGATATTAGTGAATTTGATATTGTGGACTAATATGTGGTTAATTTATACTTAAATTTAGAGGCCAGTGTATTGCAAATTTTTCCAATGGATTGACACCCCACTGTGTGAGAGAGCTAGAGAAATTATTCCTGGACTGTTGAGGAAGATGAATTATCAGAGAGATGAGCTAGAAAATGCTCAAAAGATTATTGAAAAGCTTGAGGAAATGGTTATTGTTTTGGAACGTGTGAATGGGAGATTGTAGAAAGAAAACGAAGGTCTGAAGGTTGACAAAAAAAGTGGAGGGTTGAACATTGTGAAGTTGTGGCTAAAGATGCTAGTTGTGTTATGTCTCTGTTTTGCATTGGCAAAGGTTGGGTACTTTCTGTTTGGTGAAGGTGTGTAGAAGAACAATGGAACCATGATGTTGGAGTGAGTGAAGTATGAGTAGTTATAATCCCTAGTTTTTACTCATAATGTATGGGAGTAATTATAATCCCTAGTACTTATTCTCTAGATTTGGTGTAGATTTTAGTATCATACTTTATGCAAATGTATGGGTATTTTTTGTATCAGATGTTAGTATCAAATTTGACCAAAATTAATCCAAAAATATTGTTGTATCCAGATGTAGTTATATTTTGCTTGCAAAAACAGTATCAAAACAGTATGTAAACAGGGCATTTTCTGCAAAAGAAAGTGTCAAAACAGGGCATTTTCTACAAAAACAGGGCATTTTCTGCAAAAACAATATCAAAACAAGGCATTTTCTGCAAAAAATTGGTACCAAATCAAGACAAATTATACTTGAATTTGATGAAACACATAACAAGACAAAAATCAAGACAAATTATAAGAACTCAATGCATTAACTTTCATAATGATTTCATTGATCAAGACCGCATATATGTGCCAAAAATAACATTGTGCTCTGCTTTCAACATACCAAAATAGATAGTAAGGATGATGAGTCAATACATTGTGCTCACAAAAAAGATGGACATAAGCATAAAAAACTAAAGTAGAGTCTGATGATGAGCTAAATATGACATTGTGCTCACAAAAACGCAAAAAGTTCCATCACAAACTTGATCAATTGAAATCACAAAAAGCCTAAAAAGTAAACCATCAAAAGAAAGCTAAACTTTCTTCTTTCCTTTCTTGCCACTCTTGTCATTACTACTCCCCTGACTAGACAAATCCATAAACTTCTTCCCACCTTCATCCACAATTATCTTCTTCAAAGTAGATGAGCTCAAAGTCTGCAAGCATCTATTGGTAAAATGGGAATCTGAATAGGGTGGAGGTACTCGAAATTGAACCCTTGGATGCAGTGTTGGAGGTTGATTGGGTGAAGGCCCTTGCATTCCCATTTGCCCCATATGTCCAACTTGCCCCATCTGTCCAACTTGTCCCATTTGCAATTGTTCATGGGGTGTAGGCCCTTGCAAAGTAGGAGGTTTGGAAGGTGCATACCATTTCACAATTGTTATCCGGCTCTCTAGAAATGTTTGCAAGGGCGTATTTCATCCTTAGCATTTCGGACTCATGTACATCACTCTCACTAAACTTTGGAGGTGCAACCTGTAAGTAATAAAATTTCATTATTGTCAATTTATTTATTCATGTATGGTACCTGTAATTAATATGAGACTTGCCTGAATGGTGTCATTCTGATCATCAATAATTGTTGATGCACTCTCACTATTTTGTGTATTTTGTCCAATTCCATGTTCCTAAAATTTAACAAACTACTCAGTAACTTAAAGTTGAACAGGTCTTTCTTAAATTTTTTAGGAAACATAATTATAAGTCAAAATCTAACCTTGTTCTTGTTTCTCGTCGTAAAATTTCTTTGAACTTGGTACATCTAGTGCAAGTATATGTACCTTTTTCTTTTCTTTGCCATGCTTTTTCGAAGAAGCAAGCTCAACTTTTGGATGGTTGAGTTGTGGATGAAGGTGTTGATGGCCCACTTCTCATTACCCACTCTTCTTTCCTTCTTGACGACCTTGAGGTGTGGTTGAAGGTGTTGATGATTGTCCACCCCACGCCCAATAAACAAAATGTAACAAAATTAAATGCACACACAATTAAGACTAAATCACTAGACAAAATAATTGAAAAATACTTGTTGATGTTTTGAATGACTTTTTTTTATTATGCCCCTTTGACCACACTTCTTGCAGGACCTGCCTTCATTGTCTTTTTCAACTTCGGCCCTTTTTGTGTTTGATTTCCTTCTCACCTTCTTCCTTTCTTCTTTTTTTTTTTCTTTTATGTCCGCCTTTCCTTGATCTCGTCCCCCCAAAGTTGGGTGGCAATGGTGGAATGTACAGAGAGTTTCCCCACGCTTTATCATAGCTTATCCCAAAGATTGATACTTGTATGCCACATTATACTTCTCCACGGTGTAGTAGTTATGAACAAAGTCTTGTGTTCAAGATTTTCACCAAGTATTGCACATATGGCATGTGTGCAAGGAATCCCACTTAGTCCCATGCATTGCAAGTACATGTCCACTTCTCCAAGTCTATCGTGTCTTGTCCCCATATATATGTCTCACTTGGTAATGAATATTAATGCTCTTAATGCAAATACAATCACCACATTTGCTTCCACTTCTCATCCAATATCACATTAATTCTAGGACACACTCTTATTTTCCATTTCTTAGTCCCGCTCTCTATTTTTTTTTTGAAGCCTCTCGCACTAAATGCTCCCTAATCCATTCAAGCATTGTTATTATGGCCTTGTTTCTAGCAAAAGGGATATTGGAGTTGAAAAAACTCACAAACATTGTTCAACAACATGTCACACTTGTTTTTGTCACCAAGTATGCCTTGGACCACTCAATTGGAGGCTTGTTGTGAAACCATTCCCAAGCTCCCTCACTTAACTCCCCGAGCTCATTCATACTCTCCCCGAACTCACCTTGTGTAGTGCTACCAAGCAAATTTTCCACATTTTATCCTTGAATGATTGCCCCTAAACCCAAAGATTTTTCAAATTGTTGTGCATATACCTAACACAAAATCTATGATCTGCACCAAGGAAAACTGTCTGAAAGGCCTGAATTAATCCATTTTGTTTATCATACATGAAAGCGAACTTGTCTGCTTCAATTGAAAGATCTCTCTTAAGAATGGTTAGAAACCATTCCCAAATCTCCCCAGTCTCCTTGTCAACTACAACCTAAGCCACAGGGAACAGGTTGTTGTTCCCATCAACACCCACAAAGAAGCGAGATTACCCCCCACGTTTCCCCTTTAACCAACACCCATCTACCCCTAAAATTGGTCTACAGCCTTCCAGAAAACCCTTCTTTAAGGCATTCCAACAAATATACATTCTGTTAAACCTAGTAACCCCATTATCAACTTCTGTGGCAAGGATAATAGTAGAACCAGCTTCTGTTAGTTTTCCTAAGCTCTTCAATGTATGACCATAAGTTAGAGTATTGAGCATCACTGTCACCCTCTATCCTTTGCCTGACCTTTATCTTGGCTTATACACCGGCTTCTACTTACATTACACCGATATCATGAGAGGCATCAAGCAAAACCCATACATGGACCTTGCCTTATCAGAATAGAACCTCTGTATAAACTTCTCACTCAGCCATGTAGAAGTCACATTCTTCACCTTTTAAGTAGGGGCACACTTATGCTTATCAACCATTGTTCTGATTTGATAGGATTGCTCATCTGCCATCTTCAAGCAATGAATGTGCCACTGACATTTGGGAGAAACACATTTGGCATAAATTCTCCTACTATCATTCTTGTGAATCGGATGTTTCTTCTAAAGAATGATAGCATGAGATCGACTACAAACTTGAACTCATTTTTTGTTCAATAGACTTGTCCTATCACAAATGTAGGATTGAAAGAGGTTTTTGGGTTATACATGGGGAAACTCTCTTCCTCATTATCCTCATCAGATACTCTAGTCTCATCAAAGTCACAATGATTATCCACATCATCTTCTTTCACCATCACTGGAGTCAGTTGAGTCTGACCCCTGATTCACTGGTTCACTGGACTGGCCCACCATTAGTGTTGTTATACGAGCCGAGCGAGCCCGAGTACCTAGTGTTCGAGATTGACTCGAAATTTTTTGTCGAGCTAGGCTCGAGCTCGCTCGGTAAGGTTATCGAGTTAAAATCGAAGCTCATCTCGGCTTGTATTTTGGGGATTAAACTCGAGCTCGAGCTCGGGCTCGACTCGTTTAAGAAAACGAGCCAAACTTGATAGAGCTCGAGCTCGAAATTCTGTGAAGAATGCTTAAAATGCTGAAATTCCTTAAAAACACAACAAAGATATAATAGTACATCAGTACTTTAAAATTACTTAGAAATACCACATTATCCATACTTTAAAAAGAACATACATCACAACTAATTAAACTATTGCAAATTTAAGTTCATGAGTCATGCTTCAACTACTACAAACTTCAAAAGTAAGTGCATCACACAACTAAAATATTACAAAAACTTTAACAAGAAGTCCATACTTCAACTACACCAAAGTAGATTCATCAATTACAATCAAAATATAATAGCAGAAAGGCACAACCAAAATATAACAGCAGCAAGTTCAGGAATAAAATGGGAAATGAGAGATAATTCAAAGAAGATCAACTTTGTTCGATTCAAAGAAGAAGTCCAAATCTTCAATCTTCTCTTCAATCTTGATCATTCCAGCATCAACTTTGTTCAGGAAGATCAATTTCTTGATGAGTAGATGATTTAGAAACATCAACATCCAATGATTCCTACAACAATAAAAATGAAATTTTATTAAATACAAATTATGAATAAATGTATGAAAGCAATTCAAGTGTATTAGAATGTTTATTTCACTTACACGAGGCCTTGTTTTAACATCATGAAGATTGTGTATCCAATCATTTCCACAAAGTAGCGTTTCCACCGTCTCAACCTTCATGGAAGCTCGATGATCATCGACTATTCTACCACCAGCACTAAAAGTAGATTCAGAGGTGACACTTGTAACCGGAATAGAGAGAATATCACAAGCCATCATTGAAAATATCGGAAACCTCAACCTTTCTGATTTCCACCAAGCCAAAACATCAAGATTTGCAGAGACATCATCACAAGAATACCTATTTTCTTCTAGATACACATCCAAATCTATTTTTTCTGGTGGAGTCTTCTCAATTTGAGTAACACTCCTTTGAAATATTTCCTTACCCGTAAGAACATTAATCCCAAGTTTCGTAGAGGCTGCCTTGCTGGTTGTCAAGGCCCTCTTATTTCGGCTTAAGAGTTGTTTTTGTGGGTCTCCGCCTTGAGAGGAGACATAAGCTTCAACATATTCATTATAAAGCTCATAAAGAAGCGTTTTTGATTTCAAATAATCTTAGCCACAACTTTTACATCACCATAAATAATCGGAAAAGCATGATCGACAAGTGTCATTTTATACCTCGGATCAAGAACGGCTGCTATAGTCAACAAAACATTACTTTCTCCCCAATATTTATCAAATTTTCCAGCCATGGCCAAAGCCATTGTTTGGATATTAACAGAACTATCATTCACCTTTTCATTTAAAAGTTGTTTAACCCTATAAAGCTCCACAAGAAAAATGTTGGAAGTTGGATAATCGGATCCTGAAATCATGTTTGTTATTTCATGAAAAATGCCCAAAAAATTGCTTACTTCCTCAACCATTGACCACTGAACATCAGTTGGAACATATGTAAATCCAGGGTCAATATCACAATATCTCGAAAAAACATCTTTGAATGTTAATGTTGAAGCCAACATGAGATATGTGCTATTCCACCTAGTTTGACAGTCTAAAATCAGTTTTCTAGAAGGCAATTGCAGCAGCTTTGCAATTTTTGCAAATTGGATAAGACGTGACTCAGAATTATTCAAGTATTTGACCCCATCTCTAACAACATCGGTGACACCACCAAGTTTTTTGAGCCCATCTTGCACTAAAAGATTAAGTTTATGCGCACAACACCTCACGTGAAAGAGCTTTCCACCAAGACTTAGTTTCTTTCTTAGAGCAAAATCAGTTCTAAGTCTATTAATGTGAACATCATTATAAGATGCATTGTCAACAGTTATACTAGAAATCTTATCCTTAATCCCCCAATCACTAAAACATTTACTTAAAGCATCAGCGATAATGACTCCTATGTGTGGAGGTGGAACATTGCAAAAGTTTAAAACACGTTTTTGCAACACCCAATCAGCATCCACAAAATGACCCGTCACAGCCATATATTGAAGTTTTTGACTAGATTTCCACAAATCAGTAGTTATACTAATCCTACTAACACCCTGTAACATAAATTTCAGCCTTTTCTTTTCTAGTTCATATGTACTATTGCAATCTTCTTTAACTTGTTGACGGGTAATATTTTTGTAAAAAGGTGTTGCAGCTTTCATGAACTTGTTAAAAACAACATGGTCCATCATAGAAAATGGGTACTCATGGACTAGAACCATATGAGAAGCAAGTTCATGTACCTTTTTATGGTCGTACGAGAAGTTTGTTATAGAGGTGATACCTTTAGATTTCCCTTCTGTGAAGGACAATACTTGTTGCTCCAATTTGTTGGCACCACCGAACCCTCGTCCCAAAAGACATGATTTAAGGTGGCGCTTGTGTTGAGGGTTAGATCCACTTGCACTCTTATTAAACTTTTCCTTGAAAATATTGCATTTCACCATTTCTTTTCCATTCTTCAACTTGACAATAGTCATATGTTCCCATATCGGTGACTTTTTATGTCGTTTCTTCGGCTGAAATGGTTCCTCTGGTTCTCCATCACCTTTTTTTCCCCATCTACTTCATTGGACTGGTCTTCAGTTGTTGGAAGCGCTTCTTCACTCATTATATCCACATTTTCTTCAATCTCCAACTCTTGACCAACATCTTCATTAATTTGATCCGTACCAACACTTGAGCATGAAGCTTGGTGTGAATGCATCCTATAAAAAACGAAATAGGTATATTAGATGTAAAAAATGAGGCTACAATTAATTTAAAATCATTAGGAATCAACCCATACCAAGTGGAGTATAAAATTAGAAATATAAGATAATAATATAGTATTTGTAAATTTAAAGTTCAAAGGACAATATTTACCCACTCAACTTTGGTTCAAACGCAACGCCTCGCTTTCGAGACATTTATTTGTTGTTCTAACCGGAGGTGAAGGGGCTTGCCCTTTTTCACTTCTTACTGTAAGTTTTCTCATCTTTTACTAGCAAATAATAAGTTTTCTCATCTTTTACTAGCAAATAATGAATGATTCCATCAAATACACAATGGGTATGTCATCGATACTTCAAAATTTATGCGACCCATCATGATTTAATGAAGAAGTTATTAAATCAGCCACAACATTTGACCATGAATTGAAGAGATGGTGGGTTTACTATAAGTTATTAAATCAGCCCCAACACCCATCATGAATTACTGTAAGTTTTCACAAATACACAATGGTGGTAGGCTCACATTTCTAATTCAGCCGCAACATTTGACCATGAATTGAAGAGATGGCATTGACCAAGAAAAGTGGGTATGCCACTAATACTCCAGATTTTGATTAAGAAAGAAAAGTCCATTGCTAGTTTATTATTTCTGTGGCCCATTACTTATTAATTTAGGTGGCCCATTCTTGTTAAAGAAAAAAAAAAAGCAACAAGAGCAAGATATAAAAACAGAAATCGGCAAATAAAAGAATGCATAAAAATGCCGTAACAGAGAATACAAATCGACACTTCTCATATTTTTAGAGGAGAGAAAGAAGCTAGGGTTCGAGACATCTTGCATTTTACAACTCTTTAAAACAATATTTTTTTCGAATCCTAAGAAACATTAAACCGCAGATTCAACAAGAACATATCTTGTTGGGGAATAAGTTGCACAGATCTATTCGGGATGAATATTTAAATACAAATTTAATTCTTATAATTATTACTAGCATGAATTAATCCTATATTAATTCAAATAATAATCCAACAACAAATCATGCATATAATCAATTCACGTAAATCCTACGCATGCGGAATTTCTACGAGTTTAAGTGAAAGCATTCCTCTTGGGACGGAAATGGCTTTGTTTATTAGACACACCAAAAGAACTTTCCCAAGTATTTCCTTAATCCTTGCTCGACTATCCGGTGGTAGGATGCTTAAACAATTAACAAAATGAAAATAAATTATGTTGCACCACCTTTGTGGATTTACTAATTTTTCCAAAGACATGGAATTGTACTTGGGAATGAAAGAATCATCCCCTATTTATAGAGTAGAGGTGGTCGAAAAATTTTTGGGGCAAAAAACAATGTGGAAAAAATCTTTTCTTGATCTCCAAGAAATCTTGAATATATCTCCTATATTCTTTTTCCCATAATTATAATATTCCACAAAATTCCACCTACTCTTTGTTATGGATATTTTCGAAAAATATAGGTCAAGATTCCAAGATTTGGATCTTCTTGAATTTATGAGATATTCTTGTATTTCAAGAAATACATATCTTCCATAATATATTTTCAAGAAAATCAAGAAAATCTTTCTTGCCCTTTATATTTTAAAATTTCGAAAATTGCTTCATGAATAACCAAGTGGGAGATTTCTTGAATTTAATGAGATAATCTTGTATTCCAAGAATACATATCTTCATTCCATAACAAAATTCAAAGAAAATCTTTCTCCCCTTTTATCCATAAATTTCGAAAATTATGAGGAAAAATAAGCAACAATATTTATTTTATTTTAAACACATTTTTCAATTATTGGACTATATGTTGGGCTACTTAGGGGGCCTTTAGGAGAATTAAGATTGGACCTTCCAATGGATCTTGAATTATCAATATTGAGCCACAATATTATTCAAGCCCATAAATATTAATTAATCCCACTATATAATTAATATTGACTATCAATCTTAACCCATATTATAGTCAATATAGCTCCCTGCTTATTATTTCCCGTGTTTAAGATTATCTAGCCCATTAATTAATTCAAGCCACTGAAATAGCTTTCCGTTAATTAATATCTTTTGTCCTTGGTCAAGGAACGGTTCAACATTATTATCCATACCGGAAACTAGTTCCACTTGCAAGATTTGGTACGATAAAGCTTATGAACCTCCCAAACCAAAAATCGAACAAAGCGTTTCTGCACACGATTCTCCGTATTAAATCTTAGCAATCACATGTGACCAATAATATTGCCCAAGATAAAAAGTATTGAATCTCGTTGATTCTCTACCCATGATAAGTCAAAGCAATAGTTACCAACCACACGTGATCCTATTTAAGGAATGAAGATTAAGAAATAATCGAACCACCGAGGTCTAATTCTTCCTTGTTCGGGTTCAAAGAATTTGTCCTCCTCAGAGGTCCTATTCAAAGCATCACATGCACTAGTGTAATCTCTTGGTCAAGACAAGCCAATCCGAGCCTTAAACTTCAACCTTTCACGATGGATTGTTCATTTCCATCTAGGTCGTGAATGGTGTACTTTTTAGTTACAAGGACCGTTAATTTAATCTTCGTGATCCGGTATCACTAAATTAACTACAATGTAACACGACGCATTTATTGAACAGTTATGCAAAGAAATATATGTAACATTCAATGATATTTAAAGCATCGATGAAACAATTTATTTAAAATAAGTCCGAAATTCAGTTTTTGATTATAAAAGTAAAAAGCAATTTATTTAATCCCAACAATCTCCCATTTATACTCAAAGTCCGCTTTTAAGTATACTACAACATATCTCGTGTAGTTCCTAATTCGTGACATCTAATGTCACCTACACGAACCTAATAATTTCTCCCACTTATACTTTCAAGCAGTTAGCAACGGTCTTGACACCCATTCCTTCCACATGTCTCTCGAATGTATTCGTGAGGCGCACTTTGTGAATGGATCGCTGGGTTGTCTTACGACGCTATCTTTGCCACATCTATATCTCCTCTCTTAACGATATCTCGTATAAGATGGTATTTCCTTTCAATGTGTTTCTTTGGCTTTGTGGGCTCTTGGTTCCTTTGAATTTGCAATCGCTCCCAAGCATTGTCACAATAAACAAAGATTCTTTGGGGCAAATTTGAAACTACATTCAAGTCCACTAGGAAGTTCTTAAGTCAAACCGCTTTTTTTCGCCTTTGCCTCACGAAAGAATACATATTCGGCTTCCATGGTAGAATCTGCGACGCATTTCTGCTTGACACTTCTCCATGTCATGGCTCCTTCCCCCATGAAAAACACACTACCGGAGGTAGATTTTCTGGAGTCTATGTCTGATTGGAAATCCAAGTCCGTGTAGTCAATGGGGATTGGACTATCTCGATCGATAAATTAACATTCTATCCCGAGTTCTTTTCGGATACTTGAAATGTTTTTAATCGCCATCAATGTTCTTTTCCCCGGTTACTTTTGATATCTTGCCACCATGCCAACGCAAAGCGGATATCCTGGTCTCGTACTGTGACATTGCATACATAAGGCTTTCGACAAATAGAAGCATAAGGAATGCCTCTCATGTCATCTATCTCCTTTTTAGCGCCTTAGGGCACATTTTCTTGGATAGATGGATTCCATGTCCGAAAGGTACGAAGCCTTTCTTGAATCCTACATGTTTGAATCGTTTCAAGATAGTGTCTATGTAAGAAAACTCATGACAAGCCTATCATCCTTTTCTTCGCGATCTCGAGTGATTTTGATCCCAAGGATGTGTCGCGCTTCCCTAAGTCCTTCATATCAAACTGCTTTTGAAAGCCATGCCCTTAAGTCCGATAACACCTTTACATCGTTCCCGATGATCGTAATGTCATCTACATATAGTACTAAGAATACCAATGCGCCCGACATACTTTTTGTACACACAACTTTCGAACTCATTTTGATCGAACCCATAAAACTTTATAACATGATCAAAACATTGGTTCCAAGCTCGATGCTTGTTTGAGTCCGTAAATGGACTTCATGAGCTTACAAACCAGGTGTTCTTGGCCTTTTTCAATGAAGTCTTGGGGTTGTTGCATATAGATCTCTTCATCAAAACTTCCATTAAGGAAAGCTATCTTGACATCCATTTGCCAGATTTCAAAGTCGAGATGCGCAGCAATCGATAAGAGAATTCGGATGGACTTAAGCATGGCTACGGGCAAAAAAATTTCCTCATAATCGATCCCTTCTTTCTGAGTATAACCTTTCGCCACGAGTCTTGCTTTGAAGGTTTTCACCTTCCCCGTCCCTGGTCCTCTTTTTTCTTATACACCCACTTGCAACGGATGGGTTTGACCCCATTAAGTGGTTCGACTAGCTCCTACACTGTTGATACATAGAACCCATTTTGCTTTCATTGTTGTTTGCCAAGAATCAAACATCCTTGTCTTAGATTGCCTCGTCATATGTCCATGGGTCCGATTCGTCTTGTCCAGGAATCAAGTCCGAGGACTCTCCTATTCCCATGAATCTCTCGGGCTGTTTCACAACCCTCCCACTATGACGAGACTCCGGTTGTGTAAGTGTGTCGTTTGGTATGTCATCTTGTACAGTTGGCATTGAGGCTAGCCCCCTTAGCTCATTTAAGGTAATCTCACTTCTAGGTCTTCTTTCATTCATATAGTCTTCTTCCAAAAATCTAAAGTGGGTGCTTATTACCACCTTTTGATCTTGATTGCACATAGAACATACACCCTTTTTGTTCCCTGGGGTATCCCACAAACAACCTTAATTACGATCGAGGATCCAATTTTCCGGCTTCCTTGCCCAACACGTGGGCGGACACCTCCAAATCCTCATGTGTCTCAAACTAGGCTTGCTTGGGTCCACAATTCTTTGGGAGTTTTAGGAACCGATTTGATGGCACCAAGTTCGAGAATGTAGGTTGTTGTCTCCAAGGCATGACCCCAACGACTTGGGAAGATCCGCATAACTCATCATAGATCTAACCATTTCCAAAAGAGTTCTGCTTTTTTTGCTCTGCAACCCCGCTTTTATTGAGGGGTTCCGGTGCTTATTAGTCGATGCAATCCCTTCATCGAATATGTAGTTTAAAAACTCATCGCCGAGGTATTCGCCTCCACGATCGGATCGTAGAGACTTGATACATTTTTCCCTATGATTCCCTCGCTGAGCCTTAAATTCTTTGAATTTCTCAAAGGTCTCGATTTATGCTTCATAAGGAAAAATATAACTGCACCCTTGAAATAGTCATCAATAAAAAGTGACTAAATACTCATAACCTCCTCTTGCTTTTGGTTGACATTGACCATATACATCTGTGTGAACGATTTCTAACACTTTTTTCGCTCTATTCCTTGGCTCAAATGCCCTCTTGGTCATTTTTACCCCCAAACATGATTCGCAGGGTTGGAATTGGTTCAACTTGGAGAAAACTCCATGTGAACCCGCTTCTACCAACCTTTGGATCCTCTTTTCGATTAATATGTCCCAATCTTAGATGCCATAGAAGTGTCTCGCTCACGCTTTTTTTATCGAAAACAATTGATGTGTTATAGGATGCATTTCGTGAGTGGTGTGCATAGTTAATTCTATAGAGATTATTCGACCAATGTCCCATAATAGATACACTCATCATTTCAAGAAATGATGTCATTCTTATTAGAAGAAACTTAGTGTCCTTTAATCAAATTTTAGAAACTGAAAGTGAATTCTTTCCAAAACTGGGAACATAAAGATAATCTCAAAAAAAACTTCATCTTTAAAAGACAGGTGCACTTCTCCCACTGCTTTAACCACTACTCATGTAGCATTGCAATATCTCGCTATTTGCATGGTATTGCAATAACCGCATTATCGTAGCATTGCAATATCTGCCACTTACGTAGCATTGAATAATTGCTACTTTTAAGAACATCGCAAAGGTGATGAGGATCTCACTCCCACTAAGTTGCCGGATCAGTTTGAACCCGTGAAGCAAACATGATTAGTGGATCTCGTATCAACCACCCACGAATGAGAAATATACGCCGCTAAACAAGTTTCAACAACTAGTGCGTGAGAATTACCTTTCTTTCCGGCCCTTTTGGGGTTGGAACAGGCAAACCTCCATTGTCCTCTTTCACCGCAGCTTAAGCACTTCCTCTTTGGATTTTCCTTGACACCACAAGCATTCCTCATCTTACCATTGCCCTTGGCAACAGTTGAGTTTTATTGCTTATGGCTTTTGGTCCTCTTCTTTTTCTTGCCTTCCCTTGGCCTAGAAAATGAAGACTTACCACTTTTTCGTTAAAGCTTGAGTTTGGTGCCCCATCAATATCTCTGCCGAGACCAAAGCTTGCAAATAAATCGCCTAATGAGGCCAAAATGCTAAGAAACTTTTTGGGCGAGAGTGAAATACCAAATTCATCCGAGTCTCCAGATTATAATATGCACCTCGAAAACTCAAGTTTGTTCAGATGGGTCATCTATTTTGAGGACGAATCCCTTACGGGTTTGCCCTCCACCATTTTCAATGACGACATTTCTCGCAAAGGTGATCCGATGAGTCCCACATTTTTGACTCGTCGGTTGGCTATCCGATTTTGGTGTGTCAAGAATCCACTTGTGCTTTTGTGCGATTAGGACAATCATAATTTTTCGTTTCCAATCAATATAGTTTCCATACATATTGTATTGACTTTAAGTATATTAACAGTGGATTAAAAGGTTACGACATGTTGAACTGAAATAAATAACTATATGCATAAGCACAAGTATATCACAAGGTTCGATCACATGTTTCATATTGAAATCTCAAAAAAAAAATATGAACATGCATCAGCCAACATCTCAAAACAGTTTAAAAAAGCCACGTGGGGTGGGTCATTATTTAAACTCATTCAAGCGAGTTTAAAAAAAGAACATTTATTAAACCTTTAATATCCAGATTAATAGTTGACTCTCCACTTGACCAATATAAAATTAAACTTGAGAAGTATATGGATATCAATTTTATACTGAAGTATATGATTAAATCAATTTTATTTCCTAAGTAATAACCATGATTAAATACATAATTATTATTGCCACTAGTAATAATCCACAATCATCCATTTGGAATTCATTCATGTGAAAGCTAACTTTTGATCGTCCCGTGGGGGGGATTTCTCCAAAAGAAATCACAAATAAATAAATCATGGAGGTCAAAAATTAATTCAATTTTATTATCCTAATAAAATTGTCAATTAATTATTTAAACATACTTAGTAATTTTTGATTGTGAGATTTTTCATTGGGCAACTCTCATGCAAACACATTTAAACAAATTAAATAATGCATAAGATAACCACAATAATAAATCAAGCAAAGCGGAAAAATAAACATATTGGAATAAAATTATCTAATTGTCATGGTTTGATTTTTCTTGACTTGATTTTGAAGAAAGCGTCATCTTTGAATTTCTCCCTTTCGTCATCTCGAAAGAACTCCGTCTCGAAATGCCGCGCCGTGGCTTCGCGTAGGATGCGCTTGCGTCGGCTGGCCGCCTAACCCGAACAGCCCGCTCGTCGCGCAGCGCGTAGCGGCTTGTCGCCCGCTTCAGCGACCTCGGCGAGTGTCGCCCGCGCCGGTCCAGCCGGGGAGGCCGGCGGTAGCGCGTACCCTCGTGCATCAAGTCGCTAGCGCTCGCCCGGCCTCGCCTGCCCGGAGGCTTCAGCGGCGCCTTCGTCCCAGCTCGCTCGCCTCCCGTCCGCCCGGTCACGCCGCGGCGCCCGGCTTGCGCCTATCGCCCCGCCCGTCTTGTAGCAGTCGATCTCGCGCTCGGCCCTCGGCCTGCGCCCCACGCCCATGCGTGCTGCTGCAGGCGTCGCGTTGGCAGGCTTTGCCTCCCCAACGCGTTTAAATGCGACGACGCCGCCTCTACTCCCGGTTCTGATTTTATCCTTTAATTCTTCGTCTCGCCCGTTTCCGATCCGTTACAATTTATTTACAAAAATAAATAAACCTAGATCTAGACTAGTCTATTACATTGATCAAATCAAATAAATCATAATCTACTCGTGGATTTTTTCTCACGAGGAAAAACGAATCGAATGAATCAATTAAAACCACAATTTATATGCATGCATAAATAAACACATTAAATTCCATGATAATTGGATACCTGCAAAAAAGATCTAGCAATTCTACTATCCAATTTAAAATTTAATGACAACGAATTAAATTACAATTTAAAATTCGAGTCTTAAACCGCTGGCTCTCGATACCGGCTTGTTGGGGAATAAGTTGCATGCAGATCTATTCGGGATGAATATTTAAAAACAAATTTAATTTTATAATTATTACTAGCATGAATTAATCCTATATTAATTCAAATAATAATCCAACAACAAATCATGCATATAATCAATTCACATAAATCCTACGCATGCGGAATTTCTACGAGTTTAAGTGAACGTACCTCTTGGGACGGCAATGGCTTTGTTTATTAGACACACCAAAAGAACTTTCCAAGTATTCCTTAATCCTTGCTCGACTATCCGGTTGGTAGGACGCTTGCGAACAATTAACAAAAAGAAAATAAATTATGTTGCACCACCTTTGTGGATTTACTAATTTTTCCAGCAGATGGACTTGTACTTGGGAATGAAAGAATCATCCCCTATTTATAGAGTAGAGGTGGTCGAAAATTTTGGGGCAAAAACAATGTGGAAAAATCTTTTCTTGATCTCCAAGAAATCTTGAATATATCTCCTATATTCTTTTTCCCATAATTATAATATTCCACAAAATTCCACCTACTCTTTGTTATGGATATTTACGAAAAATATAGGTCAAGATTCCAAGATTTGGATCTTCTTGAATTTATTAGATATTCTTGTATTTCAAGAAATACATATCTTCCATAATATCTTTTCAAGAAAAATCAAGAAAATCTTTCTTGCCTTTTTTATATTTTAAAATTTCAAAATTGCTTCATGAATAACCAAGTGGGAGATTTCTTGAATTTAATGAGATAATCTTGTATTCCAAGAATACATATCTTCATTCCATAACAAAATTCAAAGAAAATCTTACTCCCCTTTTATCCATAAATTTCGAAAATTATGAGGAAAAATAAGCAACAATATTTATTTTATTTTAAACACATTTTTCGCTTATTGGACTATATGTTGGGCTACTTAGGGGCCTTTAGGAGAATTAAGATTGGACCTTCCAATGGATCTTGAATTATCAATATTGAGCCACAATATTATTCAAGCCCATAAATATTAATTAATCCCACTATATAATTAATATTGCACTATCCATCTTAACCCATATTACAGTCAATATGACTCTTGCTATTATTTCCCGTTTTAAGATTATCTAGCCCATTAATTAATTCAAGCCACCAAATAGCTTTCCGTTAATTAATATCTTTGTCCTGGTCAAGGAACGGTTCAACATTATTATCCATATCTAAACTAGTTCCACTTGCAAGATTTGGTGCGATAAAAGCTTATGAACTTCCCAAGGGGCCGTCGAACAAGTCGCATTTGCACGATTCTTCTCCGTGATTAAATCTTAGCAATCACATGTGACCAATAATATTGCCCAAGATAAAAGTATTGAATCTCGTTGATTCTCTACCCATGATAAGTCAAAGCAATAGTTACCAACCACGGTGATCCTATTTAAGAACGAAGATTAAGAAAT
Organism: Stenogyne calaminthoides; assembly: GCA_037126765.1. Lineage (NCBI taxonomy): Eukaryota > Viridiplantae > Streptophyta > Magnoliopsida > Lamiales > Lamiaceae > Stenogyne > Stenogyne calaminthoides. The sequence continues at coordinate 15,523,498 of JBBCBC010000005.1, read as the reverse complement.
AACGAACCACTGAGGTCTAATTCTTCCTTGTTCAGTTCTGAAGAATTTGTCCTCTTGTAGGTCCTATTAAGTGCATCACTCATCCACTAGTGTAATCTCTTGGTCAAGACAAGCCAATCCGAGCCTTACACTTCAACCTTTCAAGATGGATTGTTCATTTCCATCTAGGTCATGAATGGTGTTTTTTAGTTACAAGGGACTGATAATTTAATCTTCTGTGATCCGGTATCACTAAATTAACTACAATGTAACATGTACGATTTATTGAACATTTATGCAGTAAATATATGTAACATTCGATGATATTTAAAGCATCAGTGATAAACAATTTATTTTCAAAAATAAATTGAATTCGATTTTGATTATACAAAGTAAAAGCATACTTTCCAGTATAATCCCAACATATCGCAAATTCAACAAAATCATATCTTTATGAACATCTAGGGTTTAGAGAAAAAAAGCTTACCAAAATTTAAATCGTGCTTGGTGTATCCCTAATCTTCAAGTAATTGAAGTAGGAAAGAGAAATGTCAAGTGGTAGCGGCAGGGATTCAAGATGGTTGGAGGTTCGATGGCGACAAGATTCTTGTCTTGCAAGTGCGGTGGATGCAAAGGTCTGAATGCCGAAATCATGGGATTCAAGAGAGGTGGATGGGAGTCACCGTGTGTGGAAATCGTCTTGGATTAGGAGTCTTGGAGGTGAGGGGATTAGGGTTTGGAGGAGGGGTTTTTCTCGAGAAGTGAGAATGAGAAGGAACAATATGAGTTGTGAGTTGTGACCTAATTACTATATTTACAATAATATCCCTAGTTTTTAAATATATTTATAAATAATTTGCTGACATTACTACTCGAGCTCGAGCCTATCGAGTAACTCGCGAGTCGAGTGGGCTCGACTCATTAATTACAATCGAGCTTATATACAAATTTCGAGCTCGAATATCTATCGAGCGAGCGAGGTTCGAGCTTTATCGAGGCGAGGCGAAGTCGAAGTTCCCGAAAGTGTCTTGTTTCAGATAACAAACTACCCACCATATATGCTTCATGGATTGGTTTACTAGACTCATCTCCCACGTAAATAGGAACAAATTTGGTGTTATTAATCGATTGATGGATCAAGTGCTTCCACATTCTCCTCAACATGTTTGTCCACATGTTTCTCATATAATCTATCATCATCACTAAGAGATATTCATAACCCAAAATCATCTTCACTGACAATCATCTTCTATCTCATCTCATTGCTTTCTACTTCTATATGCTCAACATATATGTGCATCGCCCCAGAGGTCGATACCTATATGCCCAACTTGCAATATCACCATCATCAATTATCAACTTAAAATTATTGTCATTCGGCCTCACATAGAACCTTCTACCCCCTTACCGTAAAAACATTAGCCATCTTACAAAGATTCACCTAACTCACTCATATTCAGACTATCAGCCTCAACCCAATCAAACACAAGAGACTCACCCCCAACATACTCATGGAAGGGCACATTATTGAGGTTTCGAGCCTTTAATTCGCCCCCAAAATATAAGGTCAAAGTGAGGTATTTGGTCTTTGGGCACAAAAAATTACAAAAAGAAAACACAATAAGATTTTTTTAACAATAAACATAAAAAGTATGACTAATACGTCCAAAAAGTATACTTTATTGCAAAATATGGACCACTATTGTTTCTCATCTCAAGACAATAACTATCTGTTTTTCACATCTCAAAACAGGGGCCACACGTATTAAATATACCCCACCAACAACAAAATATGTTCTCTTTACTCATCTCAAAAACAGGACACAAGCATTAAAATACAAACCCAAGCATCCCGAAATGTAAAAACACACCCACCAACTAAGCCTACCACAAGCATTAAAATACACATACCTAGGTTATAGTTTCTAAACCCAACACAAATAAACACAAACCCCACCCACCCACTAAATATGCTCTCTTTAAACCCGGTTTTTTAATCTAAAACGAAACTTACCATAACTGGTGTGGCTATTTCATCGCCTTTATGACGCACATACACCATGGTCGCGTCCCACGGTGTAGGGTTTGATTTTGAAACGGCCGAAAGTGTGGAGGATTAAGGTTCTTCAATTTGGGGGTGTTAGAGTGTGATGGCGTTCTTTGATTTTTTGCTTCTGAATCTTCTGATGATTAGGGTAGTTTAATTTTAATTTTGGGGGTGGGTGGGTCGCAATTTGGTTGTTTTGTTTATTATTTAATTTGGTTGTCTCGATTTTTTTGCTTCCGACGGGGTGTATTGATTTAATTTTAATTTTGGGGTGGGAAAGTTTCCTGGAAACTTCCTATATTCTTTTTATTTTATTTTATTGTATTATGATATTTTAATATATATATTTATTTAATTTAAATTTGATTTATTTTTATTTGTAATAAATGATGTGTAATTATTTTTTTCGTTTTTCATTTTTTTTAATAGGTAAAATACACATGTGTCGTGCCACGTCCAAATCGATTCGAAATCAACATTTTCGCCAGAATTAGTGGCGCGTGTGATACACGCCCTAAAAACGACGCCCGTTTTTAGTGTAGTTTGACCGGTCTTCGGTATCTTGGGACTAAATTGGCACAAATTGAAAACATACGGGACTAAATTGAAACATGAGATATATACGCCAAAATATCAATAAAGGTCCAAAGTTATGGGACCAAATCGATTTAAATCCCTTTAATTATCATTAATTAAGATTAATAATGACATAAAAATATCCTTAATTTGTCTAAATGACCATCGTGCAATTTCGGCTTATTATGTTGTCTACAGACCTGAGTCACTATCTTGTGCACCCATGCATCAATTCAAATTGGTGCAATTGGATTCAATTTTAATTTGGATGAACTATGCACTCTAAACCCTAACCCCTAAACAATGAACCCTAAATCATATATGAACCATTCGGGCCGGGTGAACCATGAACCACTTGGGCCGAGTGAACCATGAACCACTAGGGTCGGGTTTGTGTACGGGTCGAGAAAAAAAAAACTTAAAACTGAAATTAAAGTTAAAATAAAACTGAAATTGAAAAAAAAAAAAAAAACTAAAACTGAAAAAAATAAGAAAAAAAAAATCATAAATTAAATTGCACCAAATTGATTTGGTGGAAACGGTGCACACGAGAATTTGCCCTACAGACCTCCCTCACTCCTTTAATATATCTCAAAATATCGCCTAGAATAACTGCATTTTGTTTGAACTAATTAGATGATGGAGATCGGTTTTGCAGGGATTTGCGTGCTGCATAAGTGTCAAGATCCGTGATCTTTGGTAAATTAGAAACTCAAACTAATTTTGAAGGAATAAATATTTATTTATAATTTAACACATGCATGCATCAAATATTGATATGTTGCCAATGCCACAAAATAAGTAAATAAGAAAGGAAAAATAAAAGGCGGTACGTTATTATATATTTCCCGATTAAGAGGCATCTGATCTGGTGTGAGAAATTAAGGGAGTGAGAGTGATGAAGGCAGCATCAGCAGGAGGTTTGTAAAGGGAGAAGGAGAATGAGCTGGAGAGGAATGGGTGGTGGGAGTAGAAGGACATGCCCGAGGTCAAAACGGTCATCAGAATATTCTATTCCAAGTGCATTCAGACCATTACTTGTTCAATTGTTTGGTTAAATTACATTCTTTGTAATGCCAAGTTTTATTTCATCATAGACCACAGGGTTTTATTAGTTTTCCTTCATTTCGATCGATTTCATGTCTTTTTTCTTAATGCATCATTGTTAATTACTTGTACTGAATTTCATTGCTATACATTCATAGACGACAACCTATTTTAATCGATCGTATATTATTCTCGTTAACAACCAAAATTAATCCGTATTAATTTCCATTATTATTAATTGAACGTTTGAGAAAAAAAATTACACATTTTAAAAATGCTTTTAAATTGTAATTGCAACCTGTATATGATATATATTCTAAATGTAATTAGTTCATCTACCCATTATTTTTATTTTTATTAATATATTAATTTTGTGAGTTAGTCACATGTACAAATTTAAATTTATAATATATATTTAATTTTTAACTAAAGAACTAAACTCACTAAAAATATTAAATTTTACTAATTCATATCAAAATTTAGCAACAAGGAGAAGAGGTCAAGGCGAAGTTATGTAATTAATTAGT